>OY730195.1:52271485-52515266 GCA_963422505.1 Pseudognaphalium luteoalbum | reverse complement strand
CCATATATCTCATCTAATCAAAGTAAGGTACACCATATTCTTGTGGTATGCACTGCATGGAAATTTAGTGACAGCATGAAAGTACCAATTAGAATACGCTACGTATACAAAGAAAACCCATTTACCTCTAAAACAAATTAACTTACAAACGAAAAGTCAAAAAGTTATGAAAGTTACATCATAAAATTCAGCATTTTCTCATTTTCGATTTAAGATCACTCAAGGCATACTTTCCACAATATATATATATATATATATATATATATATATATATATATATATATATATAGGGATGACTTCTGGTGAAAACAAAAAGATATAAAAAATAGTGAAAACACATCCCCACCCACCCTCCATCTAATCTAACATATATATATATATATATATATATATATATATATATATATATAAGGGGTGGGGATAAAAAAGTAGTGAAAATACTTTTTGATTCACAATTCTTTTAAGTTGTGAACTTTTATTTTTTTTGCTTCACATATGAATTTTTTTGTGAACCCTTATTTTTTTTTGTTTCACGTAAAAATTTTCGTCATGAACCTTTAATTTTATTTTTTTTGCTTCACACAAAGTTTTAACATTTTCAAGTGTGAACCTTATTTTTTCACATAATTTTTTTTTATATTTTTTCACGAAAATTTTAAAGTTTTTTTTATTGTGAACTTTAATTTTTTTTTTGTTCATGAAAAGTTTTTAACTTTTTCAACTGTGAACCTTAATTTTTTTTTAGTTCAACGAAAGTTTTAACTTTTTCAATTGTGAACCTTTTTTTTCAGCTGTGAACCTTAATTTTTTTCAGGTCAAGGAAAGTTTTAAAAAATATCATTGTGAACTTTTTTTTTTCAACTGTGAACCTTAATTTTTTTTTGAGTTCATGGAAACTTTTTTACTTTTTCATTATTTGTGAACCTTAATTTTTTTTTGTTCACGGAAAGTTTTTTACTTTTTCAATTGTGAACCTTAATTTTTTTTGGTTCACGGAAAGTTTTTAACTTTTTTAATTGTGAACCTTTTTTTTCAACTGTGAACCTTAATTTATTTTTTTAGATTCACAACAAGTTTTTAACTTTTTTAATTGTGAATCTTATTTTTTTGTTTTGGGTTCAAAAAAGTTTTTAAGTTTTTTAATTGTCAACCTTATTTTTTTGTTTTGGTTTTCGAATTTGACTTTATTTTATTTTTTTTACAAAAATATTTTTTTGTGTGAACCTTACTTTTTTTGGTTTACTTCAAAAACAAAAAAAAATGTTCACACCTTAAAAAAATTGTGATAGAAAAATGTTTTCACCGTTTTTTTATCCCCACCCCTTTTATATATATATATATATGTTAGATTAGATGGAGGGTGGGGATGTATTTTCACTATTTTTTAGCTCCTTATTTCCACAGGATCCCATTCCTATATATATATATATATATATATATATATATATATATATATATATATATATATATATATATTGGAATGATCCATAGGAAAATGCACTTTTGGGGGAAAAAGGGAAGCGTTATTATTTGAAAGCGTTATTATTTATCATGAAGTATATTACCTTTGTTCATACAAATCACCTAAAAACGAACTGAAATTTGGTAAATGTTAATCAGAATCAATACTATGAATGTTAAGCTTCCTCGATAAATTCTTTCTGTAAGTTATAACATCAATTTATAAGTTTTAAACCCAAAACTTTTAATATTTATCGCGGTGAATGTTAGTTAACATTCATTGTGATGAAGGTTAAAATGAAAAATATTTTTCAAATAATGTGATATTTTAACATTCGTAATGAATGTTAATTAACATTCATCACAATGAATGTTAACAATTTATTAATATGAATATTCATTGGCTAATGTTATGACTTATAAATGAAATTCATTCATTAATATATTCTTTATAGCTTCAATTTTGATTACTATTTATCGATAAAAATATTTTTTTTGATAACACTTTGAGCACTTCTCTCTTGATCATTACCCTATATATATATATATATATATATATACTCTATACGTCCAAAATTTATTGTAGATAACAAATAAAACAACGTAGTTTAAGAAATGTAATTGTTACTATACTTTTGTGTACTATGGTGGTTTAATCTTATTTTTTACCCACTATTTTATGAAATACATATAGAGTAAAGGTGATGTAGCATGTTTAGTTAATTATATCATTCTACTTTCGAAAATGGACAATTAATTTGAAACGTAAAAATAGAAATTGTGAACTGCAAATATGGGATAGAGGGAGTACAACAATAGGAGATTGGGAACAAATGGTGGGGAATGATTTGTTGGACAGTTGTTTAGTTTTTTAAGGGAAACAATTAATAGACCTGAACTTGTAGGCCTAGATTTAAACATAAAAATGTGATTGTTGTATATGAACAAGAGATTAGGAGAGAGAGAAAATTGAACCAATAAAAAAAAGTATGCCTACTTCCAATTCTATTTAATTAGTTAGACTTATGTAGCGTTAATTGTATGCATAAGATCAGAATATGAAAAAGGGTGTGCAACTACTAACTAGTGGATAATGGCCGGGTCAAGTGACTGGGTTTATAGTGGAAGAGTGCTTTAAAAGAAAGGAAAATAGAGTAGGAACAAAGGTTAAGTGTACGTTTATTTTTTTAAAGTGTACAAAATTAAATTGATCGTATGTATATAATTGTTTATTTCGACCATTGTATAAGGTACTCTATATAACATGTAATCAGCCATTACTTGCATACATGAAAATATTATGTTGACTCAATTTTATACATCATCCTCCATATGAGCTGCCAACTCAATAACATGACACATAATTTTTTAATTAAACATCTAAAAGACACAAATACCCTCTTCTACAATCTAAAGACAATTGGTTTGCTTATTGCTTATTTCTTATAAGCAAATAAGCTATAAATTTTGAGTTTATTTTGAGTCCTCTCACAAAGATATACAAATAAACAAATAAGCTTCACAAATTGACTTATCCAAAACACTTAGGGCTTGTTTGGTTCGCAGAATGTTTTTGAATGAATTGGAATTTGTCAAAGAAATTGAAATTAGAATAAATTAGAATTTGAAAGAATTAGAACTAGATGTAATTAGAATCTGAATGTGTCACGTTTGTTTGACAGGAATTGAAATGAAATTTGAATTAATACTAATCAAAATATAAATAAATAATATAGGTATCAAGTTAATTACAATTAATTAAAATATGTAATAATCTAATATTAATAATTTATATATATATATATATAGTTATTTTGTTTAGATATTTATATATTATAAATAACCGGTACTAATAGTAGATAAATTAACTATTAAGTTTATTTAGGTATATAATTAATTGCATATAGAATTGCGAAATGATAACAAGTATTAATGATAGAAGGTTATTTATATAAATATTGTGATAATATTATTTTATACTTTATATAAAATAATATAAATATATAATATAAATATAAAATTAAATTAATATTAGTATTAGTATTAATAAAAATATATAAAAGAATATAAATATAACGTCAAAATAATATTTAATTAATAGTAGTATTAAGAAGAAAAATAAAAAAAATAAATTAATCAGCAATCTGAATTAAATTGAAATAATAAGTCTTCCATCCAATATGATAAAGAATCTGAATTCCTTTGTCTGACAGAACTTGAAGGATTCTAATTCCTTTCAATTCTGTGTAACAAACGCAATGCACTGAAATATTAATTCCATTCTGTCAACCAAACAGAATATGGAAAGGAATTCAGATTCCAATTCCATCATATTCTCATGAATTCTGTAAACCAAATATGCCCTTAAAGGTGAACTTATTAAGCAAAAAGCCACTGAAATAAGCCCTTCCAAACACCCCACCTAATTTTACAATTGATTACTGTATCATCAAAACCTAAACATCTGAAGACGCATCAGAGAAAAAAAAATCACCAATACCAAATCAAATGTATCATTCACCAATAACAAAACGTATAACATAAAACCAAAATATTTAAATCAAGTATTATATCCTCCACTCAGAGCACAGGGTGTAAAAAAACAGTGTTCTGGACAGTGTTCTGGAGAATGTTGTTGGTGAGGATTTTGTGCTGTGGTTACAGTATTCTGGACAGTATTCTCAAAACTTATTTTTGTTTTTAAGTTTGTTGTTTGTGTGGGGAAAATTCAAATAAATTAGAACACTGTGGGAGACAACGTCTCATGCTGGACGTTGATTGAAGAATGCTGACGAGAACATTGACAAGAACATTGGGACGGTGTGGGAGAACACTGTGTTACAGTGTTCTCGTTGAAGAACGATGATGCCACGTAAGAGCATATTGTGTGCTCTCGCCCTCTAGTGTTTTGGCAACCTGCAAACAGCCAATCGAATTAGAAGCTCCAACAACCACCTAGTAGAACCGAAGAAGGGCATTTGAAGAGATCCAGATCCGTCGACTACCACCATTTGTCCATCGCTACTCATTATTGGCATTAAATATCCAGATCCGCCGATATTGTTGCTGGATTTGAAGAGATGCCGATTTCTGTCGGTTGTTAGGCCGGAGTTTTAGGGGGTTATTTGGCTGGAGTGCTACTGCTCTTTGCCGGAACCTGCAACTCTTCTCCGGCGAACATTCTCTATTATGCGATTTTCATTCATTCACATTTTGTCTGATTTTGATGTTAATTTGGATCTGGATTTAGATTTTTGAATTATTATGGTTCGTGATTAGAAAACCATTAAGTCTAGGTCCATTGTAAAGATATGGGTTAATATTTTTAGAAGAGAAAAACATTTATGTTGTTATTATGTAATTGTTAATGATGATAAAAGTTGATGGTGGTGTTGTTATGGATGATGAACACGATTATGTTGTTGCTTTGTTCTATTGAATTAAATTCAAAATAACATAATATAATGGATTAAGAGTTGATATACGACTATACGTGGTATTACATGTGCTTAATTACTTAAAGTAATAAGAGAAATAAAAAGTAATTGGGTCATCAAATGATTTGATATAGCCCGTCACATACATTCAAATGGTTGAAATTAATAGTAACGTACACACAATGATGATCAATTTAATTTTATACACACTAAAAAAGTCAACGTTAGGCATGTAATATGGAAATCTGTTTTACGGATAGGAAATTATCATAAAAAAAATTAACGCAAAATAAGTGCTCATTTTCTGTATTAGTTTATACTAGAATAAGTATAAGTATGCAGTTTTAAAAGTATTTACTAGCTTTACTAATTTACTCATAATCTACTTTTTTACAAAACTAATTTATACAAAACTATAAAAATAAAAAAGAGTAAAATTGTCATGGTGTCTGCCGTGATTTGGTCTATATTTAACAATAATGAATACATAATTGTAATACTTTTGGACATTTTGGTCTAAATGGGACCGTAGACATGATTTACACTAGTGTTAAACCTCGTCCGTTCGACGGTAAAATATTTTAACTTTATCTAATAAAAAATTATAAAATATTTATATGAAAGATTCATATTCTAAAAAATAAGAAATATAGTTGTTAAGATATTAATAAGAATTATATAATAATATATACATATCTCGAAGTACCTTCTTGAATACAAAATTTGACGTACGATTAGTAACCTTATCGTCTTATCATACATCAATATCTTTAAACCGTTTCACCTTTCAATCTAGTTCTCCATCTCATTATTGTTCCATTGCAAAATAGTTACGTTCCTATTAGAGATTAAAAAATCACCAAAATATAATGATAATTTATAATTAAGTATAATAAGCATCCTGAAATGAAAAGACATGTGAGAAGAGGATAACAACATAGAAAAGTACCAATTACCAAGGTAATCACTAATTTTTCGAAATTGAAAATGAGTCCAACTATCTTGCTTAAATAGAAACACATCAAGGTAATCAGCAAAGTCATCAAAGATAGTACACGTAATTGTAAATTGGTTATGTTTCATAAAATAAAAATGGAACACTTAAATAAAATTGCATCAAAGAATATATTGAATGATATGTTTAGCTAAGTAAGATGAGATATTTACCTTGCACTACTCAACTTTGATTCTCTTCCCCTTTTTCAAAATATCATTATTTTCATAATGCATCACTTTACTGATAGAGAAAACATATACAATGATATTTATATTCAAAAGAGTGTTTAATATCAAAGTTATATTTTTAGAATTGGGTAGGTGAATTTAAAAACATTCCATAATTGCGGGTCAAACTTATATTTGGGATATGAGTAGATGAGTTTAAATCTATCTTCTATCTTTATAACTAAGGGAGAAGACCCTTAATTATTTGTTAAATATATACATATGTCACATCATACAAATTCTATGTATCATCACCAAATAAATAAAAACTTGATGATGTGGATTTTTCTATACCTTTATTCCAAATAAGGTCATATTCAATTAAAATTTATATTATAACTATTTTCATTTAATAAAATAATTAATAAAATAATTAATAAAATTAAGTTATACTATTATAATCCAAACTAATGTGTCATATAATAACACTTATAACTTTTTATTATAGTCCAAACTCATGACATCTTTTAATCTATTTTTTCCTTCTAATTTTAATCTTTTAGTTTTTTCATCTTAACTCTTATTCCTCTAACTTTCTCTTTTTAAAAAAATTAATAAATAAACTTTTAGTAAATTATGAGAACTTACTTTTAATGTAATTATATCTTTCATTAAAGTTTTGTTAATTTGAAGTTTTTTTATTATCATCTTACAGATTAGGGGAATTCAATTTCTATTATTTAGTAAACTGAGTACAAACTTTATGGATAGGCAGATCAAGGTCATCATCTATTTTTTAATGAGTTTTTTTCTATTTTTTTAATCTCACACAACTTAATTACAATTTAGTATGCGAATGGTAAGACATGTACTTCTATTAATTCTATATTACTTTTCAAATCTATATAATGTAGGTATATATTTAATTGTTGTAGAATGATTTATATTTTGAGCATATATATGTACATTAGTTATTCAATAAAACGTCTAAATTTTTATAGTAATTTTTACAATTTATTTTTCCCAAGACTATTAACATACACATTGTTTATCAATTGTTGCAAGGTTAACAAATTATAACTATAGGAAACAGAAAGATCACAATGACTAGACAATTTTTGTTAGCTAGAAACATGTCAATTTATAACATACACATATTTTTTAACCTTCCCATTTCATTGATATATTGTGAGAAAAATATGATGTTATTAATTCATTTTTGAGGGGTTAAAATTTATAAAGTATCACTCATACCGATAAAAAATTCCTTTTATAATCTAAAAGTTTTCACCATTTCATATATCATTTTGACTTGTGATTCACATATTACGATATTTTATAATGCTAGTCGTGCATCGCACAGGTTTAACACTAATTATAACTAATGGGAGGAGACCCTTAATCATTTGTCAAATATATATACATGCCACATCCTACAAATCCTATGTGTCATTACCATATAAAAAAAACTTGATGATGTGGATTTTCCTACACCCTTATTCCAAATAAGGTAATATTCAATTATAATTTATATTATAACTATTTTCATTTAATAAGATAATTAATAAAATTAAATTATACTATTTTAATTCAGAATAATATGTCATATAATAAAATTTATAACTTTTTACTATAGTCCAAACTCATGACATCTTTTAATCTATTTTTTCCTTCTAATTTTAATCTTTTAGTTTTTTCATCTTAATCTTAACTCTTATTCCTCTAACTTTCTCTTTTTTTAAAATTAAATAAATAAACTTTTAGTTAATTATGAGAACTTACTTTTAATGTAATTATATCTTTCATTAAAGTTTTGTTAATTTGAAATTTTTTTATTATCATCTTACAGATTAAGGGAATTCAATTTCTATTATTTAGTAAACTGGGTACAAGCTTTATGGATAGGAAGATCAAGGTCATCATCTATTTTTTAAAGAGTTTTTATTCTGTTTTTTTAATCTCACACAACTTAATTACAATTCAGTATGCGAATGGTAAGACGTGTACTTCTATTAATTCTATATTACTTTTCAAATCTATATAATGCAGGTATATATTTGATTGTTGTAGAATGATTTATATTTTGTGCATATATATGTACATTAGTTATTCAATAAAATGTCTAAATTGTTATAGTAATTTTTACAGTTTATTCTTCCCAAGACTATTAACGTACACATTGTTTATCAATTGTTGAAAAGTTAACATATTATAACTATAGGAAACGGAAAGGTCACAATGACTAGACAATTTTTGTTAGCTAGAAAAATGTCAATTTATAGCATACACATCTTTTTTAACCTTCCCATTTCATTGATATATAATGAGAAAAATATGTTGTTATTAATTCATTTTTGAAGGTTAAGATTTATAAAGTATCACTAATACCGATAAAAAAAATTCCTTTTATAATCTGAAAGTTTTCTCCATTTCATATATTATTTTGACTTGTGATTCACATATTATGATATTTTATAATGCTAGTCGTGCATCGCACTTGTTTAACACTAGTATTCAATATGTAAATAATTGAAATCTTATGTAAGTTGTAAAGATTGACATCATTCATTTATGCAATCTTCTAATTGTTGAGGAAATAATGACTATTACAATATTTAATATTTAAGAATTAAATATTTTCTAATCATAGATGTAAAATTAAAATTAATATTATGGAGTACAATATGGAACCTAAAAAACTTTTTCATTCTAAGAATACATATACTTAATAAAGAAATAACACATCTCTCAATTAAAGATGTAAAAGAGATTTGACAACAATATTGTATCGAATTTTAAAAATGATTATTACATTGTTATGTATACTTTATGTGACATTATTAACATTCTAAATTATTAAATTATAACGTATTGAGTCATTAAGAAATTAATGATTGACCTTCTATAATCACTTGTTAAAATAAGTGAATCATATGACTGATATTCCAAAACTAATAGGATACTCTTAACTGAAAATGAATGAAATGTTATACTCCCTCCGTCCCATATTTATTGTCCAGCATTCCTTTTATGAATGTCCTAAATTTATTATCAACTTCCATAAATAGATAAGAATAATGAGCTAAAGTTCTTTTTTACCCCTAGTCTATATATGTAAGACAAAAAGGTAGGTAAAAAATAGAGGGTAAAACTGTCATCTTATAAAAAAGTAATAGAAATGATTATGTTTTCGTAAACTACATATTTTTTGTCTGAGGACAATAAATATGGGACGGAGGGAGTAATAAACATATTTTTTAGTTGATTTCTTAAAACTAATAGGTTCTGATTAGGAAAATGAATGACATACTAAATATATTGGGTTATATGAGGTGGCATATATAAAATTAGAAAATAAATTTGAATTGGACACGTATGAAAAAGCTTAGATGGCGAGAGAAAAAGTTGACACATAAGAAACCAGGCTACTCAATTAGTAATAAATAGAGATTCGTTTTATATTTATAGTACACGTTTTGTTTTTCGAATGTTCCAAATCAATTGTAGACTTTCAAAAGTAGAAGGGTATATAATCAACTAAACTTCATATACCTTTACTTTATTATATGTACGTAATATAAATGTTTGTAAGAAGGTAAAAAGTAAGCTAGACTAAAACTGTCATAATAGACAAATCTATAATGGATGGAGGATGACATCAATGTTTTAAAACCCAGGTTTTTAATCGACCCGGATTTGTGCCGATTTCTGGTCGGACCAGTTGGGTCGGAAGGTCGGACCGGATTTGTTAAAAGCCTTAAAAATTTATTATATACATGGAATAAAGACATACAAAACTCAACAATCCAACAAATCTACAAATATTCCATGATAATTGCTTGAAAAATCCAACAACAAAGTCATACAATCTAACATTAACACATGTTCCAAACCAAACGCGTGAACAACATTCTTAATCTAAATATTAAATAGTTCAACATCAAAGTTCAAAAAAACCAACTACAACCGAAATCACCACATCAACCCAAATCACCACATCATGATCATCTCCATTACCTAAAACATAAAAAAGAAAAAAGAGAAAATTACATACAAATACATCCTGATAAATTTATAATTATGTAAGGATGGTAATACCTTTCCATCAAAACATAGGCGTGTTATATGCATCAAGTTCTTTATCACTAAGTATACGAAATCCATCACCATCTTCATCCTCATCATCCTCATCAACAAGACTATAACCTTGCGTTTCTACAATGTCAAATACAAGTTATAATGTAGCGTAATAGACTAATGATAAACTATAAACGACGCCACTATAATAATGATATAAAATATAACCTTGCGTTTGATAATCCGGTTCTTTCTCTTGCACATTAAGCATATTGTCTACTTCAGGAACACCATTAAGTTCTCCCGACAATTCTTCAACAATCCACTTTTCCAAATCTTCGTCAATACATTGATAATCAATCGGGTCATAAGATCTCGCATCAACTTTAAGCCTATACAAACATTAACCAAATAAGCTAACATGTAAAAGTAAATAAAGGGTACGATTCAATAAAATTTACCAAAAAAGATTACATATACCGAAAAAGATAACATTTATCAAACATACCTATTTTGCAAACGCAAATTATAATGAACATATACAAGGTCATTTAGCCTTTGATGTTCCAACCTATTCCTCCTTTTAGTATGAACCCTCTCAAAAACACTCCAATTACGTTCACAACGCGAAGATGATGCGGTTTGACTTAAGATTCGAATTGCAAACTTTTGAAGCTTTGGATAATCTCCACCAAACAATTTCCACCACTCATCTATAAAATAAATAGTTAGCAAAACAATAAATTTTTTGTAGTAGATTGCAAAATATATAAATAGAATATAAACTTAAATCTTACCGGGACGAGTAACATGACGAGAAGCAATGGCGCTAGTCCTACCAAATGTACCTTCGCTATCACGAAATTTTCCTAGAGCCAAAGTAAGATCTAAAATATCCGGAGCGCTATAATACTTCTCAACCATATCAAGCACACCGGCAAACACCTCATTCTTATGGCAAAGGTTGGTATGATCATATTAAAAAGTTGGATTTAACCAGTAAGCCGCACAATGAATACTTTTATGCAACATTTTATCCCAACGACAATTGATTATGTCTATATAAGGCTTGTATAATCGTTTATTTTGATTGAATAATTCTTTAAATCCTTTCTTAGCCCGATGCGTTCCTTCATAAACATAACCCAATGCCGGTTTTTGATCTGAATCACACAAACGCAAAAGCTTCAACAAAGGAGTCATTGCTCTCACCGCAATGAAAGCACTTTTCCAAAAGCCTTCATTCAAGATAATTGACTTACATTCTTCCGCATTATTCGCTTTCAACATCTTTTTAAATTCACTGGATACAACCATTGCTTGCAAATCATCTTTACAATGAACTAAACTTTCCAAGGCAAGAAATGTGGTAGCAAAATGGGTGGCACCAGGACGGATGATTTCTTTCCAACCTGGTCTTTGTCTCAACCAATTCAACGGCCACTTATGATTATATATGAAAACAGTAACTCGAGATGCAAGAGCAGCTAGACTACTCACATTTTCTAATTTTGACACGTCCTGTAATATAAGATTAATACAATGTGCCGCACAAGGAGACCAAGTAATAGTCGGATATCGTTCACATAGCTTATTACCGGCAAGTTTATAATTGGCAGCATTGTCCGTAATTATTTGGACCACATTCTTTTCCCCTACCAGTTCCACAATCTCAGCAAATTAATTACACAAATTTGTTGCATCACTCGTAATACCAGAAGCATCAACAGATTTAAGAAATGATATTGTCACACCCCGCCAAACGGTAATTACAATTAGTTATGTTTAGTTTGCGGAAGCTTTAATGACGTGGCGGGGCTGCGAACAGTAATTTCAACCAACAAATACATACATACTCAGAGCATATGGTTATTGCACAACAGAATAGATAAGGATGCCAGTTCAACCATTTGTTACAAAAGTAGTACGACTATGTAAGTCGTAACAGTAGTAGTGAAGTTCAAAACATTTTAGTTTTAATCAAAAATACATAAGTTTAAAAATAAGATTTCATAAGTATGACCGCAATGTCTGCAGTTATACAAATGAAATCCCCAAAAGCGGTCCCAACAGTATGTGGCATCCTAATTAGTCCAGGGTTGTCCATCCTGAATGCATGCGATTTCTTACCCAGCTAATTTCCTGAAAAACATAGAGAAAGTCATCAACAATTATGTTGAGTGAATTTACAGGTTTATATGTGTATGTGGTTTGTTAAACCAAGTTTGTATAAATGATTTGTTATTCATTTATAAAATACAAGTTATGTAGGGTTGTTACCCTAAAGTATTGTTATACGTGGGATGTCATCCCAAAACATGTTACTGGTTGTTTACCAGTGTAAAATAAATTACCGGTATGTTTTCCGGTGTCCAACAGTTGTAGGATTCGTTCTTCCTAAAAGTATGTGGGAATTTACTTAGACTGTGATCCCCTGAAAGGTGAGCTAAACCTCGCAGGTTAAAGTAACGCGACCTAACCCTATAACCAAACCACAACCAGAACTTATGTTGTTTGCCTGAACGGACATTTAAGTATACGCTCCACCGTAGGAGGGTCGTCACGGCAATAGTACTATCCGTATACTCAGTGGCTAGAGTCACCTAGCTAATGGTTACAGTAGCATGTCATGAGGTCTTTCATGCACACATTCCAAGTCTAGGTCCGTACTAGGATACTTTGTCTAAATTCCCAAAATAATAGTGAATATGTAATATCACATGTCAACATTTGTATAAAAGCAATAAAGCATTTATAGTTTGATTGCATGTGTTGCATGCAATTTCTATGTTTAACACCCCTGTGTTTAAAAGCAGAAATCAATTAAAAATAGGGGCTGTAAACTCACTGTAGTTTGCTCGGTATGAAAGCTAGCAACTGACGGTAATAGCCCAAGGTGTGTTAACCTATATACAATAAATGTATTAACATAAGTACGTTTGATTTGTTTAATCAACTTATGTTAACAGTTTGTTTGTTTGAAGAAATTGTTGATTTCTTAATGATGTAAGTCGTTACATTTGTTTGGTGACGTTGTGTTGAAATATTGTTTTATTTCTCACGTCGTATACCTTGTCAAGTGTATATATATACGTATGTAGTCATATATATATATAAGTTCTAAAGTTTACGTATTAAAACGTATATAAGTTTTATTTGTTATAAAGCTTCTTATTGTATTTATTTCCGTTTATACAATAAATAATGGATATCGTTGTTAAGAGTCATCTTCTGTATATACATCGAACATATATGTTTATAGATTCGTCGTTTGTTATTAAGTATGTATATATATTTATATATATATGTATATAGAATCACGTCTTATGTTTGAAATGTTTTGGAAGTTTATTGGGCTTGGCCCGATTAGTTTTGTTTTCGGCCCAATAACTTAAACCGATTACAATATTCGTTGGGCCCATTCACAAGTTTTGGACCAATGGCCCATTTATTTAACTTAATAAATTTATTTTTACAAATTTTCAGTCCAAACCCAAAGTCTCAGGCCCAATAAACGTCCGACCCAGCTTGCGACCAAAGCCCGGTATGCATCACAGCCCAGCCCAGCCGATCGGCTTGGGCCAGCCGTTCGGCTTGGGCCTTCAGCCGTTCGGCTGGTGGTTCAGGCCCAACCCAAAAACCCATTCGATCTAGTCCAATTTGGTTAGTCCATTAATCGTTTCGGTCCAGTCCACATCGTCCGTTCGAGTTAAAAGTCACAAACTGTTTGGCTCGTTATGGCTAGCCGTTCGGCTCAACAAAGCTAGCCGATCGGCTCAGTTTGTTGAGCCGTTCGGCTCATTACATCTAGCCGTTCGGCTGGAAGGTTCGTCCCTGCCCACGCCCTCTGTTTCAGTCTGTGTTCATGGTGTACATATACATAGATGTTTGTTACGAGTTTTAGCTCATTGCCACACCATTTTCACGTCATTACATCATTATACCACATTTATATTAACTTCCATATACATGTTTTGTGATTTCAATCTTGGTTTCACATAACCCATTTCAAGAACAACTCAAACCATTATCAAGTTCATGTGTTATATACATGGATTTAGATATATACATTTGTTATATAATGAATCTGAGATGTAGAATCAATGAAAAAGTGTTTCCTTACAATGGATCTTGTGAAGTTGATGGTGGCGATGATGATGCGAAGGGGATGATGATGATGTTGGTCTGTCTTCCTACTCTTGCTGCTACTGCTCTTGTGGGTGTAACAAAGAAGAAAAAGGAAGGTAGATGATGATACTAGTTGCTGTGTGTTTGAGAGGAAATCACAGAAGGAGCAGATGATGAGGGTGTATAATTTCAAAGGGAGTTGCAGTATATAATCATCCTGCCTCCTCAATTATTTGAGGTGGTGGGATATTTAACCCGTTAATTTCGGGTACGGGTATAATTTTAGCAATATAAAAGTAAACATTTTATATTTTTATTTTGTAGATGCTCTCCTGGTTCGTTATTTAAATTCGGAATAATGATGTTTTCATTATTTTTGACTGTTGTTTAATTTCTGCGTTGGACTGCTAACATTAAATTGAGTGCCAAATTTCGGTCGAATTTCGGGTTCATATTTTGAGGTAATGTTCCAAATGTTTCCAAATGAATGAGAAAATTTGAATTTTCCTCATCCTGATCTCCGAATGCATTTTAAAATTGCTTCTGTTCGTTTTATAATACGTTTTATGTTAAACGTATTTTTAACCCGTTTTATCTATAAGTTATAGATACAATAGTACTCATAATTAATAATTGAATTATTAATTTTGTTGTGTCCCCAACTTTTGTCGTATTTATCTGTCGGGTTCGTCCCGACACATTTGTACGTAACTTTAAATACTTACGTATTAGTAATACTTTTTGTTTAAAAGTATTGGGCTGCTAGACTTACATCACATCAGAAGTTTTGTTTTAAACTTAATCAGAAAATTAGCGTAAGAATGCACATGCTTAAATGTTAATCATTACCTAATTTGGAGAGTTGTCACATTCTCCCCCCGTTAGGGAAATCTCGTCCCGAGATTTAATTCGTGTCGTGAGTCGCGGTCACGGTTTCAAACAGTCGAGGATACTTCTTGCGTATTTCATCCTCACGTTCCCAGGTGAACTCTGGGCCATGTTTTGAGTTCCAACGAACTTTAACTAGCTTGATTCGTTTGTGTCGAAGTTTCTGTGTTTTCGTGTCCATAACTTCGATAGGTTCCTCCACAAAGTTCAGTTTTGAGTCAATGAAGACTTCGTCTGGAGGGATGATATGTGTTTCATCAGAAAGACACTTTTTCAAGTTAGATATATGAAAGGTGTCATGGATACTACTAAGCTCTTGTGGTAGTTTGAGCTTGTAGGCGACAGGACCAATCCTTGCAAGGATTTCAAATGGTCCTATGTATCGTGGGTTCAGTTTACCTCGTTTACCAAATCGTACGACCCCTTTCCAGGGTGCAACTTTGAGTAGGACTTTGTCACCTACTTGAAATTCTAAAGGTTTCCGTCTGTTATCGGCATAACTCTTTTGTCGGTCACATGCTGTTTTCAATCTGTTAAGCACTTGAGATATCTTGTCCGTAGTTTCTTGGACTATCTCAGGACCCGATAATTGTCTGTCGCCCGACTCTGCCCAACAGAGTGGCGATCGGCACTTGCGCCCATACAATGCCTCAAATGGTGCCATTTGTATGCTGGTGTGATAACTGTTATTATATGAAAATTCTGCTAGAGGTAGGTGTGTATCCCAATTACCTCCAAAGTCTATCACGCATGCTCTCAACAGGTCTTCAAGCGTTTGTATCGTTCGCTCGCTCTGGCCGTCAGTTTGTGGGTGGTAGGCAGTACTCATGTCGAGTCTAGTACCCAATGCATGTTGAAGTGTTTGCCAGAAGCGAGAAGTGAATCGTGCATCTCTATCAGAGATGATGGATAATGGCACCCCATGTCGAGAAACGACTTCTTTCAAATAGATTCTAGTCAGCTTCTCCATTTTGTCTGTTTCCTTGATAGCAAGGAAGTGGGCTGATTTCGTCAATCGATCTACAATCACCCATATGGTGTCAACTCCGGATGTTGTTTTCGGTAACTTCATGATGAAGTCCATCGTGATGTGTTCCCATTTCCATTTGGGCATTTCAGGTTGTTGCAAAATCCCAGATGGCTTTTGATATTCAACTTTGACTTTTGCACAAGTCAAGCACTTACTAATGTATGTGGCAATGTCTCGTTTCATGCCAGGCCACCAGTAAAATCCTTTCAAGTCGTGATACATCTTATCTGCACCAGGATGTATCGAGTAGTTGGACTTATGTGCTTCGTCCAAAATCAATCGGCGCAATTCATCTACGCTTGGTACCCAAATTCGGTTCATGAAGTACAACACTCCGTTGTCCTTGGTTTCAAGTTGTTTCTCCATTCCCTTTAAGGATTCTTCCTTAAGGCGTTCGGGAATGAAAGCTAATTGTTGAGCGTCACGAATTTGAGTAATGAGATTCGAGTGGATTGTTAATCCTAAAGCTCGGACTCTACGGGGTTTGACCCGTTCCTTACGGCTCAAGGCATCAGCTACAACGTTTGCCTTGCCCGGGTGGTATTTAATCTCACAGTCGTAATCGTTCAGTAATTCGACCCAACGACGTTGCCTCATGTTGAGTTCTTTCTGGTCGAATATATGCTGGAGACTTTTGTGATCCGTGAAGATTGTACACTTCGTACCATACAGGTAGTGTCTCCAAATCTTAAGTGCAAAAACGACAGCTCCTAGCTCTAAGTCATGTGTCGTATAGTTCTTTTCGTGAACTTTCAATTGTCGAGACGCATAAGCAATGACTTTGTCGTTTTGCATCAATACACAACCCAATCCTTGATGTGAAGCATCACAGTAGACAACAAAGTTTTCTACTCCTTTAGGTAGTGATAGGATTGGTGCGGTACTTAGTTTTTGTTTCAACAATTGGAAAGAAATCTCTTGCTTCTCGCCCCAATCAAATTTCTTATCCTTTTGAGTTAGAGCGGTAAGTGGTTGGGCTATTTTCGAGAAGTTCTCGATGAATCGTCGGTAATAGCCGGCTAGCCCAAGAAATTGTCGTATCTCGGATGGCGTTTTCGGGGCTTCCCAGTTCTTAATTGCCTCGATTTTAGATGGGTCCACATGAATTCCCTTGTTATTGATCACATGACCAAGGAAATGAACCTCGCGCATCCAAAATTCACACTTAGAGAACTTTGCGTAAAGCTTCTCTTTCTCCAGTAATTCAAGAATCATTCTCAAATGTTTCTCGTGATCCTCCTTCGTTCGGGAGTAAATCAATATGTCATCGATAAACACAATCACGAACTTATCAAGATAAGGTTTGCATACTCTATTCATGAGGTCCATGAACACTGCGGGTGCGTTTGTCAGTCCGAATGGCATGACTAGGAACTCGTAATGACCGTACCGAATCCTAAACGCAGTCTTAGGAATGTCCTCATCCCGAACCTTCAGCTGATGATAACCAGATCGCAAGTCGATCTTCGAATAGTAACTTGACCCTTGCAACTGGTCAAACAAGTCATCGATGCGAGGTAGTGGATATCGATTCTTAATAGTTACTTTGTTCAGTTCCCGATAATCGATACACATTCGCATTGATCCATCCTTCTTCTTGACGAACAAAACCGGAGCTCCCCAAGGTGAAAAGCTCGGTCGGATGAATCCTAGGTCTAAGAGTTCCTGAAGTTGTGCAGACAACTCTTGCATTTCTGATGGAGCAAGACGGTAAGGTGCACGAGCAATTGGTGCTGCTCCAGGAACTAGGTCGATATGAAATTCAACCTGTCGTGGGGGTGGTAATCCTGGTAACTCGTCAGGAAACACTCCCGGGTAGTCACGTACGATAGGTACGTCGTCTATACATCGCTCCTCGGATTTCTTTTCTATAACGTGTGCCAAGAATGCTTGGTATCCCTTTCGGAGATATTTACGGGCTTTCAAGCATGTAATCATTTTTGTGGCACTTTTTCGTTTCTCACCTTTGACCATGAGAGTTTCTCCTGTCGGTAGCGGTAAGCGTACCAACTTATCATGACATATGATTTCGGCGCGGTTCTTAGACAACCAGTCCATGCCGACTACAACGTCGAAACTTCCCAACTTAACCGGTAGCAAGTCTATTTCGAAGAGATGACCTTCTAATTCCAAGGTACATCCCGGTACTATTTCTCCTGACTCGATTAACTCACCATCGGCTAGTTCAATAGTATATTTGTTATCTAGCTTACGTGATTCAAGTTCTAATAGTGGTCTAAACTCATTAGACACAAAACTTAAATCAGCACCTGAATCGATTAACACAGAGGCATAATGGTTGTTTACAAGGAACGTACCAGTGACGGTGTTAGGGTCCTGGCGTGCCTCTTGTGCTCCAATCACAAATGCTCATCCTTGAGCCGGTTGATTGTTGATGTTGTTGGCTCGGTTGTTGTTACCACGGTTGTTGGTGTTGTTGCGGTTTTGGTTGTTCTGGTTGTTATTGTTGGGATTTTGGTTGTTAAGTCGAGGGCATCGGTTCCGATAGTGCCTCGTGTCGCCACATTCAAAACACCCTTGGTTTCGGCGTTCGGTGTTTTCCCTAGGGGTAGGGTTAGCTTTGCAGTTTTGGGTTTTGTGACCCCAAACTCTACAATTGTTGCAATACCAACATTCACCCTCGTGGTGTTTGCCACATTTGTCACACTTAGGTTTGTTACCCAAGTATGGCTTAGATTCCATTGTGGTGGCAGCATAGGATTTTGGGTTCCCAGATCCCTTCTTATTCGTTTGACCCTGACGGTCACTTCCTCTGTCATTCCATTTACGCTTTGTACCTCCAGAACTACCAGCTTCAGTACTGCTCGGCTCAACCTTGCCCGGAGCAGTTTTCTTGGTCAGTGTTCCCATCCTGACTGCCTCATCAGTCAGACTTTGCGCTAATACAACAGCGCTCCTGAATGTGTCAGGTTTGGAAGATGTAACCAAACTCCTGATTTGCGGTGCCAGACCATAGACATAACGCTCGATGCGCTTGTACTCAGGTGTTACCATATGTGGCACTAGACGTGCTAGTTCCTGAAACTTGGTTGTATAACCAGTGACATCGGCACCAATCATAGTGATGTTCCACAGCTCAGTTTCGACTTTCTGCATCTCGCTACGGGGACAGAATTCCTCCAACATCATGTTTTTCAGTGCTTCCCATGACATGGAGTAGGCAGCTGGTCGTCCGAGTGATTGGACTTGACTGTTCCACCAAGTAAGAGCCTTGTCAGCAAGAGTGCAGGTGGCATATTTCACCATACAGTCTGGTGAACAGTCACTAATGTCCAACACCGACTCTGTCTTTTCTATCCAGTGGATAATCCCAATAGCACCCTCGGTGCCACGAAAAGTAACTGGCTTACAAGCCTGGAATGTCTTGTATGAACACCCTCGGCGAGTATTCGCAGGTGCTTCAGTATTAACAGGGGTAGACCCGCTGTTATTCATTCCATTCTCGCGATTTCGGCTTGCTTCGTACTCAGCAATTCCTTCAGCTATTCGACGCGCGATCATTTGTTCAGTAGTTTCATTGTTGTTGGGTGGGGGAACGGTTTCAGGAATGGAAGAAGGTGTCGTTCGTCGACTGTTCTTAGTCATTCGCCGTTTTGGTGGCATGATTCCATTCTGCGATGAAGTAAAATGCAGAAGTCAATGCCAAGGTATAGCATGTGATGAACAAGATTTCACATTTTTAACAAAGAAACGATATGAAGAATTGAAGGATAAGATTTTGTATCACATGTCACACGACTTTGAAACGCCCATATGTAGTTAGTACAATATAATCACGTTGGCCAGGCGTCATTATATAATGCTAAATACATATTTCTTTTCATCATCATTCAACACAGTCGAGTTCAAAGAAATTCAAGACAGGAAATCAATAATCAAGGTGTGGTGTGTTTCATGGTTTTCAAGGAATGATCAAATGTTATTAATTGGCTACTGTTTCTAACACACGTATGTAAATGTAGATATAATACTAAAATCGTTATTGAATGTAATAAATACGAAATGCCATCAAACATCAGTTATATTATATCAAAAGGTGTAGCGCTGATACAACAGTTTTATACAAAACAAGATGGGATCCCTAATACGCCCCATCAGCGGTTAGCGCTATACAAAAGTCAATGGGTTCTCCTATACATATACCCATTCTAACAACAGATTTTTCCCCGTCTAGTACATGTCCAGTACATACATACATCTACCCATCTGATACTAGTCTATACAACACGTGATGGACCTACTAACATATCCATCATCCAAAAAGTGGTCGATCTGATGCCCAGTAGGCACAAACCGCCATACACAAGTCTAATGAAAATAAGGTAGAAACAACCCCACAGCTGTCCTCAGCACAGCTATCATCACACAAACTCCAATCATCATCCCTGCTGTCCTCGCACGCCTCTCAAGTACCCTGACACGAGCACGTGCGATCTCGGCTATCTCTCTGGCAGCAACCACGTTGCTCAACAAGAAATGGCAACGCTCATGTATGTCTGTCATGTCTCCATCCAGGCGGGAGACATCACTCTGTAGCTCTGCAAGGTGAACACCCCTGCTACCAGAAATGCGAAACAATGTGCGCATCACAGCCACAATGGTAGGGAGAGTCAACTCTACGGGCTCTCCAGTAGTAGGCAGTGGTGCGGAGGATCGGGAGGACTCCCCGGTCTCAAAAGTAGGAGGAAAACCCTCCAACGACCTCCACCGCCCCAACATAGGAGTCATCCACTCCAAGTGAGCAAACCTAGGTGCCCTCTATGGCGGCTCATCACAGTGCATCACCCTCTCCTCTGCCATCGGCGCCTTATCACGGGGCGCAAGTGGTCCTCTAGGGAAGTCTCGGACAGACATCCGTGGTGTCCTCCTAGGTACCGGTCCTCTGGAAGGTCCAGCAGTCATATGGCGTGTCGCCATAAAGGTAGACCCTAACATACGAGTGGTAGGGTCAGTGGGGGTAGTAGCAGGTGGGACCACATGTGCAGTGGGTGGTGGGGTGATGTAGGCATCACTAGTGTCATCCGATAGAGCTCTCAGCTGAATCGGTGGACACGCAACTCCGGTGCTAGCGTCGCTATGGTAGGAATCCTCAGTCGGCTCCTCATCAGAAGCATACAAATAAATCGGACTGTGCCTCGACATGCTGAGACAAAGAAGTCGTAGGTGACGTGTCAGTCATATGTTAGCTGTATGCAAAATGTGTATGCATGCAATGAATGTTTTAGCCAAGGCTATAGTCTAGGTCTCTAAGGTTTTAGGTCACTTAAAGACTTCTAGTTCACTATAACCAATGGCTCTGATACCAAGTCTGTCACACCCCGCCAAACGGTAATTACAATTAGTTATGTTTAGTTTGCGGAAGCTTTAATGACGTGGCGGGGCTGCGAACAGTAATTTCAACCAACAAATACATACATACTCAGAGCATATGGTTATTGCACAACAGAATAGATAAGGATGCCAGTTCAACCATTTGTTACAAAAGTAGTACGACTATGTAAGTCGTAACAGTAGTAGTGAAGTTCAAAACATTTTAGTTTTAATCAAAAATACATAAGTTTAAAAATAAGATTTCATAAGTATGACCGCAATGTCTGCAGTTATACAAATGAAATCCCCAAAAGCGGTCCCAACAGTATGTGGCATCCTAATTAGTCCAGGGTTGTCCATCCTGAATGCATGCGATTTCTTACCCAGCTAATTTCCTGAAAAACATAGAGAAAGTCGTCAACAATTATGTTGAGTGAATTTACAGGTTTATATGTGTATGTGGTTTGTTAAACCAAGTTTGTATAAATGATTTGTTATTCATTTATAAAATACAAGTTATGTAGGGTTGTTACCCTAAAGTATTGTTATACGTGGGATGTCGTCCCAAAGCATGTTACTGGTTGTTTACCAGTGTAAAATAAATTACCGGTATGTTTTCCGGTGTCCAACAGTTGTAGGATTCGTTCTTCCTAAAAGTATGTGGGAATTTACTTAGACTGTGATCCCCTGAAAGGTGAGCTAAACCTCGCAGGTTAAAGTAACGCGACCTAACCCTATAACCAAACCACAACCAGAACTTATGTTGTTTGCCTGAACGGACATTTAAGTATACGCTCCACCGTAGGAGGGTCGTCACGGCAATAGTACTATCCGTATACTCAGTGGCTAGAGTCACCTAGCTAATGGTTACAGTAGCATGTCATGAGGTCTTTCATGCACACATTCCAAGTCTAGGTCCGTACTAGGATACTTTGTCTAAATTCCCAAAATAATAGTGAATATGTAATATCACATGTCAACATTTGTATAAAAGCAATAAAGCATTTATAGTTTGATTGCATGTGTTGCATGCAATTTCTATGTTTAACACCCCTGTGTTTAAAAGCAGAAATCAATTAAAAATAGGGGCTGTAAACTCACTGTAGTTTGCTCGGTATGAAAGCTAGCAGCTGACGGTAATAGCCCAAGGTGTGTTAACCTATATACAATAAATGTATTAACATAAGTACGTTTGATTTGTTTAATCAACTTATGTTAACAGTTTGTTTGTTTGAAGAAATTGTTGATTTCTTAATGATGTAAGTCGTTACATTTGTTTGGTGACGTTGTGTTGAAATATTGTTTTATTTCTCACGTCGTATACCTTGTCAAGTGTATATATATACGTATGTAGTCATATATATATATAAGTTCTAAAGTTTACGTATTAAAACGTATATAAGTTTTATTTGTTATAAAGCTTCTTATTGTATTTATTTCCGTTTATACAATAAATAATGGATATCGTTGTTAAGAGTCATCTTCTGTATATACATCGAACATATATGTTTATAGATTCGTCGTTTGTTATTAAGTATGTATATATATTTATATATATATGTATATAGAATCACGTCTTATGTTTGAAATGTTTTGGAAGTTTATTGGGCTTGGCCCGATTAGTTTTGTTTTCGGCCCAATAACTTAAACCGATTACAATATTCGTTGGGCCCATTCTCAAGTTTTGGACCAATGGCCCATTTATTTAACTTAACAAATTTATTTTTACAAATTTTCAGTCCAAACCCAAAGTCTCAGGCCCAATAAACGTCCGACCCAGCTTGCGACCAAAGCCCGGTATGCATCACAGCCCAGCCCAGCCGTTCGGCTTGGGCCTTCAGCCGTTCGGCTGGTGGTTCAGGCCCAACCCAAAAACCCGTTCGATCTAGTCCAATTTGGTTAGTCCATTAATCGTTTCGGTCCAGTCCACATCGTCCGTTCGAGTTAAAAGTCACAAACTGTTTGGCTCGTTATGGCTAGCCGTTCGGCTCAACAAAGCTAGCCGATCGGCTCAGTTTGTTGAGCCGTTCGGCTCATTACATCCAGCCGTTCGGCTGGAAGGTTCGTCCCTGCCCACGCCCTCTGTTTCAGTCTGTGTTCATGGTGTACATATACATAGATGTTTGTTACGAGTTTTAGCTCATTGCCACACCATTTTCACGTCATTACATCATTATACCACATTTATATTAACTTCCATATACATGTTTTGTGATTTCAATCTTGGTTTCACATAACCCATTTCAAGAACAACTCAAACCATTATCAAGTTCATGTGTTATATACATGGATTTAGATATATACATTTGTTATATAATGAATCTGAGATGTAGAATCAATGAAAAAGTGTTTCCTTACAATGGATCTTGTGAAGTTGATGGTGGCGATGATGATGCGAAGGGGATGATGATGATGTTGGTCTGTCTTCCTACTCTTGCTGCTACTGCTCTTGTGGGTGTAACAAAGAAGAAAAAGGAAGGTAGATGATGATACTAGTTGCTGTGTGTTTGAGAGGAAATCACAGAAGGAGCAGATGATGAGGGTGTATAATTTCAAAGGGAGTTGCAGTATATAATCATCCTGCCTCCTCAATTATTTGAGGTGGTGGGATATTTAACCCGTTAATTTCGGGTACGGGTATAATTTTAGCAATATAAAAGTAAACATTTTATATTTTTATTTTGTAGATGCTCTCCTGGTTCGTTATTTAAATTCGGAATAATGATGTTTTCATTATTTTTGACTGTTGTTTAATTTCTGCGTTGGACTGCTAACATTAAATTGAGTGCCAAATTTCGGTCGAATTTCGGGTTCATATTTTGAGGTAATGTTCCAAATGTTTCCAAATGAATGAGAAAATTTGAATTTTCCTCATCCTGATCTCCGAATGCATTTTAAAATTGCTTCTGTTCGTTTTATAATACGTTTTATGTTAAACGTATTTTTAACCCGTTTTATCTATAAGTTATAGATACAATAGTACTCATAATTAATAATTGAATTATTAATTTTGTTGTGTCCCCAACTTTTGTCGTATTTATCTGTCGGGTTCGTCCCGACACATTTGTACGTAACTTTAAATACTTACGTATTAGTAATACTTTTTGTTTAAAAGTATTGGGCTGCTAGACTTACATCACATCAGAAGTTTTGTTTTAAACTTAATCAGAAAATTAGCGTAAGAATGCACATGCTTAAATGTTAATCATTACCTAATTTGGAGAGTTGTCACAGATATCCCTTTAGGATGATACACCAAAAAATTAATTAAGTGTCGTTGCCTAATATCCCTCCACCCATCACTCATTATAGTGCAACCACATTCAACCCAACAACTTCTATACGAATCTATCAGAAGTGCAACTGATGTTTTTGCATCTATTAACAAGTTAGTCCTCATAGCATGATTAGTAGGTGCTTTGTAACCATAACCAATACTCGCTATTTTATCGACCGCATTTTGAAAGTAAGGAGAATTACATGCATTCAATGGTATACAAGCATCATGATAACCACATTGCAATCGACAAATCCACATCATGTAGTCTTTCTTTACTTTGCATAGCCTTTTTAATACTAGGTTGAGAAGTATCATTTTTACCTTTTGTAAAGAAAGGATGAACACTTGATGTAGCTTTTCTTTTTCCCTTACTTGTCAATTGAACTGTGGAATTTGATTGAGCCTCGGATGGAGTTCTGTTACTAGTATCCATAATCTACAAAACCAATTCAAAAAAGGAATTAATATACATATACAAAACCAATTCAAACAAGGAATTAATTTACATATACAAAACCAATTCAAACAAGGAATTAATTTACATATACAAAACCAATTCAAACAAGGAATTAATATACTAGAATCCATAATCTACAAAGCCATTAATTACGTACACGTTCACACACCTGAATCGGAGGAACGAGCAAGACCGCTGCTGGCCAGAGAAGGGCGCAACTGGCCGGGTAAGGGCGCAACTGGCCGGAGAAGGATTTTGTTGGCGTTTGTGTTTCGCCGCCACCGATATGGAAAAAAAAAAGATTCGTTTGATTTTGTGGGTTTATTAGGTAAAACATAAAAGGTAATTTTCCTGGATCCGGGTCGATACCCATTTCCGGGTCCCGGTCCAACCCGGTCCGACCGGCCGGCCCAAACGGGTCGTCGACTAGTCAACTTAATGAAAAACCTGGTTTTGTTGGCCCGGAAATGTCTAAAAGTCCGGTCCGACCGGGCAGGTCGAACCGGGTCTTTAAACGTTGGATGACATTCATATTTGGAGCTACTTACCATAAGTGTTCATATTACCTTTAATTTGTCGATAAGTTGATTTTTGATATATTTTTATTGCGTGTGACATGACAAATAACTTTTGTGAGTTTTAAATATTATTAAAAAAAATGGACATGGAGATAACGAGATTCGTATGTGTATACTTTCAAAAGGTTTTTTCTTTTTTAGAAAGGCACACTCAGTGTAACACTCTGTTTATGGGCCTGGAAAAATTGAATGATTATTTAAATAACGAGAAATAGTTTATTTGGTTTATTTAAAAATAAATAAGTAAAAGAGTCCCAGGTTTTATTGTGATTAATAAAATATTACTTGTTTTAAATTGTTGAACCTGACAGTAAAATAATAATATTTGATTCACGGGTATTTTCGGGTTCCAGACAGTAGGATTAGAAGGGGTATTATATTAAATGAACCAACAGTGAGTTGGTTGGTGTATAAACCGACCTCACCAAACTTACAATTCCCATTTCTTCATTTTGTTTATCTCTCTAAAACCATCACCAAACTATTTTAAAGTAATCAAAGGAAAAATTGCAATTAACTTGAGTTGGATTCAAGCTTGTAGAAATCAGATTATATTATCAACATCTTAATCTGCATCTTCATTTAAGAGGTGAGTATGACTCTCGAGTTTTATAAAATGGGTTTTGTAGGTTAGTGAGTGATTGAAACAAATTGAAGTTTGTTATGTTTTTATTTGGTGATATTAGATGATATATGATGTTCGTAGAAGTGTTAGAAATCATAGAAATCGAGTTTATTGAGTTTTGGTGAGTTTTGATTCAAAAATCTCGTAAGAACAACGAAACTCGCAGAACCCAGTTCGTCCTGCGAACTGAGTTCTTGTTGCGAAGCGAGTTGAGAGCTGCGAAGCGAACCGAACTCTTGCGAACTGAAATATTGCTTTGCGAGTTGAGTTTTGCTTTGCGACCGAATTCTGCGAAGCGAGTTGAATTGCTTGCGAACTGAGATAATTAGCAATGTGAGTTGAAACTGCGGTGCGAACCGAGTTTCTACGAACCGAATTGACCTTGCGAGTTGAAATAACTGCGAACCTAGTTTTTTTTACAACTTTTTATTTCGCAAATTTTGAAAGTGCGCAAGTCTTTTTGGGGTAACGGACAGGTGACAATTTCACTAACTCGGATTTGATTGAAATTTGTATGGTCACTCGGAAACGGCCTAATGATCCCGGCTATAATCTAAGAGTCTAGGCAGTTTTTGACCATTCGGGGTCATCTAGGGCCTGAAAATGGCATTTTTCGGTTTTTAAACGTCATTTCAGGATTTTCTGATTTCTTATCTGATTGAACTTTTGTTTGCCTAGACTCTAGGGATTACATGATTTGATAAATATGTTAAAATAATGGTTATGGGATGAGTTACTGATTTGTTATTATTTGTGTTCTCAGATAAGCAGAAGGAAACTCAGTGACATTAGACAACTGAGTTTAGAGACTGGAATATCGGTGAGTGGTAACTGTATTCTTCTGTTCAATTCCGTTGTAACAAGTTTGGTACAACGGATGGACATTTTGGTAATTGGTTATTGACTATTTAGTTTATTGGGTTATAGTTATTGTTGATTGGTTATTTATATTCAGTATTGGCATGCTTATTATATAATATATGATTCTTGGCCGCTGGGCATATTTGACTATGTGAATTATTCAGAGGTCAACGTTGGTTGGGTTTGTTGCTATTGTTTGGCTGGCGGGGTTTCCGATACACATCGTTGATGGATGAACCCTAGTCAGTGAAGATAGCTTCAAACTATCGGTAAATCACTGTGATGGCATACCAGTGGTTTAAAGTGTTCTTGTGATGGCATACCAAGAACCGCCGATCCTCTTTATTGTGTTGGGTTATGTTTATTTGTTGTATGAATTGTTATCTCTGGATTGAACTGTCGGATACAATTCCATTCACTTAGCTGTGAGCTAATCCAACCGTGTTTAACATTTTGCGGGTTTTTGGGTAAGTATGGATCTGGATTAGGAACAAGATGAATGTTTGATTATGACCGCGCACACTCTGATCTTTTTGGAAATTAGAACATGTTTTGTTGGTTATATAACACCCGATCTTTAGTAAATGGTTTGTAAGTACTTATTTATAAGTGTGATGTTTTAAAATTTGTTACATTTTGGTATATGTAATATCGGTAAATATGTTTTGGGACACGCTTCTGAAATATAATAATATAAAATATGTTTGAGAAAAATCGGGGTGTTATACTCAGATACACCTATCTACAATGAATATGTACGTACAATTTATTTCACAATATATATATATATATATATATATATATATATATATATATATATATTCACTACCGAACTTGAACCCACAGATCAAGGGTAACGACGATGTCGTTAGTCAGGTCAATGACCCTTTAGTTCTCATAATTAAGGCTTTTATAAATGAACAAATACAAATTTGTAGTATATATTTTTCGGTAAACTCTAAGCATTCTACCATTAACTATTTCACTAATAGTTGAAGTTTAGATCTTACATTATAGTCGTTTGTAATTTACATTTCAATAAATCACTCTGGTACACATAAACGCGTTGATGGTGTACATAAAATTTCTGACTAAGGGTGACAGATTGAATATGAAACGTCCACGGAAACTTAAGGTCCACCTCATTTTAAACGTGCAAGTTCTTGCTATAAAAAATGCTTACACTTTACTTAATATACACAGTTTAAAAATCGTATACTCTCTCAATCTGTTTTAGATTATGGCGATCAACAACTCTACTATGCAACAAGACATCCGACAAACCCTGCTCCCCATGCAAAATGACGTAAACAACATTGATCAGGTTTATATCATTATAAATTGGAGTATGTACATATTTAATGACCTTTTATTCATTTTCTATTACCATCTATGAATCACAGATAGAATCATCTAGCAAATATTCACAACTGTTAGCCGAAGTCCGAAATCTTCTCAAGAATGGTGGTTACAAAACTATGGACACAATTGACGCTCTTCAAAAACTTTGCATCGACCATCACTTCCAAGAAGCGATCGACTCGACCTTGAAACAGCTTTATACTAGAATGTCCAATGTCCATGACAGTATACATGATGAGAGTCTTTACGATGTTTCCTGCTATTTTCGAATCCTTCGTCAAAAAGGTTACTATGTTCCAGCCGGTGAGCGTTTAAACTTGTCCTATATTTTTAATTAGTGCTTAGGCCTCATAAAATGTCTAATTTTCTTCTTCAAGCTAATGTGTGTACTTCAAATCAGGTGTTTTTGCAAACTTTAAAGAAATTAATGGAAACTTCAAGAGGGAGATAACTCAAGATGTTAAGGGTCTAATGGCATTGTATGAAGCGTCACAACTGAGGATAGAAGGAGAACATATTCTGGAAGAGGCTGCAGCTTTTAGCAGCGATATTCTTAAGGAAAAGATGCGGTATCTTGAACAAGAGGAAGCTTCAGTGGTGAAATCTACACTAGAACATTCGTATCAAAGAACCCCATCAACTTTCATGGTCAAAAATTACATCAAGCATTACATGGGAACTACCATGTCTGAACTAGCCGAGTTTGAGTTGAGCAAAGTCCAGTCCCTACACCAAACCGAAGTAGATCAAATCTCCAGGTAAATTCTAAATTAAGAACATTTTTTTTCCTTATGTCCTCGTTCTCAAAAAATCTAAAACATAGATTTTGTCTTCTGATCAAGTAGATGGTGGAAAGACTTGGGGTTGGCTCAAGAGTTTGAGCTTGCAAGGAACCAACCATTGCACTGGTACTTATGGCCCATGGCGGGCCTCACAGATCCCAGCTTTTCGGAGTTAAGAGTTGAGCTAACAAAGCCAATTGCCTTAATATTTATGATTGATGACATTTTTGATGTTTATGGGACTTTAGACGAACTCATACTCTTCACGGAAGCAGTGAAAAGGTACATATATACAAAAAAAAAAAATATACGGAGTATCACTTACATGCTTGTGGTGTGTGTTTTTATGTGGTGATTAATTAGTATTTTCGTACTTATACAATTTCTTGCAGATGGGACACTAATACTCTTGAACAACTCCCATATCAGTTAAGGATCTGTATTCGGGCCCTATATGACGTAACACGTGAAGTTAGTGAAAAGATCTACAAAAATTATGATTACGACCCCATAGAGTTTTTTAAACAAACGGTAGGAACTTATGATCATTTAATACCATAAATGAAACTTTGCTAGATTGTGAAACTTGATTGGATTCTTGCAGTGGACAAACCTCTGTGAAGCATTTCTCGTGGAAGCAAAATGGTTTGCTTCGGAACACATGCCAATAACAGAGGATTACCTGAAGAATGGGATTGTTAGCTCAGGGGCTCAAGTCGTGATAGTTCACATGTTCTTCCTCCTAGGTTGTGGAACTAACGATGAGAGTGCTAACGTTATTAACAACAATCAAAGCATTACTTCTAATGTGGCCACAATTCTTCGTCTTTGGGATGATTTAGGAAGTGCTAAGGTACGTAAAAGCAAATAATAATTTGAAGTTGCTGGTTTGGTTATGTTTTGTAGATAAGTTGAAGTTGATCTACTTTTAATTAATCTAACAGGATGTGGATCAAGATGGACATGATGGATCATATGTGACATATTACATGAAAGAAAACGAAGGTTGTTCGATTCAAAGTGCACGAGAACATGTTATGGAAATGATAATAAAAACTTGGAAACAACTAAACAAGGAGTGTCTCTCCCCAAATCAATTTTCGGCTACATTTACAAGGGCTTGTCTCAATCTTGCTAGAATGATTCCGATTATGTATAATTATGATGAGAATCATTCCCTTCCTCTCATTGAGGATTACATAAACTCCATGTTTTAGTAATAAAACTAATTTTGCTCACATCAAAATATAGGGTTAATTGTTTCGTTATGTTTTAAACTTTGCACATTTTACTTTTGTATGACTCGAACTTTAAAAATTTATATTGTATATATTGAATTTGTAAATATCGTCCATTGTATGTATACTTTCCTTTTTGGAAAATGTTAAAATTGAAAAGTTTTCATTTTTGACAATGCCAAAAAAGGAAAGTGTACATACAATACACGATATTTACATGTTTAATACATATATTGAATTTGTAAATATCGTCCATTGTATGTATACTTTCCTTTTTGGAAAATGTTAAAATTGAAAAGTTTTCATTTTTGACAATGCCAAAAAAGGAAAGTGTACATACAATACACGATATTTACATGTTCAATACATATAATAGAAGTTTTCAAAGTTCGACTCGTACAATAGTAAAAAAATGTAAACTCTCTATTTATTTGGTACTTTACTAATTAGACTCTCTATTTATTTGCTAATCAAGAATTGGAGAATTGGAGTAGCTATAAACATAAAAGGCTATCTAAAATTGATTTGACTAATCACATCCTCCCATTATAATTAAGAGGGAAGAGGGATGCATCAACAGAGTGGTTTATTGCTTTTTAACCCTCCCCTTTATTATTTAAAACCCTTTGGTCCAAGCAAAGTTATTCGGCTACTCTCAAATCATAGTAAATACGTATAATTTTTTTCTCCTTCCTTTTACAAATCACAATTCTTAACACGGAATCATCAAACGCGAGCAAAATCAAAAACAAAAGATAAAACCCAATCCTTTAAATGTAAACGTAGCAACTAAATCTGTACGATTGACGATGGAAGTTGCCGGAAGCATATATGCCCGAATCGGTACGGAGACGGTTAGCCTTAGGAACACTTAAATTGAAAGAAATGTGCTCGATCGGTGACGGCGGTTGACGAATTTTTCAGATCTTGTTGGCTTGGATATGGGGATCGAATTGATGTGCTCCAACTTCTGTGCTCGATTTCATTCCATTGTAATGTTTAATGATTGTAATAATTGTCCAGGTAAGTGCGTGTTGTGTGTTTATTTGTGATTTCTTGCAAGAATTATGAATATTTAGGGTTTATATATGTTTTATTAGGATTCTTTTGGAGGTTTTATTTTATTTTGTTGTCTGATTGTTGTCTGGTTTCGTGAAATTAGGGTTTATATAGAATAACTGTGATTCTTTGAGAAATTTATTATTTCATTGTGAATCTGTGATTTATTGTATAATTATATATTTTGTTTGTAGCTATCTTCAATTGCAATCTTGGGGTTATGATGTTAGCGTTTGTAAAATTTAGGTTTATACAGATCTTGTGTTGAGGTTTATTGGTTCTTTTTGTGAATTGGTTGTTATTAGCATTAGATAGAATCCAACTTAAGCAACTTAAGTTATTATAGATACTATGTGTAATTGGGAAACGAAGTTTTTTAGTTGTGTTATAACCATTGATTTGAACAATTATTCTAGTTTTAGAAACATTTTAACGTAACTATGATAATGATTTAGAAGGGAATAATAATTTTCATCATGAAATCAGGCATATCCTAACTTATATTTCTAGAAAGCACTTGTACCAATATTAACTTGTTTGGCCAGTTTAAAGCACTTAGTGATGACTTGCACGTTTTAGGGAAACAAGACTTCAAGCATCTGTTGAAGTAAGGACCGCCTCATCTTTTAATTCTTGGCTATACAATTTTTATATATACTCGTTCCCAATTTTCATTTATTGGACAGGGTGTCTTTTACATAGAATGTTGCTATATGTGTTTATTCTGGTCAGATCGTAAATTGTTGTGTTATATTTTTTTATTGTATTAAGCACTACAATCATTGTTAGAATGGTGTGGCAATGCTCATATACTATTTGAGCAAGTTAATATTTCTATAAGTCTTGTTTCCCTAAGTTAGATCGGGTTCATGTTCACTTGTCACCTAAGTTAAATATTTCAAAAAATGGCATTCATTTTATCGATTCCAGGTTGACGCAGTGGCGTAGGCAGAAAAAATTTCTCGGGTGGGCCAATTGTTCACAATATTGAATATTAAGCCCAATTTATAAGATAAATATACTATAATTATTTTCCTTAGGGTGGGCCTTGGCCCATCAAGAGCTACACACAGCTCCGCCACTGGGTTGACGCGGCACATCATGTCAATGAAAATGAGACTCGAAGGTTATGCAAGTCATGTACAAACAAACAAATTCGTCAACCAAGGGATTGTAAATTCAAGTATGTCAACAAAACGAGACTTGGAGGTTATGTCAGCCATGTACAAAGAAACGAGTTTGTCAATCAAGAGGTTATAGCTTCGAGTATCTATAGGAATAAGATAAGGGTGAGCAAATTCAACCGTTAAATTATTAACCAACCAAACCAATAACTGATGGTTTGGTTTTGATAAGGGTGAGCAAATTCAACCGTTAAATTATTAACCAACCAAACCAATAACTGATGGTTTGGTTTTGAAATTTAGTTAACCGACTAATATGGGTCAGTTACTGGTTAACCAACCATAACGATTAACCGAAATTAACTGACCCACCCAGTATATATGTTTTTTTCTAGTATTTCATAAATATATAAAGTTATATACATTACTTTAAATACAACTAAGTTTCTAAAGGTAATAATATTTAAGTAATCTTTTAAAAAAAATCAAAATGAGTCTTTTTTCTTCTCAAATATTAGTGGCCTAATCCTTCACCTTTTGTTGTTACGTTCCACACACACAAAGTGTCGTTTAATGACTTTTATAATCGCCGATGATAACAATGTCGAAGTTTTAAAAGCACAGTTAACCGATGAATAAAATTTAACATTAAACTAATCAAGCTCCTAAATTATGGAGCCTCGCAATGCTGAAATCTGTAGGTGTTATATCATAGAGGGAGTAGCATAGGTGCCCATATGTGCATGCGTTCTATATCAAATTTCAAAATACTGACATTCTTGTTTATATGTACACAATGTAAATTTTGTACTGTAGTAATCCAAACATAATTGAGGGGTTCAACAAGTAAATGGTAACAGAATACAAGATGACATATAGTGGAATCGTAGTGAAAATATTTTGGCATTGAAATCAAACAATAAGAAAATCATATATACATGAAACTCATACCCTAAAACATAGCCAAAACAAGAAACCTCATAAGTCATAATCTATAGAATTCTATAAGTCTTCTTTTGAACTTGATGCACAAACAATCATCAATATCAATTCCATTAGATGGTCAAAAGTAACTTATATCCATAAGGACTGAATACAAGATGCAATGACACCGAAAGAAGCATTTCACAAAGACAATACAGTTAACAAAAATGATATATCATAAAGAAGTAAAATTAAAACATGTAAACACATCTAATCTCTAAATTACGAATCAACAGACAACTTGAGCTTATAGTATAGAAAATTACTTTGTTTCACAAGTTCCACAAGCTCCTTCGCTTCATCAATGGCGGACTCCTTTACTAATCCATCCACAACTCCCTGCAGATTTGATCGGCCAACATTCATATCCCGTACCAAACTCTCCTTGCTCAACTCAAATCCAAATCTATGATCATTATTTTTTAACGCAAATGTAACAATCATCCTAAACGTTACTGAATCAGGACTAATCTCATTTTTCACCATTTCGGCATACCACTTCTTGACTTCCAACAAATCATTCTCCTTCACAAATCCATGAATCAAACCATTATAAGTATACACGTCCGGATTTATCCCATTGCTTTTCATCTCATCAAGTAATGCAATAGCTTCCGTGATTCGTTTATCAATAATCAACCCTCGCACTTTTGCGTTATAAGTTCTCACATCAGGTTCAATATTCTTGCTTTTCATCACCTCCCATAACTTATCACCCTCAGATATTTTACCCTTAGCATATAATGCATCAAGAATCGTATTATAAGTATATAAACTACATTCACATCCATTTCTTCCCATCTCATCAATCACTGATAATGCTGAATCAGGAGCTTCCATCTCACAAAACGCTTTAATAACAACATTATACGATACTTCATCAGGCTCGATTAAAAACACCTCACGTAGCTCCCGAAACAACTCGGGCATCAAACTAAACATCTTTGAATTAACACAGGCAGTGAGAAGAGCGTTAGCAGAAAAGACAGTACGCGGACAATTTAAGTCAGGCATTTCATCAAACAGTTTCCGTGCATGATCATACATTCGCGATTTCCCATACAACGAGATTAATCTAACGACAAACGACTCGTGAGTCATATCCACTGTGTATCGCTTTTGATGTTCAAGGATTTCTTCAATGTACGAAAATTGTTTGGCGCGTGCAAGATGGGAAACGACGTCGTCGTAGTACTTGTAGCTGTAACGAAACGGGCCACTGTTGGATGTTCGTTTGAATGTATCGATGAACATTTTGAGGTTAGCTAATGAAGTTGTTAATTGTGACATTGGTAAGGGTTCAAATGTTAGTTTTTCAGTCTTGGGTGGTCGGCTGCCGGTGGTGGTTGTCGGTGTGGGGGCGGTGGGGGTTTTTTTGGGCCTTTTTATTTTTGGTTTTACTATTTTGGTGGTGGTGGTGGCGGTGGGCGATACGGAGGTGGAGGTGGCGGCGCCGGTGCCGGAGTTGAAGATGGTGTGGAGACGGTTGTAAACGGCGGAAGACATGATTTAGGTGTTTTGGGAGAAATGGTAAAGTGCACGAGAGTGCTTATCGGAGTATTTGACGATTACAAAGATTAAAAAGAATTTAGTTTAAATAATTATGATCTCCCTTCATTCCGATCAAGATATCTACTTTAAAAATGCATTCGTGTTTTAGAAATATCCACTAATCGTATGTCTATACTAATTATCAATCAAATCATTATATTATATAAACATAGGTTGAGGTTCAAATGAGACTAAAAATTTGTGTGAGACTAAGGGAACCATTGACATTATGTCACATGTAGAAAGAGAATGTTTCATACTACAAAACTCATTTACCCCGAACATCAATTATCTCACAAACGACAAATCATAAAACTTGTACCATAATTTTCAGCGTTTTATCCTTTTCGATTTGCGTCCCTCAAGGCATACTTCTGACGAATTTTTTTTTTCCATTTTTTTGGTGGGTTTCATATGTTACTAACACATGTGTTAGAGTGTTGCTTTTAGGGTTTGGGGTTTGGGGTTTAGGGTTTAGGGTTTGGGGTTTCTCCTCGAAACCCTAAAACCCAAACCCTAAACCCTAAACGCTTTATAAAACTCTAAACCCTAAATAATACTAAACCCTAATAAACCCTAAACCCTACTAAAATATAAAATCTAAACCTTAAACCATGAACCCTGCTAAATCCTAACTCTAACCCTAAACCCTAACCATAACCGTAAATAAAATGTACAATCAATCACTAACACATGTGTTACTAATTTATAAAACCCACCAAAAAACCGAATCTTTTTTATCGAAAGTATGCTTTGAGGGACGGCAAATCGAAGAGGATAAAACGCTGAAAATTATGGTGCAAGTTTCATGATTTGTCGTTTGTGAGATAATTGATGTTTGGGGTAAATGGGTTTTGTAGTATGAAACATTCTTTTTGTACATGTGGCATAATATCATTGGTTCCCTTAGTCTCACTAAAAAATTATGGACTCATTTAAACCTTACTCAATAAACATATTTAAAGTATCTAAATTAACCGTAAAAAATCATTAAACTTCTTATTTACTTTCATTTACTACTGTCGTCTATTTTTTAAAATAAGTTTGGTCAAACCTTTTTTGAATAAATTAGAATAAATGTTATTTACCGTATCTATTTTAATTCGAATAAAAATTCTTTGATGGATAATTTTGATGAGACGATTGAAGTAAAAAAAATAATAATAATGGAAGCCATTCACTCCACACATTTTCATAGATATCATATAATACTGGTAACGATTAATATACCCAACAGATTAGTTTAAACATAATTTATTCATTATGTGACATATCACTTTTGAATATTTTAATTTCTTAATTGTCATTTATTAACCGATCCACAAATATTTAAATCTCTTCTACAATTTTACAAGATCTACTTAGCAATTTTCTTACAAGTTACATGGATAGCCTGTTACTTTCTAACTATTCTATAAATTTGGAACGTACCACTAAACATGCTTTAAGTTATTGTACAATACAACAGTTTACAACCTATTTAATGACGTACAAAGAAAAAGAGGTGTACGAATCATAAATTTGCATGCGCCTAAAATAGAATAAACAAAGCCAATTGAGATCACAAAAGCTCTACCATATTGATTGTATACAAACACCTAGAGCCGATAGTTAAGTAAACATAGTGGCTAGAATTACCAAGGTTGAAACATACTTTGTGAAGCTGATAAAAACTGAATCATCATACTCAAATACAACATATATTCCTGCAACAAATAATATAATTGTCCTAGCTAATATTCAACTAATGGATTCCAACTACAAGTCAATTACAGTTTCCACACACTTTTTGGAAGAAGGGTTTTACAAAATTAAACCACATCATAAGCAAAGATCCCTAACATCTTGACTGCATTGACATGGTTACATAATGTTGCCAGCATTTCTCACAAAGTCTCTTCTTTTTCAAGCCAAAGGTTGCCAGCCTGCAGAACAAGTTTCTATATATAAATTAGTAACAATGAAGACATCTCTCTCAGCTTCAAATCATTTGCTCAATACAACAGCTTAGAGACTTGGAGCTTGTGATGCACATGCACTCATCTAAGTAATGAACTTGCACAAGAAAGTTACAAAGATATAGACTTCACTGAAGTTATCAATCTGAACCCAATTACTTGTGACGACTTAATTAGATTAAAAAAAATAGCCGGAAAGAGACTAAATAAACACGTCAACTGATATAAGACCTATTCGAGATGATCAATTTCCCAACTCCCAAGAATTTTCTTCCATTCTTCATTTCTCAATGCAGTGAATACAACTTATAACATATATTGACACACACTAATTCCAAATTTCCTAACCCAGTATCCTACAAAGAGCATAACTTGCATGTAAAATAAACATGTAAAATTAAATATGTATTTTTGTACTTCCACATAGTGGTGTTCATGTTAAATAACTACCTATAAAACAGGTTACCATGTTAACTAATCAAAATGCAACGCAAATAGCGGTTAACTTGACACCTTCAAGCATGTATTATCAACCGGGCTGAAGGTCACCCAATAGGGAGCCAACTAACACGCAAAAGTGTTTTAGCTCCACCTGCTTGATATGTCCCTTTTACCACCACTAGCATTCTTGATGAATTACTCCTAAATGCTCAAGTACTTGAGAATAGGAAAAAGTAGAAAATTTGAACAAGATTTACCAAAATTTTTGCACCAAGAGCTATCATGTCGAGGGAGATTCAGAAGAAGCAGCTTCTTGCTTTGGTCTTCTCTCAGGAGGAGGTCCATCTCTCTGTCTAACATACCTTTTACTCTCATACTTAGATTGCTTTCGTGGCTTTGGTTGATAAGTAGGATACTGGCATGGAATTATTTCTCCATTCACATACTTATCACCTAAAAATTACAAAAATAACAATCAGTACATCAACAATAAAATAAATTATCTAATGTCAGCTTATTTAGCCCATAACATATCTAAAAAGCTCGTTAACATTAATCTGCCCCCAATACTAATCCTTCTTTTGCAAAATTGTATATAACAAGAAAAGGCGAAGTTAAATAAATCACCTCCATAGTCCTTATTCTTAACATCTATGTATGAATCAGGCAAAACCCATAGCACTCCAGGTAGTCCTTCAAAACAAAAATCCAGTGGACAATTAGATATAAGTTTCTTCCACAACTTATTAACATTGATAACTGATTGGTATGGTTACTCACCCTTAAACTTTTCAGATGTTTCTTCTGATACTGTGCACTGGAATCCGGTATACGTGGTAGTACTAAATGCGTACATGTTCTTCTTTGCCTCTTCCATGCTGACATTGAAAATTTTTAATAAGATTATTGAAGCACTAACAGATACTTTTAGATAGAAATCATCTCTGAGTCTATACTTTGAACTATAAGATTACGATATAATACGTAACAACAGTTCATCACATACAGAATGGATATAGAAAAGTTCAACCAAGTGTAAAACAGAGAGAAAAATAATGGTAGTTCTATATGGGCACATACACATAATAATACAGAATAAAGAAAAACACACAATAGTGGTTCAGGCATATGTCTAGTTTTTATACATACTACAATAAACTGAAAATAGAATCAGACGAATCATTTCACTGTCACAGGAATTTGCCTTACAAGGCATACCATGGATATTGCTAAATATGTACACATCTTTTTTTTTTCTTTTGTACTTTAGGCAAACTTCTATAACATAAGATTCGTGGGCGCTTCAAAGTTGTTATCATACGGTAAACCTACATGAAGCCATTTAACAGCAAGTAGAACTAATGTACATGTCCTCATGGTTTCTTATTTGATATAGCAGGTCCCAACATATAAAAATTTCACCATATTTAACTTTGAGAATATATCAATACGTATCATCTAGTAAACTAAAAAACTGTCTGATAACAATACCCCCTACTAACATATTTCAGTCAGGCATAAACACAAACACCTAACTTGCATCCATAGTTACACAACCAGTTATATCAAAATAACACACTAAAACTCAACTACATGAAACATCAAGCACAAAATAACCATCATCAAACACTACTATAAAAACTTAAACTTGATTAAAAAAAATTAAAAATATACAGGAAGGACACAAACCTGCCAAGAACAGTAGCAAGAGTATTAAGGTAGGTATCAATCATTTGTTCTCTAGTTGGAGCAGGATCTTTAGGGAATTCCATAACAATTAACCAATGATTATAATCACAACCTGGTAACATAATTGTTTCTCTGGGTTCACTACTACTGCTTCTTCTAGACGAATAATCTCCATCAACTGCCGCTTTTGTTTGGTGGGTGAAGGTCCGAATTTGAGAGGATTTTAAGGGTTTATAGAATTTGATGTTAGAGTTGATGAATGAAGAGGGTTTTGTGATAGGGTATAGGGATTTAGGGGTTAGGGTTTTAGAAAATAGAGAGAAATTAAGAGTAGCCATTGGAGAGGTGTGTTGAGGAAATGAAGGTGAGAGGGATAAGGGTGGGTGATATTTTGAATGATTAATGGGCTTTCGGTGTGTTTTATACTTTTATGGGTTTGGGCTAATTATATGTTTATTGGGCTAAATTTTGGGCCATATATGTTGAACTTTGTTAAACAAATATAAACATAAACAATAACCGAAATAATCTACTACGACTCTACGAGTACTAGTTATATTATAAATCATGTACTCTCTCCGTCCCAAAATTATTGTCACCAACAAAAAATACACACTTTAATAAAATCATAATCATTACTGCCTTTTCTTTTTTACATTTTGCAGAATGACAGTTTTACCCTTAACTAATTAATTACTGTTTTGTGAAAAGTGTGTACTAATAACTTCAATAAAGGGTAATATGGTAATCACGATCAAAAGTCACTATCTATTTTTAGAAGTGGACAATTAATTTGGGACGTCCGAAAATGAAAACATGAACTATATTATTGGCACGGGGGAGTAATACATTTGACACTTCTGATTTAAAATAATTTAAGGGAGGGTTATTGTATAAATTGCCTTTTACAAACTAATATATCAACTAAGTCAATCCAAGTTACTTGACAAACATAAAAATTTAATTATAAATCCTCATTTCTTCTTTTATTCATTTATTCTATTCATATTTTTTTGTCAGTTTAAACACTAAACATTATTTATTTCAATTATACAACTGTTCTATGTCAATGTCACCATTAATCATATATTATCATTCATATGATATGGATGAGATCATTAGACTACAATAAGTTTTCAAAGAATGAGAGTGTTAGGTCAAAACTGTTTTGGGTTTGAACTATCACTAATTTATAGAAGACTGGAAAAGTACAAGTGATTAAAATTGTTACTGTTAACAGTTAACACTCTCTTAAGAGAGTTACAACTGAATGAAGAAACTGAATAGAAGATAAGTTGTTATCACTGAGTATGTAATTATAACTGTTTATGTAATATAGTGACTAACACTGTTTATGTATTTGTACTTAGTCATATATCGCAATTGAAACAGTTACCACTGAAGGAAGTTTTAGTTTCAACTGAAAGAGTAAAAGTGGTAGTTATAACTGTTTATGATTTTGTGATAATTATGAGTCGGTTGTGGAAGTTATCTATTCCGTAATAGTAGGATGAGGTGTACAGGATTCTATAATCTATAAATAGAGATCCTTAGAACCTAGATTAGGTTATCGAAAATATTAGCGCAACTTCAAGGTGTAAACCCGAATACGATTTTGTGTATTCGTCTTATTCATTAATAAGATTGGAGCTTTGATTATTAAATACGTGTTCATCAAGTTTGTTTTTCTTATTCAATTAATTCTCGATCTTCTGAATATTATTAAGTGTGATTCCGCAACTTCTTAATAATAATTCAAAGCTTGTTGCTATTTAGTGAGTATTGATTATAATAGGGACTATTCAATTGGTATCAGAGCAAGGAAAGCTTTGAATACAAGAAGATTTAGGATTTTGTATTAAAGGTTTAGTATTATTTAAGTTTGATTTAAATGGCGGTAGAAAACAATGAAGGTATTCAGGTTACAAAGATTCCAATGCTCAAACCTAATGAGTTTGATCTCTGGAAGGTTAGGATCAAGCAATATATGCTTCTCACAGATTATCAGATGTGGGAAGTTGTTGTCAATGGTCCTACATATACATTAGATGGTGATGGTGTTAAAGAAAGACCACCACTAACTTCGGATGCTGAAAGAAAAGTTTGATCTATTGAATACAAGGCTGTTAGCACTCTACTTCTATCGATTCCTAATGAGTATCAGAGGAGATTCGAAAATTGTAAAGATGCTAAAGAACTGATGGAGGCTATACAGAAAAGGTTTGGTGGCAATGAGAGCACAAAGAAGAATAAAAGATCTCTGCTTAAACATCAATTCAAGAATTTTAATTCAGTAAAGTCAGAAACATTGACTCAAACATTTGACAGGTTCACAAAGCTTGTGGGAGATCTGGAAAATCACAAGGTTAAGATTGATAAGGATGATCTTAACAGAAAGTTCTTAAGGTCATTAGGAGAAGAGTGGAAAATGTACACTGTTGGGTTAAAACAGAGTGCAGATCTGGAGGTCAAGGAACTAGAAGATATCTATAATGACTTAAGGAACTTTGAACCTGAAATAGAGAGCAAGAAACAGGCTAATGGGTATTCCAATAATGCTGCTTTTATGTCAATGGGTGGATCACAAGTTGATTCCAATCAACAAGGGTCTACTTCTTTTTCTGGAGGAGCTGGATCATCTCAGAACAAATCTAATGATTAAGTTCTAGAATATTTCTTTGCTAGTAATGTGAATTCTTCACTTACTAATGAAGATCTGGAGCAGATCAATTATGATGATTTAGAGGGGATGGATATCAAGTGGCAAATTGCCTTGATCACTCAGAGAGCTAAGAGGTTCATTCAAAGAACAGGTAGGAATAACTTTGCATACAAGAGTAATGATGCTATTTGGTTTGACAAGAGCAAAGTAGAGTGTTTCAACTGTCATAAGATGAGACACTTTGCAAGGGAATGCAGAAGCCCAAGACAGGAGCAGAGTGGGCAAAGAGCAGGGAATGCTACTGGAAACAAAAGAAGGAATGTACCAATTCAGGGTGGTACATCTAATGCTTTGTTGTCTCAAGAAGGATTTAGCTTTGATTGGAGTGATCAAGAAGAGCCTGAAGTTCAAAACCAAGCTCTCATGGCCATTGCTGAATCTGATAAACCATCAAATGTTCCTTATGAGATACAAGTTAAACTATGTTCTGCTGTGTGTAAACAAACTGTTAAACATTACAGGGATCATAACATAAGAGTATGTGAGGAACTAAGGCAATGGGAAATCAAAAGTAAACACACCACTGCAGCCATTGAAAATCTTGAAAAACAAATTAAAGCACATGAGGTCAATGCAACACAATTTAAATATGACATTGATTATGTCAAATGGGAAAAGGGTGTTTTAAGTGAAAAGTTAGAACTGTTAACTAAGAAACTGTCTGAGGTTACATGTGAGAGAGATAGTATTAAGTTATCTGTGGAAAGTTTACAATATACCTCAAAGAATGTTCAAAAGTGTATTAACTCACAGATACATGATAAGCTTAACTGGATTGGGATATAATAATGTTCCTCCACCTTATAACAATAACTACTTTCCTGCTAAAACTGATTTAGATTTAAATAAGTTAAAAGAAGGAATGTTAGATGAAGTTAGAAAGGTTGATCCAGTTAAAAGCTTGGAATGTAATGTGGATTATGATAAAGTAAAGGTTAGGGATTGGACTGAGGATGATGATAGTGAGTGTACATCAGAGAGCAATAAGAGTGTAAAATCTGAATCATCTAGGTCTGAGAGTTCAAGTAAGAGTGTAAAAAGAGTAATTATTGGTCTAGTTTCTGAGCTTAAAGGTAATAAACTAGAAGAGGGTAAGAAAGTGTTTCAAGAAAAGGCTAAACATGTTGTAGAAAATGTGAGGGTTAATACTAACAAATCTAAGAATGGTTTGGGTTATGTTAGTAATGCAGTTAAATCAGTTGATACATCTGTTAATGCTAAATCTGTTGTGAATAACTGTGTTAATTGCAAATGTAAAGCAAGCACTTCTCAATTACCATTTTTTCAAAAACAAAAACCCAGAGGAAATCAAAGAAACTGGAATCAAATGGTTATACAGAGACTGGGAAGCAATTTTACAGTGGTAAAGGATAAATCTTGCTTTATATGTGGAAAGAATAATCATCTTCAACGTGATTGTTATCAGAATCCTAAGAATATTCAAAGGATTAGAAAGCAACCATGGACAACTGCAAATATGATCAACAAAAGGCATTTTAAATAAAAAATTGATCAATCTGCTACTGTAAAGAAGACGAATGTTTAGGCTAACAAGTTAAAGATTGTTGCAGCTACATCTTCTACATCAGTGTTAGCTAGAAAATTAGCCAAAAATACCAAGGCTAGTGGTAAAATCTAAAACTAGCAGCGTTAATAACTTTAACACTGTTAGTAAAATTGGTAAATCAGTTAAAACTACTAGATCAATTTCCACTGTCAAGCCTAAAATTAGTTGGATTTGGACACCATTTAAACCTGCTAAATATACAGGTCTAAATACCAACAGTGCATCACAATCAATAATCTTGAAGAAAGTTGACTATGTGACTGCACATGGGAAACGCAAAGCCAAATTTGGTTTGGGTTCCCAAGAGAAATTAACCTTTCTCTTCTTGTTTGTGTGTGCAGAACAAACCTAGGAGCTTATGGCATATTGACAGTGGTTGTTCAAGGCACATGACTGGTGATAAAGGAAAACTCCAGAACTTTAAAGCATTTGATGGAGGATATGTAGCATTTAGAAACAATCCCAAAGGAGGAAAGATCACAGGGAAAGGAACAGTAAAGAGAAATAAGATAAGTTTCAATGATGTTTACTTTGTTGAACAATTGAGGTACAATTTGCTAAGTGTGAGTCAAATCACAGATAAAAGTAACCCAGTTTAATTTACTGACACTGAATGCATTATACTTTCTAAGAAATTAAAAATTCCTGATAACATGATTTTATTACAAATTCCCAGAAAGATAATGTTTATAAGTGTTACTTAGCAAATATGGATCCTCAATCTGAGCTAAGTTGTCTTATTTCTAAGGCATCTGTTGATGAATCTGAACTGTGGCATAGAAGGATGTGTCACATGAATTACAAAATCATTAACAAATTTGTCAAAGGCAAGCTTGTTAGAGGTTTGCCTGAAAAGGTATATTCATGTGATGATCATTGTGTTTCCTGTCAAAAAGGCAAGCAACACAAATCTTCTTTTAAGTCCAAAACTGTGAATACAAATTGCTCTCCCTTACACTTATTGCATATATTATTTGGACCAACAAATATAAGTAGTATGGGGAAGAAGTCTTACTGTTTAGTGGTAATTGATGATTACACTAGATTTACATGGGTATTCTTTCTTAGAACAAAAGATAAGACATGTGAACAACTTAGATCATTTATAACTAAGATAGAAAACCAACTGAATCAAAAAGTAAAAATCATCAGAAGTGATAATGGAACAGAGTTTAAAAATCATGAGATGGATAAATTCTGTGACATTAAGGGTATTAAGAGAGAATTTAGTGCACCTAGGACTCCACAACAAAATGGAGTAGCTGAGAGAAGGAATATGACACTAATTGAGGCTGCTAGAACTATGTTAGCTAATTCTAAGTTACCTATGTCATCATGGGCTGAAGCAGTTAGCACTGCTTGCTATGTTCAGAACATGGTATTAGTTGTTAAGCCTCATAACAAGACACCTTATGAACTGATTTTTAATACAAAACCATTGGTTAGTTTCTTAAAACCTTTTGGGTGTCCTTGTACCATTTTAAATACCAAAGACCACTTAGGAAAGTTTGATAGCAGAGCTGAAGAATGTCTTTTTGTTGGTTACTCTATTCGGAGCAAGGCATATAGGGTATTCAATCAAAAGACCAGGGTAATAGAGGAGTCAATACATATAACCTTTAATGAATACACTGCAAATGCAAGAGGAAAAGGTTCTGACTCTTTATTTGATATTGATGCACTAACCAATGCATTTAGATATCCGAAAATGCAATCTAGTGCAGGTTCAAATGCAGGTACAAACAAAGGATCAGGTGAAGCAGATATTGGGAAGATAACTGGAAAGAAGACCGATTCTTTGGAATATGTTCTATTTCCAATCTGGACTCCTGATCTGTAACATCCTCTCTTCGGGTCTAGTAATTTCTAATTTAAATTGATTATTTAATTATTTTAGAAATTACCTGGTATTATTTATTTATTGAGAAACTTAAGTAAATAGGTCTCAGGACTTATTGTGAATAGTAAATTATTACTTGTTTTAATTTACTATAGTCGACAGTACAATAAAATAAGTTCTCGCAATTGATATTTAAGTTCCAGACAATAGATTTAAGACGGATATAGAATACCCGTAGTGTGGAGTCGGCTTAAGTGTGAGGTCGATCTCCTTTTATGTTAACTCCTAAATAGTTGAACTATTTGATACACTTAAACCCTTACAAATAAAGAATTTAAAGTCATAACAAGATTAGTTTATTGAAGCTGTGATTCTTGTAAACATCTCCATCTTCTTCTTGTTATCATTGTTCTCATCATCAAAGTGTAAGTATAGTCATTTTTATGAACTTAGTTACATGATTAGGTTAAAGTTGAATTGGATGATTTTATTGATATTTGAGAGATATATGATGAATTGTGAAGCTATATGATGATTATGAATTTGAATTCATAGTTTGAATCTGTGAATTACAGCTATTGAATGGCAATTTTGATTAAAGTAATTGAACTAAATAGGTTGTATAATTTTGACATCAAACTTGAAATTCTTGAAGTTGTTAGATGTTATTGAAGTGGTTTAGTTGCTAAATGGTATCCCTTTGATGTTAGAAACCTGTTTTAAGTGATTGGTATCTGGAAAATTGGATTTGGCAAGTTAGAGCTCGTGCAGGGTATTTTGCTGCTGCTATATCTGATGAACAAGCCGGCGACTCTCATAAGCTAGCCGGCGGGTACTTGTTTGGGTTGGCAAACCGGCGGGTCAAAGACCCAAGCCGGCGGCTTGTTAACCTAGACCGGTGGGTTAATCACCCTAACCGGCTGCTGCTAGAAGCTTTAAAACGCATCTTTTCGCTGGTTACTCAAAATACCTTGTACCCGGCGGCTTGGGGGTGTGACCCGGCTGCTGGGGAGGTAAAGTCGGCGGGTAAGGGACCCCAACCGGCGGGTCATGAGCCATTCCAGCATATCTTTTATTTGTTAAATGTCAATGTTAATTGTATTTTTATATGTTATAACATTGATAAACCAATAGTGGTACATGATAATATTGTGTTGTAATTTATAATATGTGATTAGGAACTTGTAATTGTAATGTTGATTATGTTAAGTTCCTATTGTTATAGGTTGATATACGCTAAGTATTGATGATTCTGATTACTAACTTATATCTGATTGTTGATTCTCAGATCCTCCAAAAGATAAGTGACACTTGGATTCTGAGTTTGTGAAGGCAAAGGTATCGGTGAGTGGATTTAGAACTCACCCTTCGATTTAGTTGTAACTGTTTGGTTGCAACAAGTATACGTAGATTGATTATAAGATTGTTAATCTGTGTTATTAATTATGGATCTACGTGATATGTGAATCTATGTGCATCAGATTATTGAGGTCAACGTGTAGTTGGACTTTTTGGTTATTATGTGATTTACACAGGTTTTGATTCATTTGTTGTGTTTGAGACCTGTGTATGAATTTAATAACCAATAGTTATCGGTCTATTCTGTATTGGCCATACAGATTGACGTTAAGTGTTCTTGGAGAATCCCCGGGTATTATGATATCTCCAGAGCCACCGATCCTCATTGAAAAAGAAATGTTAATTATTTGTTGTAAAAAGATTGTTATGCTAAGTTGGATTGTGTGTGATAAATTCATTCACTTAGCTCCGTGCTAATCCCTCATCCTACTTCCTGCAGGTTTTTGTTATAAGTGGGTGTCAGGAAAGGATGCTTCGATGCAAGGAATGTTTTGATGTTATGCTAACTCTGATATGGTTTTGTCATAAACCTTGTTTTGATATATACAATACCCCGTCTTATCTAGTTTTAAACAGTTTGAATTTGGTATAAATACTAAAAATGTAAACTGTTTATGTATGATGTTTAATATATAGTAATGAAATGTATTTCTTTAATATGTGCTTCCGAGTAAAATAATATAAAAGTGTTGTATTGAAAGCGGGGCGTTATAAGTTGGTATCAGAGCATAGGTTTGGGTGAATTGAGCATTGTAAAGTGTTCAATCCCAAATCTGAATTGTGTTATGTCAAACATTCCTGGGTATGGGATTTAGCATTGGTTATGAATCGGTTAGTAGATAGGTACTAACGATTAACGAGTTTCAAGTTGTTGTGTTGAATACAGATATGGCAGATAACGAGCAACCGACCACCAACCCTAACAATGCCTCAAGGATCGATGTTCCCCCTTCGGATATTCATAATGAGAGACATGATCATGAGGGTACTTCTATTCCTGCTCATTAAGAATCGAATAGAGACAATTATCTTTTTCAACTAGAAGATGAGGTGATTAATCTCAGAGAATTTAAAAGGCAGACTGAAACTGCATCATCTCAGCAACGTTCTCAACAACAGATACCAGTGTTTGGTAATATTCCTCCCTTTCAGTCAAATAAACAGTGTTCATTCAAAATGTTCATGGCAAGTAAACCACCTGAGTTTCGTGGAAGTACAAATCCATCTGTAACTTTAAATTGGTTAAGAGATATGGAGCGGAAATTTGATGTTACTAACTGTGAAGAAGAATCCAAAGTATTCTATGCTATTCAGTGTTTAAAAGATGAAGCCATGGTTTGGTGGGACTCGATTACTGGTCATTTGACTCAACAACAGAAAGAAGCTATTCGATGGCCTAATTTCCATCAAGCTGTTTGTAATCAATATTGTTATGACTTTGATATGGCACGTATTAGGAGAGGGTTTGTGAATCTTCAATTAACTGATAAGATGACCATTGATGAGTTAATAGCACAGTTTTCGGAGAAACTACGATTTGTACAGCAGTGGGTTCCCGATGAGAAAACCAGAATCGAGAAGTTTGTGGAAACTTTACACCATATAATTACCGTACTACAGTGAGATTAGCTATTAATCTATCCCAAGCTTTTACTCTTGCATGCTCGGTTGACAGTGATATTAGAGGGTTTCGAGATTTTCAAGCTAGAAATACTTCTTCTTCATTTCCAAGAGCTAGAACAGATTTTTCGGGTAAAGGAAAGTCCAGGTGGCAGGGTAATCGTCAGGGTCAAAGATTCAGTAGTAAAAGTGGATCATCCGGAAGTTCTACCTGGTGCAGTTCTTGTCGATCCAAACATACTGGCCCATGTACAATTCAGACGAACAAATGTGTTAAATGTGGTGAATTGGGTCATGAGTTTAAGAATTGTAAGTTTCCCAATTATGTATGTTGGAACTGTAAGAAAGAAGGGCATCGTGTTGGGCAGTGTCCTGAGGCAGGTAAGCAGGGTTTGGTTTCGGTCGGGAGTTCATCATCTTCCGGTCAAAAGCGGAAGAATCCTCCACCAGCAATGAGTAGGGCTTTTTAGATGACAGTCGATGAGGCTGTCCACACAGATGATGTGATTACTGATAATTTTCTTATAAACTCTGTACAAGCTCGAGTTTTATTTGATTCTGGAGCAAATTGTTCTTTTATATCTGTGTGTTTCTGTGATAAGTTGAAACTGATTCCTACTGTGATAACTAAGCCCTTAGAAGTAGAGATTGTTAGTGGCAAGTTAGTTCCTGTTACCACCTCGGTGACCGGAGCTAATATTGTGATAGATGGCCAGACTTTTCCAATTTCGTTTCTATTAATGCCGATTCTAATTTTTGATGTGATTATTGGCATGGATTGGTTAAGTCAGTTTAAAGCAAGTATAGATTGCCACCATAAGCTGATTAGAATCCCAATCTCTGAAGAGTCATATGTTGTGGCTCGAGGAGAACGGGATAGTGGGTGTATTCCTCTGATTTCCATGATGAAAGCTAGAAAGTCATCGTCTAAAGGTTGTGAGTCTTATCAGGCTTATGTGGTTGATGCAAAATTAGAAAAGAAATCCATTTCTGATGTTCCGGTTGTGTCTGAATATCCGGAAGTGTTTCCTGATGAATTACCTGGTTTACCACCGGTTAGGGAAGTTGAATATCAGATTGATCTTGTTCCTGGCTCCTCGCCTGTAGCCAAAGCTCCCTATAGATTAGCTCCTTCTGAAATACGTGAAATGATGACTCAGATTCAGGAGTTATTGGATAGAGGGTTTATTAGACCTAGTTCTTCTCCTTGGGGTGCACCAGTTTTGTTTGTTAAAAAGAAGGATGGGTCTTTTAGAATGTGTATTGATTATCAGGAGTTAAACAAAAGAATAGTAAAGAATAAATATCCTCTACCTCTAATAGACGATTTGTTTGATCAGTTGCAGGGATCTTCATTTTATTCTAAAATCAACTTGAGATCAGGTTATCATCAAGTTTGTGTTCGTGAACAGGATATTCCTAAAATTTCCTTCCATACCAGGTATGGTCATTTTGAATTCCTGGTTATGCCTTTTGGTTTGACTAATGCTCCAGTAGTTTTTATGGATTTGATGAACCGTGTTTGTCGGCCTTTTCTTGATAAATTTGTTATTGTGTTTATCGATGATATTCTGGTATATTCTAAATCTGAATCAGAACATGAAATGCATTTGAGAATAGTGTTAGAAACATTGAAAAAAGAACACTAATATGCCAAGTTTTCTAAATACGAGTTCTGGATTCGGGAGGTACAGTTTCTGGGTCATATTATCTGTAATGATGGTGTCAAAGTTGATCCTGTTAAAATTGAAGCTATTATGAATTGGAATGTTCCAAAGAATCCTTCTGAAATCAAGAGTTTTCTTAGGCTAGCTAGATATTATAGAAAATTCATTAAAGAATTTTCAAAGATTGCTGGTCCGCTAACTAAATTGACACGTAAAGATGTTAAATTTCAATGGGATGAGTCACAGGAGATAGCTTTTCAGACTTTAAAGCAGTTACTATGTCAGGCACCTGTGTTAGCTTTACCAGATGGCTCAGATGACTTTATTGTTTATTGTGATGCATCCTATGTTGGTTTGGGTGGTGTTCTTATGCAAAGAGACATAGTTATTGCCTATGTTTCTCGGCAATTGAAACAACATGAAAGAAATTACCCCACTCACGATTTAGAGTTGGCAGTTGTCGTGTTTGCATTGAAAATATGGAGACATTATCTTTATGGTACGAAATGTATTATTTGTACAGATCACAAAAGTCTTCAGTACATGTTTTCTCAGAAAGAACTGAATATGCGTCAGAGAGAGACGATGGTTAGAATTAATCAAGGATTATGACTGTGAAATTCATTACCATCCCGGAAAGGCAAACGTGGTTGCTGATGCGTTAAGCCAAAAAGGTACTTCTGACCGCATTTATTATTTGAAAGTCGATGTTTCTTCTGACTTAGTGGATAAAATTAAAAATGCACAAATTGAAGCTTTATTAGATCCTAATTTAAAGTCAAAAATCATGTTGAAAAGAAAAGAGTTATTAGTTGATGATTCTAGAGGATTGAAGACTTTTCAGTCTCGAGTATGGAATCCTCTGATTGGTGGTATTCGGGATATGATTTTGACTGAAGCCCATAAGTCACGTTTATCTGTTCATCCAGGCAGTACTCGAATGTATAATGACTTGAAACCATTGTATTGGTGGCCCACGATGAAAACCGATATTGCACACTTTGTTAGTGCTTGTCATATTTGTGCTCAGGTCAAAGCTGAACACCAGAAGCCATATAGGTCGTTAAAACAGTTAGAAATTCCTGAGTGGAAGTGGGAACATATGGATTTTGTAATTGTAACACCCGCCAATTTAGGACTTTTGATTAGTGTCTAAACTAATTGTAATTTCATGTATTTAGTTTTGTAATATTCTAAATATATGAAACGTTTTGGTGTAATTACATACACGCTTACGCGATTCGATTAAATCGTGCACTTATAAACCGGACGAGGTCCGACATGTATTTATTATGGATGTTGGTGACAAAGTTAATAAATAACGTGGTGTTAACCAAACAATCATTTCTTACTATGTTATATTACACGAATTTTCGTATTTGTTTAAGACATAATTAAAGATCTTAAAAAGATTTCGCGATTAAACGATTACGGATTTAACCGACTGCGAGACATAATACTATTAGGAAACACAGACACGCGAGCCGGAGACCCAAGTTAGGTTGGCCCAGACCCGCGAACCCAGCCCCCAACAGACCCATGACCCATCCCTTTTAACCCCATTCTTTCCCCACTTTCACCTCACTTTACACATACACTTATACCTACTTTCTCTCATCTCTCTCCCTAGTAAATCTCTATATCTCTCTCTCTAAAAACTGAGATAACAAGAACCTCATCACCATAATCGTTCATCATCATCATCAAGACACAAGCAAGAGGATCATCATCATCTTCATCTTCTTTGATTTTCGATTTTGTTGGTAAGAAGCTTTAAAAACTCTTTTAAATTACTTGTAAAGCTTTTATTTACATGCTAGAACATTTACTCAATGAAGATTTGCCCAAAAACTGACTTGAAAATGCATTTTTAAGGATAAGTATTCGAGCAGTTCATCCTGCGAACCGAGATCTGTTCGTCCTGCGAGACGAACCCAAACTGCGAACCAAAACTGACCTGCGAACCGACCCGACCTGCGAACTGAACTGTGAGTCGACTTGCGAGCCGAACCTTGTGCTGCGAACCCAACTCGGTTCGCAGCCTACTGCCTTGCGAGCCGAACTCAGCTCGCACCGCGAACTCAGTTCGCACCACTATTTCAGTCCGCAACCAGACTTGACCAATTTCCCGAATTTAAATTCCAGATGCGATTTTTAATAAAGCAAAGCTCGACCCCAGCCAGGGGCTCTGCCCCTTAAACCCTGCCAGGGGCTGCCGCCCCTTGGACCCCGCTACCAGGGGCGCTGCCCCTGGACCCCCGTCATCCAGGAACTTGTAAATACTTTTCACAACTAAGTGTCGAACACTTACAAATAATGAAACTTGATACAACGATACATATAATAATAACACTTTTGGATTATAATTACAAACCGTCACCAACGGGCCATACTTGTTTTCAAAATACAAACGGATTACTAAACGAACACTTGGACATTTCCTAGTTGAGTGGACAACTAGCATGGGTGATCTTTTGAGACACCAACTCGATTACTTGTTTACTTACAACCTTGTGCGTTTCGGATGCCAGAAGGTTGCAGGGTTCTGAGAACCGATACACGGACTTACATCCGCTTTACCTGATTGATTTCACATACGTACTTACAAGACTCAGGTGAGTCTTACAACCCCACTTTTACTGTTTTATACTTTGGGGTGAGATACTTAGCTACCGTTTTACATGTGAACGCAATGTACTGTACTGATTTTACTACTGCTTTTACACGAACTTTGCATGAGTTACTTTTATCCACTGAAATCCTCCTATCATAAGTTGTTAGTTATGGACTTAAGCGCGATTACTAGTAAATGGATCCATTTGGGACTGACAATCCCTGCCTGGGGTAGTAGCGCCACCACATACTGATTTACACGTAGAAACAGGCATATTAGTATTTGTTACATATGAGTGTGCGGATAGCACTCACGGGGGTACGTGATATATTCACATTACACGGTTAAGCTTCAACTTATGAGCTCATGGCAACTGTGCGTACACACTGATTTACTTACTTTGCTTGATAGCAATGCTGGTACATACTTGTGGTTCATAAACGATTACCTTACTACTAAACTTGTGAGATTCACCAACCTTTTTGATTGACACTTTTTAGCTTTGTATCTCAGGTACACAGACGGAGTAGGATTATCCCTGGACACTAGCTAGAGTCGCATGATTTCTACTTTGCATCTAACGGAGATTCTTAGCATTATCTTTTGTATATTATGATCATGTAATAGAATCTCCCGCTACACGCGTGGACTCTAGGGAACTACATTTGTAACTGAAGACACTATGTTTTCAAACTTTGTATTTATGAAATGTAACTATTTTTCAAACGTTGCATATAGATGTCGTTTGCTTTATCTTTGTGTTGTTGATATTTGATTAGTAGCACACCAAAGCTTGCTTCCGCTAAACACGTAATTTGGGGGTGTTACAGTAACTAAGCTTCCACGTACTTCTAGAGGGAATGACATGATTTGGGTTATTGTTGATCGGTTCACCAAGAGTGCACATTTTCTGGCTACCAGTGAAACTGCTTCTCTTAGTAAACTTGCTCAGTTGTATGTTAGTGAGATTGTTTCCCGTCATAGTATTCCGTTGTCTATTGTTTCAGATAGGGATTCTTGATTTATTTCTCATTTTTGGCAGAGTTTACAGCAGGAACTGGGTACCAGAGTTAATCTCAGTACTGCTTATCATCCTTAGAACGACGGTCAGTCAGAACGTACGATTCAGACACTTGAGGATATGTTGAGAGCTTGTATTCTGGAATATGGTGGTTCTTGGGATACTCACCTGCCATTAGTGGAATTTGCCTATAATAATTCCTATCACTCCAGTATTGATATGCCTCCTTATGAGATATTGTATGGACGTCATTGTAGAACGCCCACATATTGGTTAGAAACTAGAGAAAAGCAGTTTGCAGGCCCAGACATTGTATAGATAACGGCTGACAAAGTGGCTATCGCCCGAGAAAAGTTAAAAGTTGCACGTGACAGACAGAAACAATAAGCAGATCCACGTAGATGACCAGTATTATTCTCTGAAGGTGAGTTTGTTTATCTCAAAGTTTCACCTTGGAAGGGGGTTATTAGATTTGGAAAACGTGGTAAATTGGCTCCTAGGTATATCGGTCCATTCAGAATTAGCAAAGTGGTTAATCATCAGTCCGTTACATTGGATCTTCCTCCAGAACTTGTTGGTATTCATAACACGTTCAATATCTGTTATTTGAGAAAATGCAACGTTGAGGATCAATCTCAGATTCTTCCCTTACAAGACTTGAAAGTCGACCAGAACCAGAAATTAGTTGAAGAACTTATTGAAATTCTCGATAGAAAAGTTATTAAACTTAGAAAGAAACAGATACCGATGGTATTAGTGAAATGGAGACATAGTTTAGGTTCAAATTTGACCTGGGAGACCGAGGAAGCTATGAGATCCAGATATCCTGGATTATTTGACCGTGTTGAGATTTCGGGGATGAAATCTTCTTAGGGGGGGGGGGGGGATTTGTAACATCCTCTCTTCGGGTCTGGTAATTTCTAATTTAAATTGATTATTTAATTATTTTAGGAATTACCTGATATTATTTGTTTATTTAGAAACTTAAGTAAATAGGTCTCAGGACTTATTGTGAATAGTAAATTGTTACTTGTTTTAATTTACTATAGTCGACAGTACAATAAAATAAGTTCTCGCAATTGATATTTAAGTTCCAGACAATAGATTTAAGACGGATATAGAATACCCGTAGTGTGGAGTCGGCTTAAGTGTGAGGTCGATCTCCTTTTATGTTAACTCCTAAATAGTTGAACTATTTGATAAACTTAAACCCTTACAAATAAAGAATTTAAAGTCATAACAAGATTAGTTTATTGAAGCTGTGATTCTTGTAAACATCTCCATCTTCTTCTTGTTATCATTGTTCTCATCATCAAAGTGTAAGTATAGTCATTTTTATGAACTTAGTTACATGATTAGGTTAAAGTTGAATTGGATGATTTTATTGATATTTGAGAGATATATGATGAATTGTGAAGCTATATGATGATAATGAACTTGAATTCATAGTTTGAATCTGTGAATTACAGCTATTGAATGGCAATTTTGATTAAAGTAATTGAACTAAATAGGTTGTATAATTTTGACATCAAACTTGAAATTCTTGAAGTTGTTAGATGTTATTGAAGTGGTTTAGTTGCTAAATGGTATCCCTTTGATGTTAGAAACCTGTTTTAAGTGATTGGTATCTGGAAAATTGGATTTGGCAAGTTAGAGCTCGTGCAGGGTATTTTGCTGCTGCTATATCTGATGAACAAGCCGGCGGCTCTCATAAGCTAGCCGGCGGGTACTTGTTTGGGTTGGCAAACAGGCGGGTCAAAGACCCAAGCCGGCGGCTTGTTAACCTAGACCGGTGGGTTAATCACCCTAACCGGCTGCTGCTAGAAGCTTTAAAACGCATCTTTTCGCTGGTTACTCAAAATACCTTGTACCCAGCGGCTTGGGGGTGTGACCCGGCTGCTGGGGAGGTAAAGTCGGCGGGTAAGGGACCCCAACCGGCGGGTCATGAGCCATTCCAGCATATCTTTTATTTGTTAAATGTCAATGTTAATTGTATTTTTATATGTTATAACATTGATAAACCAATAGTGGTACATGATAATATTGTGTTGTAATTTATAATATGTGATTAGGAACTTGTAATTGTAATGTTGATTATGTTAAGTTCCTATTGTTATAGGTTGATATACGCTAAGTATTGATGATTCTGATTACTAACTTATATCTGATTGTTGATTCTCAGATCCTCCAAAAGATAAGTGACACTTGGATTCTGAGTTTGTGAAGGCAAAGGTATCGGTGAGTGGATTTAGAACTCACCCTTCGATTTAGTTGTAACTGTTTGGTTGCAACAAGTATACGTAGATTGATTATAAGATTGTTAATCTGTGTTATTAATTATGGATCTACGTGATATGTGAATCTATGTGCATCAGATTATTGAGGTCAACGTGTAGTTGGACTTTTTGGTTATTATGTGATTTACACAGGTTTTGATTCATTTGTTGTGTTTGAGACCTGTGTATGAATTTAATAACCAATAGTTATCGGTCTATTCTGTATTGGCCATACAGATTGACGTTAAGTGTTCTTGGAGAATCCCCGGGTATTATGATATCTCCAGAGCCACCGATCCTCATTGAAAAAGAAATGTTAATTATTTGTTGTAAAAAGATTGTTATGCTAAGTTGGATTGTGTGTGATAAATTCATTCACTTAGCTCCGTGCTAATCCCTCATCCTACTTCCTGCAGGTTTTTGTTATAAGTGGGTGTCAGGAAAGGATGCTTCGATGCAAGGAATGTTTTGATGTTATGCTAACTCTGATATGGTTTTGTCATAAACCTTGTTTTGATATATACAATACCCCGTCTTATCTAGTTTTAAACAGTTTGAATTTGGTATAAATACTAAAAATGTAAACTGTTTATATATAATGTTTAATATATAGTAATGAAATGTATTTCTTTAATATGTGCTTCCGAGTAAAATAATATAAAAGTGTTGTATTGAAAGAGGGGCGTTATATGATCCCCAAGAAGTTTTTGACTCCAATCCAGAACTATCCTCACAGAGTTCAGATCCAAGCAAAGCAGATCAAGACAAGAATGAGAATAGCAAAACTCCATTGAATTATGATACAGATCTAGATATGCCAACTTTGGAAGATAGTGCACAAATGGACAGGAATGAATTAAGTCCAGAGCAACAACTTGAAAATCACTTAAGAGATTTTTCTGCAAATACAAGGCCAATAGTGGATTCTATCACAAGGGATGTATCAACTATTCTGGGTAATGAGGATGATAATGATCTTGATTTAAATTACACCAACTTGGAATCTGAGATACCAATATCACCAAATTCATAATACATAGCTCATAGAGATCATCCACTAGAGAATGTAATTGGGGATATTGGATATGTTGTGCAAACTAGAAAGCAGACACAGGGAGATGAAGAAGAAGTTTCTTCTTCTTTCTTTTCTTGTTTTTATCTCAGCTGGAACCCAAGAAAGTTACAGAAGCTCTGAAGGATCCAAGTTGGGTTGAGGCAATGCAGGAAGAGTTGCTTCAATTCCAAATACAAGAGGTGTGGACATTGGTTGATTTGCCTAAAGTAAAAAGGGCAATTGGTACTAAATGGGTTTTCCGAAATAAGAAGGATGAAAGAGGTATTGTGATCAAGAACAAGGCTAGGTTAGGTGCACAGGGTTACTCTCAGGAAGAGGGTATTTATTTTGATGAAGTTTTTGCACCTGTGGCAAGGATAGAGGCTATTAGGTTGTTTTTGGCATATGCTTCATTCAAAGGATTTAAAGTGTACCAAATGGATGTCAAAAGTACTTTTCTGTATGGCACAATTGAGGAAGAAGTTTATGTATGCCAACCACCAGGGTTTGAGGATTCTAAGTATCTAGATAAGGTTCTCAGACTGGACAAAGCTCTTTATGGCCTGCATCAGGCACCAAGAGCCTGGTATGAAACTTTAGCAGACTATCTACTAAAGAATGGTTTCAAAAGGGGTGCAATAGACAAGACCTTGTTTGTCAAAAGAATTAAGAATGATATTCTGCTAGTAGAAATCTATGTAGACGATATGATTTTTGGTTCTCCAAAAGACAGTCTTTGCAAGGAGTTTGAGTCTTTGATGCATGATAAGTTTAAGATGAGCTCTATGGGAAAATTAACTTTCTTTTTGGGGCTACAAGTGAAACAGCAGAAAGAAGGGATCTTCTTACATCAAAGTAAGTATGTAAATGACATACTGGAAAGGTTTGGATACAAGGATGCTAAGGTAGCAAGCACACCAGTAGAGACACACAAGCCATTACATGCAGACCTTGAGGGGGAGGATGTAGATGAGCATCTATACAGATCTATGATTGGTTCACTCTTGTATCTAACCTCTTCTAGACCAGATATCATGTTTGTTGTGTGTCTGTGTGCAAGATTTCAAGCAAATCCAAAGCAATCACATTTGCATGTAGTCAAGAGAATCTTTAGATATTTAAAGGATTAACCAAAATTAGGCCTTTGGTATCCAAAGAGTAACTCTTTTGAACTAATTGCATATACTGATAGTGATTATGGAGGAGCTAATATGGATAGGAAATCCACATCAGGGGGTTGTCAATTATTAGGAGATAGATTGGTTTCAAGGAAATGTAAGAAACAAACCACTGTGTCTACATCTACAGCAGAAACAGAATATGTAGCAGCTGCAAGTTGTTGTGCTCAAGTGCTATGGATACAGAATCAGATGCTGGACTATGGTTTAACTTTTCTTAACACTCCTATATTTATTGATAATACCTCTGCAATCAGTATCATAAATAGTCCAGTTAAACATTCTAAAACTAAGCACATCGAAATCGGATATCACTTTATAAGAGATTGTAATGAGAAAAGGCTTATTAGAATTGAAAAAGTTCATACTGATAATCAATTAGCAGACCTGTTTACAAAGGCTTTTGATGTAGGCAGGTTTACATTTTTGGTTACTAGTATTGGAATGATCAATTCTTCTTAAGCTTATCTCATTATAATTCTTTTCCTTAAAATTTTTGTTTTTATTCTCAAGTCTGGATTGATACTGATTTACTGGTTAATACTTCTAGTATTAATTGTGCTTCTATAGTTAACACTGGTTACATTATTAGCACTGATAGTGTTAACTAACCACTGTCAGTTACATATGATGCTTCCATGTTACTGTTGATAAGCACAGTTTATATTGTTGTGATTAACTCGTACTGTTTGTAAATAATAGTTTATTTGAAGTTTGGTTTTAGCTAACAATGCAGGTTATTTTATTTTTTCTTCTTTTTGTTAACTATTTACTTTAGTTATATGCTACTCTTGCTTATCACACAACTTTTCTGGTCAACACATCTTTTTATGGAAATATTCCTTTCAGAGTCAAGTCATTCATATCCTATTTTCAAAATATTCTATACACTGTGTTTCTCTACTTAAATTATACTTTTTCACATTTTAAGTCTAAGTTTGCTCTCTACAACATGGATTTTTCTTCCTCTGGATATACAACTGATAATGATATAAGGGAAGATCAAAGTCCATAGTACATTCCTCTAGATGAAAATTTGAATTTGTATTATCAGGTGGCAGACATCTTTGCTCCTCTTGAGGGGCAAGCATTTGAAAATTTACAGGAACCATTCATTAATCCACATGTTTATGAGAATCTACAAGAACAATTGGTGCAAATGAATCAGTCCAATTGGGAGTTGATGCTGAGGTGTAGGGATATTGAAACAGAGAGAAGAATTGTTACTCGCAGTATTTCTACTAAAGTCAAGGATAGATTGATTCATTGGAAAAGGAAGGTCAAAAGAGTCAAACAAAAAGCCAAAGCATGGATTATGCGAAAGTGTAGTTCATCTACTGAAGTGGCTACTGTTTCTAGATTTAGAGATACTCTTCATGATCGTTACTATCCTCAGGATATGATTTTTCTAGATGTTGATGATGTTGATATGTAAGCTTTATTATTAAAAAAATATGTATATTACAACTTTTAATGATTAAGTGTTTGACAGTTAAAACTGTTGGTTTTAATACTCAGTTAACACTGATAGTATTAATCTCAATAAGTTTCCACTGATTATGTCAAATTAGGGATTTTTCAAAATTAGGGCTTTTTTCACTGACCTAATTTCATCAGTATATAACCCTAAAACACTTGACATTCTTATTACGCTTTCAAATTACTCATTCATACCCCTGCGCTTTGTTCTCAAATTCTTATTCAACTCAAATTGTTCCACTTTAGTTGCTCAATTTCTACTGATTCTTGATGGCGTCTACTTCATCGTCTACGTAATTATCACTTGGAAATGATCATAATATGATTGCCTACTTGATGAAACCTGTTGAGGCACTAGAGTTCATACAAATCATTGATTTTCTTCATGCTTCGCATATTCATCATGCTCTCACTGTATCGCCCAGAATTTCGCATGATCATATCAATGATTTCTGGGTAAAAGCAACTATTCAAGAAGAACAAGGGATAAAGCGTATAGTGTCAATGGTGGAAGACACTAGGGTTGTGATCTCAGAAGCTACAGTTAGAGCTTCTTTACATCTCGATGATGAGGCAGGTATAACTACATTACCAGATTCTAAAGTGTATGAAAATTTAAAATGATGGGATATGAGGGTTCTTATGATATTTTTAATTTTAAAAAGACCCTTTTCTCTCATCAATGGAGATTTTTAATTCACACTATTTTACACTATCTCTCATCCAAAAAATTATCTTTTGAATAGTTTGGCAGTAATATTGCTTATAAAATTCTATGCCTTGCTACTGGTTTAAAGTTTAATTTTTCAAATCTGACTTTTTTCTGCTATGCTCAGGAATATTGAGCAACCAAAGCTGAAATTTTTATTGTATCCACGTTTTATGCAGTTATTTTTAAATGAACAAATTCTTAATTTATTTGCACAGGACAAAATCATTGGTGTCTCCTCTCATAAACCTAAAGTTTTTCTAATATGATGAGAGATACTAAGTTTTCAGGATGGGTTACAGCATTGTTTCCAACAATGCTTTCAGAACCCTCCACCACAGCTACAGTTCCACCTACTGATGTTGAACCAACTGCTGAGAGAGTGGTCACTCCCACTACTTCTCAACCCATGGCAGTTGGGGGTACTAAAAGAAAATAACGGACCCATAAACCAACCACTGCTAAAGCCAAAAAGGCTAAAACACAGACATCTGAAGCTGCTGCTGCTCAGATGTCTCAGTCTCATAATTTACCACAACAGATGGTCTATGAGGAGGAGGTTGGCCATTCTGGAAAGGCTGCTTCTACTGCTTCTAGCCCACTGGCAGAGCAGGACAGAAGTAACAGTCCTAAGACCCAACCAGAGGCAACACCAAGGGGTGATTCTATTAATTTAGATGATCTTGGTGGTCCCAGTACCAATAAAAAGGGGTCATCGATGATCATGCTAGGCATGAGTCAGATGATAATGATGTCAATGATTCACCAAAGGAGTCGCATTCTGAAGGTGATGAGGCTAGAACTAACTTAGAATTGACGAAAATGGTTGATTATGTATGGTTTAAGTTTGTTGATAAAAGGAAGATAAGAAAAGAACAGGGTGTTTTAATTGAGAAGTTGCAACAACAAGTTAATGATTTGCAGAGGCTTGTGATTAAATGTTTGAAGGAAGGCAAGAACTGTTATATTTGGGAAGATTTAGAGAGTGTTGATTGGGGATCTCTCAAAAAGTGGGAGAAAATGAAAATACCCAAAGAAGAGGAAGAGAATGGTGATGATAGAGATGATAATGAGCATCCAGTGGAAAGTGATCCTGAGGTTGATGAGGAGATAATAATAGAAACTGGTGATGTGAATGGTGATGAAATTGAAAAATCTGTTGAAACTGAGATGATGGAAGGAGATGGTAAGATGGTTAATGATGACCAAGAGTCAGTTCATACTGAAGTTATTGAATCTGAATCTGACAAGAATGTTGAGATTAGCTTGGATGATAAAATTGAAGAAGTTAATCTGGATGAGAATGGTGAAGAGGTTAATAAGCCTGAAACAACTGCTACAACAAAGGTTGAACTAAAATATACAGGCAGGAAGAAGAGCATTCCATTTTTCACTGTGAAAGGTAAGAAGGTAGAGACTCCAAAGAAAAAGTCTGCACAACCTTCTTTGCCTTGATTTAAGATAAAAGAACCCACTGAAGCTTCTACACCAAGGACTGAAATGCCAAAGATAGATCCTAAAGATAAGGGTAAAGGGAAGTTAGTTGAAAAGTCCAAGAAGAAGAAAAAATCTAAGTCTGTTCCAGATGAAGTAACTGCTCATGATGAAGAATATGCTCAAAGATTACAAGCAGAGTTTGATGCTGCAACTGATGCTGGTTTGGTACGAGTTGAGATTAAACCTGGTGTATTTGTGATGATGACTAAGGAACATGTTGGTGCATGAGATGAACAGCTTTTAAAGAAAGATACTGAAGAGTCCATTAAACACTTAGTTGAACAGGTCAAGAAAAAGAAGGTTAAAGAAGCTAGGTTAAAAAGAAAGTTGAAACCTAAAACACAGGCTCAGATTAAAAAAGAGTTAGTGCTTAGGTTGAGAGGTACTTCACCTGATCATAGGTTGAAGAGATTGAGTATTGAAGAGTTGCAGAGGAGATAGGATAATGATGATTTTATTGATCCTGCTGCAAAAGAAAGAAAAGAAGAAAAGAAAAGGGCTGAAGAAGAAAGAAAAAGAAAAGAAGAGGAAGATAGTCAGCAGGCAGAAATTGAAGAATTGGATGATCTTGAAAGAAATGAAGAAAAGCTGAATAGCATGATTGTGTTAAAACTAGTGAGTACTGGAGAGGCATTAGATGAAGATTTGCCCGAGGTTATAGATTGGTATGTAGTAAAATTGATTGAGCCTATCAAGATTGAAAAGATCAGGATTATGAGAAAAGATGGAGGTATAACTTTTTGGAGATCATTCAGGGAGTTGGTGAAAAGAATCTGCAGAGCTGATTTAGTAAGGATGTTTGAAATTGGAAATGAGAAGGATCTGAATCAGAAGACTTTTGATTGCAAGCTTGAGAAGGTGGTATGGGATTGGATTTTTAACATGTTTAAACTAGAAGTATTTCCTCATTTATGGAATAACTTTAAGAATGTGGATCAATGGGTTTATTACGCAAGATCTGGTGGTCATCTAATAGTATTTGATGATATGTCTCATGTGTGGATGTTGACTGAAAAGGATTATGTAATGAATATTAATTTGTTGAGATGTTTGATAAGGGCAAAACTACATGCATCAGTACAGAATGATGTAGCTCAGAATTTGATAGATCTGATTTGGAATCAACTGCACAAGAAGAAACAGATTGAACAGTTGAGACATGGGAAGAAGAAAAAGAATTAAGTTTAGAAAGAATCTTCCAGAGCAAACAATGGAGAATTGAAGAAACTTAATGCTGTGAAGGACATATTAAGTTTAGGGGGGAGATTGTTTGGTCAAAACTATTTTGGGTTTGAATTGTCACTGATAAATAGAAGACTGAAAAAGTACAAGTGATTAAAACCGTTAGTGTTAACAGTTAACACTGTCTTCAGAGAGTTACAACTGAATGAAGAAACTGAATACAAGATAAGTTGTTATCATTGACTATGTCATTATAACTGTGTATGTAATGTAGTGATTAACATTGTTTATGTACTTGTACTTAGTCATATATCGCAATTGAAACAGTTAACACTGAAGGAAGTTTTAGTTTCAACTGAAAGAGTAAAAGTGGTAGTTATAACTGTTTATGATTTTGTGATAATTATGTGTCATTTGTGGAAGTTATCTATTCCGTAATAGTAGGATGAGGTGTACAGGATTCTATAATTTATAAATAGAGATCCTTAGAACCTCGATTAGGTTATCGAAAATATTAGCGCACCTTCAAGGTGTAAACCCTAATATGATTTCGTGTATTTGTCTTATTCATTAATAAGATTGGAGCTTTGATTATTAAATACTTGTTCATCAAGTTTTTTTTCTTATTCAATTAATTCTCGATCTTCTGAATATTATTAAGTGTGATTCCGCAACTTCTTAATAATAATTCAAAGCTTGTTGCTATTTAGTGAGTATTGATTATAATAGGGACTATTCAGGGAGTATCAATGATATTCTGTCATGTGTACAAAGAGAATGTTTTACATTATAAAACTCATTTATCCCCAACATCATTATCTCACAAACGACAAATCGAAAAATAATGAAAATTGCACCATAAAATTCAGCATTTTCTTCTCTTCGAGACGAGTTTTTTTTCTTTTTTATTTGATAGATTTCACATATTACTAACACATGTACTAAAGTGTTGTGTTTAGGGTTTAGAGTTTGGGAAACCGTAAACCCTAAACCCTGTCTATGTCTTTTCTCTCGTTTGTAGGAGCGATTTTGGCGATTCTTGTATGAACTTCATTGTTCATCGATTTTTCAACCTTAAAATCCATCTAAAAATTCCTAATTTCACTGGCTAATCCTCCTGTTACTACTTATTTCATGAATAAGTCTCTAGATCCACCAGATTCGACTAGATCGGAATGTTTTCATACCCATGTGCAACGACTGTCGGAGCCACCACCTGTGAATCGTTTAAGTACAGCACAGATTAGAGCTCAAACTCGTGCTTCTAAGCGTGCTTTGATTAAGAAAGATGAATCACAGAAAGGTGTTATTAAACACATCCAATTGAAAATCAAGCTTGAAATCTCTAAACCTAAAAAACGTAAACAAAAGGTAAAGAAGGGAGTGATTGAGCAAGGTTACTCTGATCCTGATAGTGCAACAAAGAAGACTCATTCAATTGAGCCATTTCCGCTTCTAGAATTACCTCCTGTTGTTGGTAATTTTCAAGTGGGTTTAGTACATTCTCAAGTTAATTCAGCTGTTGAAGTGGAGATGGACGATACGGTACAGGAGACTATTGATCACTGTGAAAGAGACCATAGGATTATTTGAAGCTAGAGTTGATGCTAGTGTGGATGACGCAGCTAGTTCAGGTATTAAAACTCTAATTCCTATTTGTACTACAAATAAGAAGGTTAATAGCCTGGATACATCTGTTGGTCAGAGTTCTATGCAATCTTTAAATCATGATGACATATATCAGAATGCTGCTAAGTTTGTATCAAGTGTGTTTAAGGATGATGGGGTATCAAATACTATTGCATTTAGTATTCATAAGGATAATGATGAGCAAGGAATTAATGTTATTGGTATGCTTGATAATAGTGTTGCTGGGCATAGTGCTTTCAATGATAAGATTTTTTCAGTGAATGTGATTATGATATGGTGAATACAGTGGGTGAATAAGCACATTATATTGAAATAAAGAATAGTAGTGTTACTGGTCATTGTGTTGTTTCTCCAGGTATGAAGATGAATGTGGGTGGAAAACAAAATGTTGCTAAGGCTACTACTGCTAGAAGTGTAGCTACGGGAAATGTGTGCACCACTCCTAGAGTTTCGTTTGCTGAATTGTTAAGGAAACCTAATGAAGAAGATGAGGTTAAGACAGAATATAATGTATGTGTATCTTAAAGAGATATTGTCCAAGGTACTAAATTGTCAAGCTTTGGCAAAGCTTGGTTTATACTTAAGTATTCAGTTCTGTTATCAATATAATATATGAAACAAAGTGAATGAAATTAAGTTCTAATGTCTTAGTATATCCATGCTTTGGATATGCAAATGAAACCAACAACAACAATACCCAATCCTATATCTACGGGTGATGAGGAGGTAAGATGTAGACAGTCATTCCTCTACACAAGGTAAATAGAGTTATTCCTCTACCCGAGGGTAAAAAAAGTTCATCCTACTTCCAAGGCTAAAGATCGAGATTGCTTCATGGTGACATCCGACCAACATGAAAGAAAAATGTGAGAGTGCAAAAGATATACAAGTAAATAAACATCATTGCATACAAGTATTGGTAATTCTAAACAGCAAAAATATATGATGTACATAGGTAATATATGGGTAAACATATAGGTCTAGATACTATAAAGTGAATTTATTATACAAAACTATAAGTATATTGGATGAGAAAATTTATATATATATATATATATGTGTGTGTGTGTGTGTGCGCGCGCGCGCACGCGCGCGCTCATCTAAATATATCATAATTGAAAAACCACGAAAAAAATTTAAGTATATTATATGGATATATAAATATATTGGGAGTATATATGACTATAGTGTAGATATACATACAATATAAGATATAAGTATAAAATTAGGTTAAATATCAAAGGATATTAGGATAAATAGATACACTAGAATACCTAATACCTAAATCAAGAAATCTCTACTATGAGACCCTTACATGTAATCCCTACTCATATATCTTAAATCTAGATTACTATCTGAACCATCGTACTCAAGAAATATCTACTATGAGTCTTGTGTGATTCTTTCGAATCTTGTGGGACTCTTACAATTAGAAAATCATGTAAACTTTTAGTGTGATGTAATATGAAAGCATTATTACATGTTTCCGACGGATTTCCGATGGGTGTGTTTCCGACGGATTTTCAACGGCACCAGTTTCCGATGGATTTCCGATAGCACCATTTTCCGACGGATTTCCGGGGGGCACAGTCTCCGATATATTTCTGACGGCCGGATTTTCCGATGTCCGGATTTTCTGACGGATCTACGATGGGCAATTCTGTCCCAAATCCCTCCCAAAATAAAATAAAAATAATAAAAGTTTTTTTTTTTGAAACTGATGTTTCCTATTTTATGCAATTTGTATAATTCCAATCCAAAGAATAAAATTAAATACAATAATATGAATACAACAATGTCCAGAAGTGTCAAATTGCATTAATCATTCTATAGATCATAAATTATATCAACACAACAATATGAATACAATATCAAATCAACTCGCTACAAATAATAAAATTAAATCAAATGTTTCAATTATACACTTGTAAATCTACTAATGATTTCAAAGTTTCCTGAAGATTTCACATTTAAACTTATCTTCTTGGCTACAAATAATTTATTGCCTTTCACTTAATTACCTATCCAGTTAAATGTTGAAGATCCAATGGTAATAACCGCTTATGATTGTCCTAAATCATTCTTGTATGGTGTATAAATACAAGAAAATGAAAAAGTCCATCCTAAATCTGTCTCAAATTTTGTAATGTTCTGACGGATTTGGGATAGGCTAATGAATTTATATTTTATTTTTTAACATTTTAAAAAGAATATGAATATACACACACATATATGTCATCACATCAATAGATAAGGACATAAAAAATAAAAAGTGTATATACACTTGACCATACGTACGAACGTAAAAACATGAACACTCATTCATAACAATACATATACTCATAGATACATACACTATAAACATAGAAGGTGTATATGAAATGCCCTAATTTTTTTATTACTATTCAAAACACATGTCTACCAAATTATATTATCATAATGTTTACAAATGCAATTAATATCTTATCTTTTTGACTTTACAAGTCAAATATGTATACAACCATTACAACTGTCAAACTTCTCCTTTACTCGGCAACTGACATCAATTAATATTAAACTGGGCGAATTATACAAGTGTCATCATAACGATAATTTAAAACGATAATTTAAAAGAAGGAGAATCTTGTCTAACCATAAAGCAAGCTCCAATCCACGTTGTTTTCATACAATTATACATCACTCGTAATGCACTTTTGGTTCAACCGAAATATACACCTACAACATGAAACAACTGAAAGAGTAAGCAAAAAGCTTAGGGAGTATACGAGCAATTAAATGAATTATTTCTTAACACATTAACATATAACAAGTATTCTTTCACATATCCAATTATACACATATCTTTGAGCAATTGTAGAGATCATTCTGAACCTTATCAATTAGTACCATACCTCTAAGTGGTATGCATACTAAAACATCATCCATTAGTACCATACCTCTGGGTGGTATACATACCAAGTCATCATCTATACCGCTAAGGATCCTCAACCATCCGACCATGTTAATTCATAAGGATCAACATCATCGAGCTAGTGTTATGATCATTACTTGACTATCATCATGCTAATGTCATAGTCACTACTCGGCTAATACATCATCTATAGACTTACCTTGAAATTGCTTAGTAAGTAAATGCTAAAAATAACATAATCTCGTGCAAAGCACGTCTTTAACTACAATTCTGTCATCTGTCATAGCTAACATAGTTAGCAAATTTATTACCTATCATACAACTGATCTCTACAATGTCCATTCCACATAATTCACATATCAACAAATTTCTATCATATCGAATCAATTACTACTTATCCACATGCTGTATCATAACAAATTTATAAACATGCCACAATCTAAAATGCAATAAAATACAAACAATACTTCACCTGGTTGTGTAAACCTCTTGCTCAGAAGCAATCCGGAATTACGATAATTACCCATTTAACCCCATCACTCACCTTTGTTTTTTAAAAATTAAGAGACTTAGCACAATTCTTGTAAACACCACGTCTAAAAATCACATATCACATAATACGTAATCATAACAACATATTTAGTCTCTAATAACCTTCATAATCAACTAATAATCTTTTAAATCTTTTGATGCTTTATTTATCACATTGAACATATTCATAATTTAGGCTAGTCGTAAAATACTTGATCATGATCGTATTTTCAATAACTATAAACACTTAAGTGAAATACCCTTCAATTTCTTACTTAAATTCTTGTTTTACATCTTTTTTATATCTTGCTATAGCTTTTGTTCACGTCATTACATTATTAACATGTCTAGCTCAATTAGATCGATAACATAACAAGTTCTGATCCAATAATAAATGGTGTCGCGTTAGAAGAGAAATCACGTCGCAACGACGTATAAATCACATCGCGACTCAATGTGAGTGCCCCTAACGTTGGATCTCAGATGATTAAACCAATTGATTACAAGGCGGAAACAAGTAATCAAAGTAAACTAATACGAATAACTAACCGAAACAATCAAACGAATCAAAAACAACTTTGTATTGATAATCGTAATGTATTAGATTGCTTACAAGAGAGTTTAGTCGACAAATGGTGCTAGGGTTTCGTCAACCTAGCCAGAAACCCGTAGGTTTGCTTATATACTAACACAAACCGGCAGACATGCATCACTTACCTAAGTGTCGCTATGCGACACTAAGGTAAGTGTCGCCTAAAACAAAAAGTAAGTGGCGCTTACAACAAAATTGACTTTTCTATTACAATCAACTAATGACACTTACAACTCAATAGACCAACTGACTGACACACTAGATGTACCAATACTCAAGTACTTCCGCGTTGCGAAACCTTATTGATTGCGTTGCGAAACCTTGTCGTCCCAGACCTGCAGATTTTCAGTTTAAACATGCCAATACCAATTTCTTCACAATTAAACCTGTAACCAGAGTACTACTCTTTACCAGCAGTGTAATTACATCAAAATAACACTTTTCTAACCCTAAATTCATATCAAATCAATAACCCATATAAATTTTATCTAATTACATTCCTAGGGTAAGCAAAGGAGGAGTTAAACTTACTAATAGATTAGAAACATGATGAAGACGAAGAATTCAAATTTCTAAGCTTTGATTTCAATATTTAAATTAAGTTTGAGCCAAATTCTTGTTCTTGCGACTTTCTCCCTTTTTATTTTTGTTTCTGGAATGATTGGGAATGGAATGGAGTATATGTCAATACGTATATACATATATATACTATAATTTTGTTTCATTTAATAACTATTGTCTGGAACTTAAAAACCATTCGCGATTTCTACTATTTTATTTTTCTTTCAATAACATTAACTTAAAACAATAATTTATTTACTTGTCACGATAATACTTTTTAAATTTTGTGATCTTACAGTAAATGTGTATATCACACAATTATTACATAAAATGTATAAGACTACTTATATGATAGTTTAATTTGTCTACTTATACTTGTATGGTGTATAAATACAAAAAATGAAAAAATCCGTCCCAAATTTTTTAATTTTCCGACGGATTTGGGATGGACTAATGATTTTATATTTTAATTTTTAACATTTAACAAAAATATGAATATACACACACATATATGTCATCATATCAATAGATAAGAACATAAAAAAAAATTAAAAAATGTATATACACTTGACCATACGTATGAACGTATAAACATGAACACTCGTTTATAAGAATACATATACTCATAGATACATACGCTATAAAATTGAAGGCGTAAATGTATATATAACACAATTTTTACATAAAAGATATATGACTAATTATATGATAGTTTAATTTGACTACTTATACTTGTATGGTGCATAAATACAAAAAATGAAAAAGTCCGTCCCAAATTATTTAAGTTTGCGATGGATTTGGGACGGACTAATGAGTTTATATTTTATTTTTTAAACTTTTTAACAAAATTATGAATAGTCATATCAATAGATAAGGACATAAAAAAATTAATAAGTGTATATACACTTAACCATACATACGAATGTAGAAACATGAACACTTATTCATTACAATATACATATACACATAGATACATACACTATAAACATAGAAGGCATGAATATATATGTCACATAATTATTACATAAAATGTATAAGACTACTTATATTATAGTTTAATTTGACTATTTATACTTGTATGGTGTATAATTAAGAAAAAAAAAAAAAATGAAAAAGTCCGTCCCAAATTTTTTATTTTCCGACGGATTTAGAACGGACTATTGAGTTTATATTTTATTTATTAATATTTTAACAAAAATATGAATACATATATATATATATATATGTATATATATAACGTTATATCAATAGATAAGAACAAAAAAAATAAAAAGTGTATATACACTTAACCATACGTACGAACGTAGAAACATGAACACTAATTTATAACAATACATATATACATATACACGTACCCACACAATAAACATACAAGGCGTTAATGTATATATTACACGTACAATTATTACATTAAATGTATAAAACTATTTGTTTGATATTTTAATTTTATTACTTGTATTTTTATGATGTAAAATGCAGAAAATAAAAAAGTCCGTCCCAAATTTGTCCTTAAATTCTAAAATTTCTGACGGAATTCTCAAGTTTTTTAGTTTTATTTATATGTAATATATGACATCGAAAATCCGTCAAAAATATTTTTGATTTAGAGACGGATTTGAAACGGGATTGATGGTCGTCGAAAATCTGTCCCAAAATCGTCCTTAATCTCTCTATAATATATGTTCGTTGAAAAATGGTTGGAAATCCATCGAAAATTTCGGACTCCAACTAGTCCGTCGAATATCAGTCGGAAATTTGAGACGGATTTATAGGTCGTCGGAAATCTGTTTCAATTATCAGTTTTTTAAGTAGTGGATACTATATATAAAACATAAATAAAAATAAATATAATCATAGAGATAGATTAAATATCGTAAATTCTTTTTCTGTACGTATCGGTTGGTTGTTCTGAATGGATAGGTTGTCCTAAACTTGTCCGTTGACTAACAAAGTGGGATTCTTTAGTTATCATTTAGCTACGCTTTAAGGGCAAATTGGTAAATTTTTCATTCGAAATGAAGTAATGAACACATATTATATTCACATAATTAGGTAGGTTAGTGAGTACCAAATATTTGGTACATGAGATTTGGAATATAGTGTAGTATTATCACTGGTAATAGGTACGGGAGTAATATATATCACCTTATTGAAGAGAAGATGAGTACTCTCATGTCCGAGTCATGGATATAGTGTGTTGGTGGTTCCTAATCTTCAATGGATAGGTTGTCCTAAAACATAATTTGGATTTTTGCTTGATTTGTTCGTAAAATTCTAGCAGGGGTACCAAATACTTGGTTCTAGAGTAGGTTTTGTAGTAGTAAGACATTAGTTATATATTGACCTTTGGTAAGATAATATTGTATTTTTGTGCATGGATAGTAAGGTTGTTATATTTTTAATGGATAGGTTGTCCTAAAAAATCCTTTGGGAGCTGAGGTACCAAATATTTTGTACTTGCATGGTAATGTAATACTAGGTAATTAATTGCATTGTTCGTTCTTATAGTTTATACGTAATTGTATCGCTAGTCTCTATGTTTCAGCTTTTGCACTCACAGTTCAAAACCACAAGAAGTGTTCCGCACCTGATTTCTCCTCCAACTAAATCATCAAAGTTACCCTTGATATCCTGTTTTTTTAATATAGAAAATTAAAGGTATGTTAGTCTTTCCAGTTAGAGTAGGAATAAAACGTGGAACAACTTTTAGGTTTTCAGACTCTTAATGCAAAAACTGAAATATTGGAAGTAACGATGCAGTTTCATGTTAATCAACCAAAAATGCACTTAATTCTAGAATGAAGTATTGTTTGTAAACTTAGTAGATTAGTTGAGCGGTTGTGCCAATTGCTATTAAACTCGGTTTTTTAATCGAACCAGGTTAGTGCCAATTTTTTATCAGATCGGTTGGGCTGGAAGGTCGGACCAAAGTTGTTAATACATGAAGTAAAAGACATATAAAATCATGGCCACCAAACAATCTAACAACAATCCAGCAAGTAAACTTTGTGGATTAATAGAAGACATGACCTTCTTTTATTCATCAAAAATAAACTTCAATTTGGTTTTAGGGAATTTTTATTTCTCATAGTACTAAAAGAATATATGAAGTCCCAATTTGAGCATACAAGCAAGTTTGGTGGTGTATTAATTATGATCATAAGTTACATTATTATCTTAGTATAAATGTGCCACTGAGACAAATATAATACTTATAATGTCACAGGGTGAATCAACAAATAGAAATTAGTAATAGTAATAATAAATTTAAAAAGCTTGGTATTATCGTGTTCAATTTCAAAGTGACCAACATATATGGTTATGGTATATTTTGTAAAATACGAGATAATGGTATTGATAGTTGGATATATTCAAAAATGTAAGTATATGTATTTTAATATGCTTTTTTTATATTGACCTAAAATTTTATAAATTTTGTCCGCTCCGCCGCAACGCACAGGTTAAAACAGCTCGTTATAAACTAAAAACCAGAACATTTACTCAGCTGAATGAATTACACTATTAAATGAATAGTAAAATGAATAAAATATAATATAATATTTACATTACATGTAATATGATACTGATAAGAAAAGAGGGAAAAACATGGTTGGTAGTGTAGTACGTATATTCTCCATAGTTTTATGCACAAATATATGGGTTTGATTCGTATTCATTTCCTTAGGCCAAGTGTGCCAACTTATAAACAACAAAATCATTTGTAACCTGATTATTAATGTATATATTTAAAAAAATTAAGTCTCATATTGAAAGTTTATAAGAAATTGTATAATTTTGAAGTGACTAAATGAGACCAACATATATGTTTTATAATATATTTTATTCAAATGTCAGAAATTACATACAATGGAATTGGTGACATTTGAATATATTCAAATATATATTTTTGACATGTTATTTTATATTTTCAACACGGGTGTATAATATTTTCACCTAAAATTTTGATTTTTTTCGTTCCGCCGTAATGTGCGAGGTTAAAACAGCTTGTTAGTAAAAAATAGATGTTGATGGTGTTGTGTGTGTGGAACTCGTTGAACTATTTATGTTAATTACTCCATCTGTCCCAAATTGTTTATCACCTAGTTGAAAACACAAATGTTAAGAAAATCACATTAAATGCAACTTTGACTTTAGTGTAATGACAACTTTAACTCTCAATCATTAATTAAATTATTTTCTTGAGTTATGTGTAGTTTTAAAGTTAAGGATAATATAGAAAATATATACATTAATGCATATTTATTTTTGAAAGTGGACAATTATTTTGAGACAAGTATAAATAGGAAGATATATGGACAAACAATTTGAAACGGAGGAAGTAGGAAACATTATATTCACCCCTTTTTATTATAAGTGAATTACGTCGTAGTATTGTACGTTTTGCATAACTAGGGAAGGAAAGCTTAATACCTTCTTCACTAAAAAAAAATAATATCAATACCTTCTTCACTACAATATATATATATATATATATATATATATATATATATATATATATATATATATATATATATATATCATTTTATTACATGTTTTTCACATTTATATATATGTAAGAAAGAAAATTTCACACATATAACTGTGAGGAAATTACAACTTTTCAACATTTAAAAATGTGAGAAATAATTTGTAACACATAATTTTCCCACACAAGAAAAAGTGTGGATAGATTGGGTGTTACAACATTTTTTTCACATTTAAGTGTTAACAAGTTGTAATTTCTCCACACTTTTAAGTGTAATCTTTTTTTCTCACACTTATCTAACACCCTTATAAAGGGTTTAAACCTTTTATTAACAAAACTTAGCTTCTAAAGATGAAAAATTATTAATATACCCTTTTTATCGACTCATAAAATATTACATCTATAATCATTAATTACATATTTAATAAATTGACACACCTTCCATATCAGAATTATGATAAGTGTAATAATCTTAAATGATTTGATTCATCTACTATCAACATAAACATTACTGAATCATTTTACTATCACAATAACTGTTAGATGAACATATTGGAATCAGTGACGTACCAACATCGTTTATAATGAACTCAAATTCTGCCGCTTAGGGCGGATGTCTTTCTAGTATATGTGAAGATTGTAGTGATTTTCACAATTTTTAATGTAACAATTTTATTACACATATATATAAGTGTGGAGAATTTACATAATTCACATATTTATAAAAAATGTGAAAAAAATTGTGGATATTTAAATGATATCTTTGTTGAAGTGCTTGTAAATTTGTTTAAAGTTTAATACCTAGCCATCAAATAACAGGCAACGGTTACAATAAATTAATTATCTGATATATGCTTTGAAAAGTAGCTAGATGATCAATATTTTAATCCCTGAAAAGCCTTACTACTTTGACTAATGAGGACATTATTCTCCTCAGAAAATGTCAACCCATATGTTTCAAATAGATCTAGGTTTTCAGTTTTTGTGTTATTGCATCCCACTATATATAACATCAAGTTCTTACTGTGAAGTATATAAGTTGAAACAATAATCTTGAAAGTACATAAATGGCAGAACAATTTCTGGCAGCCGAATACGGTGGAAACTGGTGGACGTCACCAAGAACCGCTTTCAACAACTCATCGTGTTCATCGGTTGTAGCAGACAATGAGAACTTTGGACACTTCTGCGCCAGGGATTTGATGTACATGAAATCAAAGTCAAGTGATGAGTCTTCGGATGACTCTATGGTATCCACCACTATATCACCGGATTACGCTTTCCAAATGATGGCTACGTCCTTTTCTAATTCGTCGATAGACACAACCACGGATTGGAATCTAAATTTGTTGTCGTAAGATTTTCGGCTTTAGTTGGTCCTATTTAGACAGACATGATCATAACTTTATACACGGAAGAAAAAAAATTCTTTAACAAATACTTGAATTTTTTTTCTAAAGTTAATGATTGAATTCGGCCCTAGTTTCCACTAGATTAAATGGTCCATACATACTAACTAGCTACAAGTTGTATGTTCTCTGGTACTTATTATTTGTAATCACATAAAAAAGAATCCAGATTTTGATCAATCATGTTATACATATTCTGTCAATTTTTAATTCTTCTTCTTGTCATATTGTGGTAGGGAACATGATGGGTTGAACATCTTTTCAACCTGCGGTGATGACGGTTCAATGGTGGTGACTGAGGCTGACCATGAAGGGTTCACCATGGACTACCAACAATCATTGAATTTAGCCAACAATTACCCTGCAAGTTTGCGACAATCTTATTTTAATAGTAACTCACCATCACAAAAACAACCCCTTTATGATTTTCAATCGAATTCAAACAATTTCAACAGCACTCAACCCTCGCCTTCAGCAGTGCCAAAACAAGTTCCTACTAATTTAAAGTTAACAGATAACACCGCGTTTTGGAATGCTTTGACATCACCTTCAAATGATAATATATCAAGTATTTTCTCTTCACCGTCGTCTCAATCATATAGAGACAAAAGACCTTTGCCTAACTTTAATAATATGAAGGTATAGTACCACTCCGTAATTAATTACCATATTTCTAGTTGCTAATAATTATGAAAATTGCATATATTTCTTCTTACAATTAGGGAACTAGGGCTAGCTTGTTTTCAACATAAGAATTAGGGTTTCTGATTGTTTATTTTTTTAATTTAGCCTAACCATCAAGAAAGTGTGGATTCGGGTTCAACAGCAAAGAAAGGCTCCAGTACTGAAGAACAATTCAAGCGACCACGACTTGAGACACCATCACCGCTACCAACCTTCAAGGTATATATTGTCTAGATTTTTGCATAATATATTTTCTAATTGATTAACCTCATACTAACTTCATCCTAGTAATGTAAACTCATTGTTATAGCTTAAGTTCTAAAATACTGAACGAATTTCAGGTTCGCAAAGAGAAGCTAGGAGACCGAATCACTGCGCTACAGCAATTAGTCTCACCGTTTGGAAAGGTACTTTTCCTAATCTTATGAAAACAAAAAAGAGGTTTCCTGTATTCATTACATGTAAAGAGAATAAAAGACTCTTGCTTTGGTTTAAGAATTCTTTCGACTTACTTAATCATATTTTACAGACTGATACTGCATCTGTGCTCCATGAAGCCATTGAATACATCAAGCTTTTGCATGATCAAGTCGACGTAAGTTACATTCTGTATGAACTGAATAGACTTCTGGATATATATCCTTGTAGTTCAATTTATTTAATCTGTTTGCGTATTTTAGATTCTACGTGCGCCTTACATGAAGAATGGAGCTACAAGGCAATTGCAACAGGTACAATGTTCGATCTCTTATCTCAAGTTGCATCAATTTCTTCTAATGTTTTATAGTCTCATTTAAAACTAACTTATATTAATCTTAATTTTATTGTTAGATCCATAATAAAGTAAAAGACGTTGAAGGAGACGCACATGACCTAAGGAGCCTAGGACTTTGCCTCGTGCCGGTATCGAGTACATTCCCAGTTGCAAATGAGATGGCAAATGGATTTTGGGCACCAAGTTTTGAAGGCTCGTTCAGCTAAAGATCGAAGAAAAAGCAAAGAACCTATATGAACGTACGAGATCTTAAATAAACGAGCATGGATATCGGTTGATCTCTTTAACATTAGACATAAAAAAAGCCGGATATTTTGAGCTTTTTGAATATTTTGAGAAGAATAGGTTATTCAAACTAGCATATTGTCCGCGCAATGCGACGGTTGTAACTACTTAATAAATTTTCGTTATGTATGATACTATTTTCGTCAACTAACATAACATTAATTATTACATGATAATTAAAATATCTTAATTTTGAATGAATCTATCATAAACATACTCATATAATTTACTAAAAAGTAGAAATAACTAATATTTGGAAGGAAAAAAATGACTTTCCTATTTGAAGTAGTATTCATTTATTAGTGTGATAAGAGTAAATTAGTCATAAAAAAATTAAGATGTTAAGACTCAACATATAAAGATACTTTATAAGTAGTTATAGTTATAGATATAGATAAATAGAAAAGCTTAAATAATGTATGTAATAAAAATAAAAAAATATCAAGACTTCTTTTTTTTAACAACTTAACAGTTTTAAACTACATACATGCAATTTTGTTGCATGTGTTAAAGTATTATGTTGATACAGTTTCGAGCGAGAAAATAGAAATAACGAGGGAAAGAGGAAAGGAAATAAAGCTACAAACTAATGTTGGTAAATTCTGCTCATTTGCTATATTTCTGGGTAATTCTGGGTATAATGACAAAAAGTTTGGGTTTTTATGGACTAGAGAAATTTTAGGAATGAGCTTAATTGGGTAAAACGCAAATCATGAATAGATCTAAATGAATGGTCATCATGTTATATTTTACATATTATACAGTTAAAAATGTATAACTTATTTTGGAAGAAATATATATCTTAGAGAATTAGAACATTTTTTATGAAGTTTTTAAATAGTCCATTATGACCCGAGTCCGTTTAGACCCGCACCTAATTAGACCCGAGCCCGTTTATAGTCGTACTCGTTTAGACCCGTAGCCCATACCATCCCAACCCGCCCATTTTACCAGCTCTACTACAAAGTGGTGACTCTAAAGGACAGCCAATGGCATGCAGTTTGATGGGCAAGTAAATGATTATGGTAGATAATGTTTTGGACAATAATGTCTTGTTTTGGTTTCATGCCCTTTAGAACACAGGGTATGGTGATGTTATTTTTAGAGTGTAATGTTCTGTCAAGAATGTTGTTGCTAAGTTTGTGGTATGGTATATAATGTTCTGGACAGTGTTATAGAGTTTATGTTTATATTTTATTTTTAATACAATTAATTGAATAAATCAAATTATATAAAATATAAATTAAATAAGAGAAAAAAATTAGTAATAAACAAGATAACTTTAATTGCCAAAAAGTAAAAAGATACAAAATACTTCTCACTCTAAATATTTTCCACTTAAACATATTATTATTATTATTATTATTATTATTATTATTATTATTATTAATTATATTATTATTATTATTATTATGTGTGATCCAATGACATATACCCCACCATCCCTTTTTCTTTCCCTCTATATTTCTTCCCCACTAGAACTCCGACGGCAAGATAAACAGCGAAAACAAATTCCGACGAGATCTATAACGAAAAACATACACAAAATTAACCATCTTTAATGAACCCAAAAGAGAAAAAGAAAAAAAAATATTGAACGCCGCTCGCCTCACCGTTTGAAGCCGGACGTTGTCCCCGAACACCGTCGAGAGTGACGTTCCGGTGCAGCAAAACGCCTTCCGACAGCGTTCTCGACCCTAAACGGTAAAAAAAATCCCCCAACACCGTGTGCTCATAGACATCTCTTAAAAGATGACTAGTATCGAACTTTCAAATTTAGTTACGCTTTTTATTTAAAATAATTAATTAGTTATTTATTCAAAATTAATTAATAAAACAATAAAATAAATAAAAAATTAATCTTCTATCTTATATATTAAAAGAAAATTTTTGAGAGAATAAAGATCATTAGATGAAGATCAACAATTAAGATCTAACCCTTAATTTATTTCATGACATCGTTAATCCCATTATTATGTGACTAAAAGACTAATTTATCCTTCTATATTTACAATATACACTCTTCAATATTTACAATATAAATCCTCTGGTTTTCCTTTACTTGTAGATAATTCTGCACATATTTTATAATTTATTATTTCTATAACTCAAACTTTTTATACAATCTTATTTATTTTATTTTATGAAAAAAACCACAATAACTATTTTTAATTTCAAAAAATTCATAACTTCATTACATTCTCTAATGATTTAAATTCTTATACTACCTACTATTTTGAATCCTTATATCAATTTATAATTTATAATTCTTGGATCATGGATACCAACGGGTCGGATTCTGATGGATTTTATTATACTTGTACCCATATTACCGCTTTTTTAATTATTTTATCAATTTTTAATTTACAATGCTTGGATTATGAATCTAAACGGGTCAGTTTTCTGCGGGTTTTAGTGTCTCTTTATACATACCGATTTAGAATATTCAACTGATACCCGGCCTAATACCCGTTGGGTACCCAATTAGTATTACCCATCGGTTTTTCATATTTAATCATGGATTCCGGTTATCCTGATGTATGTAACTTTGGTGAAACAGAAAAAAATAGTTATTGAACATACGACACAAATTTGAAATACGGGAAAAAACGATACCTAATTACAAGATTTGAAATCTTAAACCTAACAATTTAATTTTTCAATTAACTAATTCAAAGTTTCGGTACATTATATATTATTATTATTATTATTATTATTATTATTATTATTATTATTATTATTGATATGTCTTATATAGTAGTATTATTATTAAAGAGCAATACAAATACAATAAAAAGAAGCGGTATCATACACAATCTTTAATATATATATATATATATATATATATATATATATATATATATATATAACAAAATACCATGAAGGATTTTGAGCCTTTGATTAGGCTCTCTAATTATAGATCAAAGGCTTAGATAAGTTTGAAATAAGTACACTTAACACCCTCAATAATAATTTGAATTTTTTTTATAAATAATTAAAATACATATAATTTTTAAATATAGTATCCGGTTAAATAGGTTTACAAAATAAATAAAATTATTTTCCATTTTTAAAGAAAATTAAAGGCTGCTTTTATTTAGCGTGTTAAGTTTCACCCGTATGTGCACCCAAAAGTCCAAAACCCTAATCGAAGCTATGAACATAAACAAAAGAGAGAGAAAAAGGCTGGAGAAGAAATTGCTAACAAAAAGGTACGTCACCTCCTTCACAACAAAGTGTTGATTCGTTCAACATTCCAATTTTAATTATCATCCTTTGCAACATGTCTGATTCTTGTGATTACTGAAAATAAAATAGTTCTGGTTCAAGTGTAGGATTGAAAGGGCATACATGAAGTTTGTTGTAAATACCCAATTGGTTTACAGACAAAGGGAACGGTTTCTTTTGTTTCCAGGTAGTGAAATTAATATTTGAGTAGGATGTTTTAAAGGTTATTTTTGGTTCTCCGATTTCTTTAAGATAGTAAAGAGTAATGGATTGGTTGTTTGCTTTTTGCAGGTTTCATATTAAATGTGTATGCATAAATGTGGGTTGATTTAGTGTTCTATCGGTGCTTCTAATGATCAAATGCCACAGCTATTATTGTTTGTAATTGGAAGTAGTTTTGGTGCTGATTACATTGTTTCTTAGATGCTTTTGATAATTTATCACATTAGTTTGTTAATTTTCTTATATATGTATTCATAGCATGTGGGCATTAGATTTGCGTTTTTTAATTTATTTAGTTAGGCTCAAAACGTTAGTTCTTTGAAAGTTGACATTTTTAGTTGCTATATTATGTTAATGCGTAATTTTCTGTATGCTCTTGCTAGGCTGAAGGATAGTATTTGCCGAGGCTATGAGAAGAGATGATGTAAAAGATGTTGTGTTGACCGGTAATTTCTTGAATATAACTTTTAATTATTTATTGAATTGTATCGTCTGTTTTTTTTTCTTTATGAATTATTGCATGTTTGGTGAATATTGACAAATAAGTCATCTGTAGTTGCTAGATTCTAGCTATTCTCATCATTGAATTGAGTGTTACTCTTTTGGTTGTGTTTGGTAAAATTAACAAAGGAAGTGACTGGTAACCTCTAATCTAATTGTACATGTAAACTTTTCAATGCCTATTATCACATAAATTTTGAACAGTGTCTCAAAACGTTACATATATTTGACTTTTCTTTGTGATTTTGTTTTCAATTTATAGGTACTATAAGTAAAAGCAGCTGATCAGCGTATAGATTTAAAAGTTCGTTCGGATTTTTCGTTCATCACTGTCATGTTATAACAATACATGATTTCATGATTTGAAGGTATATACATTCTTTTTTTTTTTTTTTTTTTTTTTATCTTTTCTTTATATTCTGTCTTTTATGTTGACCCATTAGAGACTATTTAATATCATAAGAACCTCAAATAGGTAACAACTTTACAAGATATATGTTTTGTCATGCTCTGTTATTTTGATTTGGGTTTGCTGTTTTGAGCGGCTCAGTGTTGTGTGCTATGTTGTTGTTATTAGTTTTTAATTGTTAGTTGAGTTGCAAATGTCACTTTTGATATATAGCTTAATTTGATGCTTTTGATATACATGTTTTTTTATATAGATATGAACCTAAGTTTCATATTCAAACGTACATACTGTTATTATATATGCCCATTATTTAGATAATATATGGAATTGTTAGTTTTATGTATTCCTTAAAAATAGCAATGCGATTTGTGCATAAGGAATTAAGGATGATGTCTGCAATATAGTTGTATATGAACCAACATGGTTTGCTTTGGTCTATTTGATAGTTCTTATTTTTTACTTCCTTTTTGCATGTACAAAACTCCTTTAATTGATAGGCATTATAGTGATGTGATGTGTTATGAAAAGAATCTTGATGATGTCTTCGAGCTACATTTTCATTAGTTCCCGGAAGGACATCAAGAAATCCCAAGTGTTAGCTACATTTCTGTTTTTAAAAAATGGAATTTATCATTTGATTGTGTAGCTTATTTTATCGTAATTAGTTTTCTTTCATCATTGTTTGATTTTGCTGATAACATGATACACTGAACAACATATATATTTCCTTCATAAAATAGTAAAAGGGTTGTTGTATTCTAATTTCTTCAGGTGAAATTACTAAATTGATCAAAAGATCGTAGTAACTTAAGGTATATTCAATCATCCAATTTCTCAGAGCTATTTGTGTTACTAACTTAATAATATCACAAATGTAGCTACTTGAAGAATATGGTCAGAGCTATTTGTCTTACTAACTTGATAAATATGAAAAATGTAGATACTTGAAGAGTATGGTCAGAACTATTTGTCTTGCTACTTTGATAAAAATGAAAACTGCTCATGGTAATTTCAATTTTTATCACTTACGAAAAACATTATTCTGGTAGTCTGAGTTAATAGAGAAATGGATCAAATTAGTTAAGTGGGTTGAGAGTCATCCATATGGTACTTTAATGCATTAACCCTATAACAATATCGTTTTTCAATTAAATTAACGCATTAGTTAGCTATGTTTATTTTAAGAATGGATAAAAGTGTCTTTAGTTCATTTAAGACTTGACTCCTTTGCTTATATTTGTTGATTTTTTAATCCCTCGGTTTTTTAATACACTTGCTAGAATAAACAAAAAGCACTGATTGTAAAGGTTTGTATCACACTTTCAGGTTCATAGGATATTTGGATGCTAAATCCTCTTATAAGTATACAAAGTGAATGTTTGTCTTGGTGGTTTAGGTGGTTATTAAAGATGTTGAACTTTGCTTTCAATCTTTTCTTGCACCGAGGTAAGTTTTTGACCCATATATATATGAATGGGCTGATCGATTCTTCTCATGTTCTATCTTTATCGGGTCAAACATGCATAACGAAAATAGTTTGCTAAAATGGAAAATAAGTCAAATGAGCCTAATCCAAACTTTATTTGTTTTATTCAAATGTTTGATTACCATTGAAATGGTATCAAGTGTTTTTAAATGTTTCATCCAAAATTTGATTATCATTGAAATACTATATTTTGTGATCATATTTGACACTTTTACTACAATAAGCTGTAAACTTTTGGTAGACGGTTTTTGAGGGCAACCTAATATACTTTGACCACTAGCACAAGTAGAGGTGCACAAAAACCGGGTTGGGCCCTACCTGACCCGACCCGAATACCCGAACCGGGTATTGGTCAACGGTCAACGAACCGGTTCCAGTAGAACCCGACCCGGACCCGACCCGGTTTTGGGTGGGGGAAAACCCAACCCTATAGTACCCGGCTAGTACCGGGTAGGAACCGGTTCGGGTTCAATACCCGGTTCCAAACCGGGTACTCTTTACCTGCCGGGTAATCGTTGTTCCAGCCGGGTACTCACGCCTTCCCAGTGAGTACCCGCCGGGTATCCATGGTACCAGCCGGGTACCCCTGCTTGTTCCATTGGCTACCCCTGCTTGTTTCTATGATCCACCTTTTTACCATTCACACCAACATTTACCTAAATCCAAGTGTTTTGGGTTGTCGTTGTACAAAAAAGTACCCAAACGTGACCCTAATCAAGTATTTCAAAATATGCAAACATAAAATTAAAAGTAGTTTGATAAACCGTTATCAATTAAAAGTGTCTAAATCACATGAGGCACGCAAGCACTCAAAATGGGGAATAGTCATAGGGGAATCCACACTCCTCTTGCTCTCTCTCCTGCTGCCTTCGATACTCTTCCTGCAGCTCTGCCAAGGCGGCACTCTCGTCATAAACCGGTGGTGGATAGCTTGCTCCAGGCTGACCCCACATGGGTGGGTAGTTGTAGGCTGTAGGTCGGTAGTTGGGCACCACTTCAGAAAGTCTTTGGGTGTTGTGTGCCGACCAAGCGTTGTGGTAGCGCTGTGCTGCAAACTCATACCTGGTTTCCTGTGCAAAATCATTATGGCTAACCTGAATGCCCTGAATACCCTGCATAAGATCTAGCATGGATGGTAGTGCTGCGCCCTGTTGCTGGTAACCTCCCTGCTCCGGCTGCTCGTATGCAGCTTCTTCCTCTTGATGGCCCTGTTCCACTTGCCGATGTCTTCTTCTTCTGGGTTGTTGAGCCAATTGTTCCTCTTGATAGGGCACGTAAGTATTATTGACAACTGAAATAGCCTGTGCCCCCTGAAACTGAACTAACCCTACAGTTTTCGGTCTAGCCATCACTCGCTCTAAACCCTGAAAACTGATGTTGAAGGACTTGGCAATCCTAGTAACAAATTGTCCCCCACAGATAGGGGATGACCCTCTAATCCCGCTGGCATTATGATGTAAATACCAGGCAACAGCGTATGGCACATTGATATTCTCCTCCGCTACGAACTTCCTCAAATACCATAAGTCTTGGAAGCCGACTCTCTCTGTGTTCTCCCTTCTATGCGAAATGGTGTGCGCAAGACATCGTTGGATTACCCGCAACTGCATGTTATCCATGTCTTTGTATGAACTTCCACCTCTAGCATATGGTTTTGTTGAAAATTCGTGCCACACATCTTTGGGATAAAATTCGGTCTCGATCATCTCACTAGCCATCAAGTAATCCGCAAAATGATCTGCATCTAGCTGTTCTTGAGAATAAATGCCTAGACTGGCAGCAAGGTCCATCATACTCATTTTCCTTGGTTGACCTCCCAGTCGAAAAGTCATGAAAGTTTTATCAGTCGCCGTCTCAACATCCTCATTCATTTCATATGTGCAGTGGAATTCCACACATACCTCCTTGTATACCTGCTCTTGAATTTGAAATATTCCTTCCCATTCTTCATATTCAAATGCTATGTGATGCACGAAATAACGTTGCCTAATCATATCCTTTATTCCATTGGCTACCCCTGCTTGTTCTAGTGGCTCCCAATCGATCACCCTTGATAAATCACATTCTTTCCCCCTCAACAAATTCAGTTTTTGACAGTACGTATTGTACTTTGTTAGCTTGTTACTAAATATGAGCCATGGGTGAATTGTATCGGGAACAAGTAGAGCATCAATGCTCATCGGTTGAGGGCGGTCACCCTCTTCATCATTAGCAGTCCCAGATGTGGTGCCTTTTTGTCTCTTGCTTCTTCCCTACAAAACACAAATGAAAGAATTGCCATGAACAATTCATCCATCACATAAGAGCATAGCCATATACACGAACTATTAGTTTGAACACTAAGAATTGCTATGAATACTTCAAATTGCCATGAACAAATCTAAATTTGCAATTCTAAGCATATCATTACATTAATGGATAACAATTCTGAGCATATCATTACACAAAATTAATTTTCCCCAAAATGTGTGTCAAGAACCCTAAATTTGCAATCTTGCATAATCATGTAAACTAAACACGAATTCATGCTATCATAAGGTGTGACCACATATAACACACAATATAATCAGAGATATAAACAACTAAAACTTTCCCACATTCAATTTTAAGAAAACCTAAATTTGAAAGCTTCAATCAATCCATGAAAATTAAGAGCATTGAATGAAAAAGTTGTTAATCATACCTTAAACATGTTGTAGAAGTGTTATGCGGGTTGAATTCACTAGTTTTTGCTTGAAATATAGTTGATTTAGGGGGTTGGTGGTGTTTCTTACGGTTTTTGGAGAGGTTTGGGTATATAGGTTTTGAAGAAAACTGCCATGGGGGCGCCTAATATCAATCTGGAAACAAGAGTACCTGGCGGGTACAAGTAGTACACGGCGGGTACTCTTGTTTGGTTCCCGGTTAAGTATGAACTACCCGGTGGATACATAAACGGGTAAACATCGAGTACCCGGCGGGTACACGTTGTACCCGGCGGGTACTCAATTCATTTTAGTTTTTGTTGAAGAATAAGCATGAGTACCCGGTGGGTACACTTGTACCCTGCGGGTACTGGATACCATCCAGCCTTTTTTAAACCAAAATCCCGATGCGCATAACTTTTTACTCGTAAAGACTTAAGACCTGAAATTTTGCAGGCACCTCCAATATAACATAATAAAACTTTCCATTTTGATACTTTTTCAAATTTCACGATAACAAAGAATTCGGCCATGTGACTAATTTTTGAACCATTTGAACACCTTTTGACCCGTTTACCATAACAACAACACTTCCAATTATTTCTACATAACTTGACAACTACTTAAAAAATATCAAATTTCAAATTTTGAGGTTCCCTCCCTTTCCACCAAGCCAAAATATCAAATTTTGCAAATTCATCGGGTTGTATAGTGTTTAAAAAATCGGTTCCGGTATATCTCCCATACTCACTAGTGTTCGTTTGATTACCATCACCCCTTGCCCGTTTATGGTTTTCTTGCCTTAAACTATTATATAAGTTAATCATTGGATCGCGAGAGGAAGATGAACCAAACATTGTAGAAGCCGAGCTAGAATAAGCATTTGTTGAACCATATTTTTGAAAATAATGACCAAATAAATCTTTAAAACATTTGTTAAAATGGTCTTTTGTATTTTGTGCAAAAAATGGGTCCTCGTCATTCAATTCCAAATCTTGACAAATGTTATCGATAAGCAATTCCACCCCGGAGACGTTCAAACATGGGTTTAATGCGGCGGCACCACATACAAAGTTGATGATGAAAAGCTTGTAAAGTCTCACGTTGGCGTAAACCACATACAAACATATTGTAAGTCGAATTCCATCTTACGGGCATATCCCAATTAGGGGTTAAAAAAATGGAATCCATTTTGCTTACACAATCTCATGTAACGTTTGTATCTAGCCTTACCCTTGCAAAATATATCTTGTAACATAGTTTTGTAGGCCTCTTTTACTACATTTATTTGTGGAACCGCTAATCCGTCTTGCACAACCAAGTTAATAATATGTGCAACACATCTACTATGGTAGAAAATTCCTTTCAAAGGTGGTGCGTATTTTAGTATTAATTTTTGAACGGCATTTGTGTTATTACTCGCGTTATCAAACGAGATAGAAAAAACCTTTTGTTTTAATTTAAACATTTTCATTACATCACGTAACATGTAAAATAATCTTTGACCCGTGTGAGGATAGTCAAAGTTTTCAAAAGCAATGGTACGTTTCATCATTTGCCAAGTTGCGGGATCAACCCAATGCGCGGTAACACAAAGGTACGATCCGGGCAAACCATGAGGAGCCGACCAAACATCCGTTGTTAAAGATACACTTGTAGTTAAGTTTTCAAAACCGGTTATTAGTTGAATTTTAGCATTTTTCCACAACTTAAGTACATCACGTCTAAGGGTAAGACGACTTACATGATTATATCGGGGTTGAAGAGTATTTTGAATAACCTTAGTAAACCGAGGGTTGTCGAAGTGGTTGAACGGCAAAGCTTCTTGAATCACAAAGCCGGCAAATGCTTCTCGACACCGGTCCGCTTGGTATGTGAAAATGGCTCCATCCCGTGACATGGTTGCTTGACCCTCCTCCGGATTAGTTTTGTTTGAACTACAATACTTTAAAGTATGTTTGTTCAACGTTGAGTTGGAGTCGTCTTTTAAAAAACTCCCACATCGTTTACAATGTGCCTTAGTCGAACCATCCGACAACAACACTTTGTCAAAGTTACACCAAATCTCCGGATTACGTTTTGTTTGAAAAACTTGAACAATAGTTGGTGCATTTGACGAACCAACAAAATCGTTAATTGAAGAACTTTGAGTTGCCATTTTGAGAGCGTTTTTAGAGGATGAGGGTAATGTTTTGAGAGTTTCGTATGTAAATCGTAAGCGTTTTGAGTGTTTTTTCACTAAAATGAGTGAGTTTGAGTGTTGTAACTAACCCAAACTCAAGGTATCTATTTATACTAGTTTTAGGATGGCAAAATGGTAAAAAAAAGTAAAAAAAACGGATATAAAACGGTTAAAACTTCAAACACAACGGCTAGTGAAAAAACCGGGGCCAAACCGGGTATTTAAACCGGTTTTTGGAACCGGTTCGGGTACAACCCGGGTACAACCCGATTTGAAGTGTCTGGGTGTGTACCCGGTTGGGTACCCGCCGGGTACTCATAAAACCCGAACCGGGTATTGACTACCCGAGTTAAAATCGGGTCGGTTTTCCGGGTTGTCACCGAGTCGGGTACACAACCCGGTTTTTTTGATCACGCCTAAGCACAAGCCACATGACCCACCCACTTCAACACAGTAGAAGGTTTCTGAGGTCAACCTAATACCTAATATGCTTTCACCACTGCATAGGCCCAATGACCCACCCATTTTTACACCTATATATAACGTTATGTTTATGCTCTTTAAGTTTTTTGGTGATCATCAGTGTTATGTTCTTTAGCTTCTTTGTTATAACCTATATTTTTGCACCCCTCGAGTTCATTAAACATGAATCTTTAACTGCCAAAATAATGATGATGTCAACTTATATTCTAATATAGTAATAAACACGGAATGAATTATTTGGCACCCATTCTTGGGGCAGATTTTTTGGCCATACTGTTATTAATTGAAAGGCTTTATAAGGTTCCTCTTCTGTGTTATGCCAACTTTATTGCAGAGCAGGAAGGAACTATTGGAACAGATTTGGTGAAGCAATGATTACTATTACTAATTACCAATAAAAGATGGACCTTATATAGTTCGATTATATATGCTAGAAGTTGACCTCATGTTGCTTGCAGTAATTTAGCATCTAATAGCTACTAAATGTGTGTTATCTTTCATGTATTCGAAAGTTATTACAAATCAATTTTTTGTAAATCGAGTTTAGCCTTCCATGTATTGAAAAAGTGCATTGAACATATTTACAACTTTAACTTGCATGTTACAATAAAATGCTAGATTAACATTCTTGATTAAGAATAGAATGTTAAAATTGATTTAGTTATTGTGTCATATATTTAACAAAACAAATAAATAACTTAAATTATAAATTTTACAAAATCAAATGTTGTAACAAGCGTTGTCGTGGGTCCTTCACCTAGTAATATTAATAATAAAACATTTATTAAATCTATATAACACATCCATATAAGACATATCATAAAATCAACTCACAAATTTTGTGGTTCTTAAACAAATTCATAGAATATTTAACAAAAAATATTAAATAATTAATATTTCTATTCAAAGAAATAAAAAATCAGTCTGAGCCATTAATAAAAAAATAAATAGCCCATTTAACAATTAGATTGGTCCCACAAAATCAAAAATCCTATCCTACTTCTTCCTTCTACTTAACGTAAACACAGCCAAACACAAAACATAAACATAAAGACACTACAAAATTAAAGAAAAAACGTAGAAAGATAAATGAAGAAAATAGCGTATGAGAGTAGACAGTGTGCGAGAATATTGTTCGGAATCGATTTGGAAGACACAATTGAAAAAGACTCAAATTCCTCCATGAAATTTTGCTTTAAGTGTATGTTATAGATAGATGTACTATTGCAACAAAAAGTTGAACTCTCATTTTTACTTTTATTTTTTAATTGTAACTAAATTAAGACCCGCGAGATTTACGGATTTTAACGGTAAATTTTATTACAATTGCATTTTAAGTTAGCATATATAAAATATAAAATTTGGTGGATGTATACTACAGAATTATATATCGAACTTGAAAAGTCCTATTCGGAGGTTAGTAGGTACTATAAATTATATTTTCCAGAGTAGCCAGCTAACATCTAGATGAACTAATCTTGGTGGCTAGCAACCTGGAGTGCACTAAAAGCACGTAGCTGGGAGATTCTCATATGGTATATCATAGACTTGGGATTTATAAAAATACCAAAAGCTATGTCGGGGTTAAGTATAAAGTTGTTGATATCATCATATGGAATAATTAAAGAGAAACTTTTTTGTAGTGGTCGGTCAACGCACAACTTTACCCTCCATGGTTTGTGTCAGAACTTTTTTCCTTGACAATAGACACTGACTTGCGGGATAAAAACAGCGTGACCGCGAAAAAAGAAAGTCAATAAAGTTACACCACGTGTACTCGAAATCCGCGGTCAATACAATATCTGTGGGTTAACCAAAAATCTCGCAGTCTTCTGAAAAACTAAATACATGTTGTATTAATAAAGATCCCACGATTTTCTTGAAATTTCCACTGGTATTTCCAGTTTTCGAGTTAACGTGTTCAGTTTTTTGATTTTAAGCGGGAAAAAGTTGTTTCGTCTTCTTTGTCTGAATTCCAACATGTATATGCGATTTCCGGCGAATTGATCTTTCATAAATATGTCAAGAAACTGGCAACTCAATTTGTTGTCGTTTGAAATTTGAAGGTATATTAGTTTTTGTTGGTGGTGGTTTCCGGTAGGCAACTCACAAGGTATACCAATTTTCACAAAATCTTCGTCAGACATGTGAAACTCCGCTTAGGTGTTGAAGCTCATGTGATTTTCTGCTACTCGTTGATATTTTATTTGTATACCGAAAATTAATTATTTTTATTTTTTTCACCTCCTTATGTAAGCATATTGAATGAGCCTCTATAAAGAGCAATAAAACGTTCTTGGATTCATTATATGTGTTATACAACGCAGTTGTAACACCCCCAAAATCACAGTTTAGCGGAAGCAGGCTTTTGGGGTGTTACTAATCAAATATCACAGCACAAAAGTTAAGCAAACGACATCTATATGCAACATTTGTAAAATAGTTACAATTCCATACATAAAATGTTTGAAACATAACGTTTCAAGTTACAAAACAAAGTTCCCTAGAGTCCGCGTAAGAAGGCGGGAGATTCTATTACATAATCATAATAAGTACAAAAGATAATGCTAAGAATCTCCGTTAAATGCAAGGTCGAAATCATGCGACTCTAGCTAGGTCCTGGGGGAGTCCTACTCCGTATGTGTACCTGAGATACAAGCTAAAAAGGGTCAACACGAATGTTGGTGAATCTCACAGGTTTGTAAATAAAGTAAGAGTTTGAACACAAGATTTCATTAATAAGGCCCGCAGGCGTAAATCAGTTATTTGCAATACCTGCGATAAAAGTAAGTAAGTTTTACCATTGCCATGAGGCTCATAATCGAAGCTTAACCCGTAAATAATACCTTTGCTCCCGTGACATGCTCGTAAATTGAGCAAGCATCAGTAACGAATAATAGTCGCCCGTTTATACAGATCGGTTCGTGGTATCGCTACTACCCCGGGCGGGGAGGGTCATTTCCCTAATGGATCCATTAACTAGTGTTCGCGCTTAAGTCCATAACTAACGATATATGATAAGGAGGCTTCCCCAAATAAATGGTGAGAAAACTCATGCAATTCCGTTTGGTAAACATGTAAATCAGTACTCGTGTTCGTAAAAATAAGCTATGTATCTCACCCCATAAGTAAAACAGTAAAACAGTAAAAGTGGGGCTGTAAGACTCACCTGAGTCCAGTAAGTGCGTATGCGTAATCAACCAGGTAAGGCGGTCGTAAGTATGCGTATCGTTTCTCGGAATCCTGCAACCTTCTGGCGTTCGCAACGCACAAGGTTGTAAGTAAACTAGTAAACGAGTTGGTGTCTTAAAAGATCACCCATGCTAGTTGTCCACTCAACTAGGACATGTCCAAGTGTTTGTTTAGTAAACCGTTTGTATTTTTGAAAACAAGTATGGCCCGTTGGTGACGGTTTGTAAAAATAGTCCGAGAGTGGTATTATTATGTATATGGTTTTATTAAAGATCGTATCTAGTATTTAAATTCGGATAATTTGTCGAGTCGGGTTATGGACTGAAATAGTGATGCGAATTGAGTTCGTGGTGCGAGCCGAGTTCGGCTCGCAAGGCAGTAGGCTGCGAACTGAACTCAGTTCGCAACACAAGATTCGGTTCGCAAGTCGACTCGCAAGTCAACTCGCAGGTCGACTCGCAAGTCACCTCGCAGGTCGACTCGCAAGTCACCTCGCAGGTCGACTCGCAAGTCACCTCGCAGGTCGACTCGCAAGTCACCTCGCAGGTCGATTCGGTTCGTCGTTGGGTTCGCGAGTTCAATCTTCGGTTCGCAATTTGGGCTCGCCTCGCAGGACGAACGGATCTCGGTTCGCAGGACGAGCTGTTCGAACACTTTTTCATAAAAACGCATTTTTAAGTCGATTTTTGGGCAAATCTTTGTTGAGTAACGTTCTAGCATGTAAATAAAAGTTTCCTAAGTAATTACATCGAGTCTTAATGCGGTTCATACCAAGAATCGCAAATGGAGATGATGAAGGTGAGGTAGAAGATGATGGCGGTCCTTGTGCTTTCTCTTGTTGATGATGATGAACGATTTTTGGCGATGATGACGTTGCTTCTGCTGCTGTTTTGGTGGAAGAAGAAGGGGGAAAGAAAAGAGAGAGTTTAGAGGATGTAATGGTGTGTGTGTGTTTGTTTGTAGGTGAAGTGGAAGAAAAGAGGGGTTTAAAAGAAAGTGGGTCATGGGTCGGGTTGGGGCTTGGATCCGCAGGTTTGGGCTAACCCATTTGGGTTTTGATCTCGGGAATTCGTTGCTCCGGTCTTTATGTTACATTCCGCGACTGTTCAATTGTCGTTCCGTGTTTAAGTATATATACATATTTATCCAAAATACTTTAACTGAAATGTTTTATCAAAAACACTAATTAATGAGTTTTAAAATGATAATTTGAATTGTTTTCGCTTGACTCACGTGCTTCGTGCTTGTTTGTCGGGTACAGGGTGTTTTTATCGATGAGATATACTTTAAAATACATTCTCGCAATATATTCTGAAAAATCACGTTACTTTGGGTAAGTCCACCTTGTTATAAAGTTTTTGTCACCAACGTCCATTTATCAAATGTCGGACATTGTCCGATTCATAAGTGTACGATTTAGATTAGACTACGTAAGCGTGCCCGTATTCACACCATATTTTGTTACTTTTATTTAGGGTATTATAAAACTAAATACCCGAAATTTCCAGTAGTTTCGATACTAATTGAAGTCCTAAATTGGCGGGTGTTACATTCTCCCCTTGTTAGAATAATTTCGTCCCGAAATTAGCTTGTATTCGTGGTGTCAGTAGGAGTATAGTTTATGAACGTATGTGAGTATCTCAGCCTCGTTTGGTTTTTCTCGTTCCCAGGTGAATTCGGGAACACGCCCCGAATTAAACCTAACTTAGTAATGGGGATAGGACTTCATTTCAGTTCCGAGCGGTAAGGTTCGTGCCTCAATAGACCGACATTGCTTTAAGTCAGGAACGGGGAAAAATGGGATGTACGCTACTAAGTTCGATAGGTAGCTGCCATTGATAAGTCATTTCATTAACAAGGCAGCTTACGATCAAATAAGGCTCAATCCCTAGTTTGCCTAGTTGCAGTTACATGTTCACGGGTCGTTGTCGGTTAAATCCCGTAGTCGCTCAAATGTCAGTTCGCGTTATATGGCACGGTATATATGGAATCTATTCGAGGAAGTAGTACGTACATTTCCTAAGTAAGCGTTGAAGTAACCTTAGTGTTGTCATAAAAGTCTCCGGTTCCCTTCCTTCCCTCCCCTTGTTAGAATAGGCGAAAGAGAGGGAGAGGGGTACCAACGTGTGCAAACAGTCACGTCCTATGAACGGGGTCGGTCGGGAAATCAGTGGGGTATAGTTATAATTTGTACTAGTAGTCCATAGTAACTAGTGATTTATACCGCATAGTAACTAGTGACGATAGTCTGTAATGGCGGAGATGGAATTATTTCTGGAGGTATAACGTACCTGTGGTAGCGTTCGTGTCATGCTTGGCCTCAAGGATGCCATCTGTAGTAGTTGGTAATGGACAATTCATCTTTTTATGTCCCGTATTTCCACACTTGAAGCACAACCCCACTGTCTTCGCGCTTGTGTCCTTTCGGGGGAATTTGCAATTCTGGACCTGGTGTCCATACGCGTTGCATCTGCCGCAAGGAGGGAGGCATTGTCCCTTATACGCTTTCCCCTTAGATTCGGTAGTGGGGGTTTGAGTTATCCTTGCCCTTTTAGTCCGGGGCTGAGTAATGTCTGTGTTGGAGCTTTCTCCCGGGTTCCTTTTGAGGGTTACCAGTTGGGCTTCGGTGTCCTTTTCCACAGGGACGCTAGCTTGGGCTTTTTGTGATAATGAGTCAGAAACTAACTGGAGCATATCTCCCAGCGTTGGGCACAAGTATCTTAATTGTTCCCAATAGGATTCTAAGGTTCGCAGACGCAGTCGTGATTTCCTCCTGGACAGTAGTTAGTTGGTTGCGTAATGCCTTCATCGTTTCATCAGTATGCTTAGGGTGGTCAGTGTTTACTTTGACAATGATCGGAGCGGTAACCATAGGAGGGGTGGTGGTGGTAGTGGTTGTGATGTGATTACCGGTAGTAGGGTTTGAAAGAGAGTCTGCTCGGGTTAGTTGGGTAACTTCTGCGACTATGGTTTGGGATGGTAAGTCTCGAAGTCTTGTCGGGTGTGCCGTTTCTTCCAACGGTTCTTCACTCACTGGTTTGATGTCGCCTTCGAGAGTAAGTAGGTAAGGGAACATGGTCCGGTCTCCACCGTGTTGCTCATCATCGGACATGGGGCTACCAGTGGAGTAATCCGTCATTTCCTACGAAATGGGGGGGGGGGGTTATCAACACAAAGTTTTGACGTTGGCATTATGCATGGCATAATAGCGATTATGGTATCGCGATCATATGCTGTAATTTAGTGGAAACAATAAAGAGCAAATGATTTCCTCCGAACAGACGACCTGTGGTGCGGTTTTTGAACAGACGACACATAGTGGTGGCAGTCCAGTGGGTCCCGGTCCCACCTAGTGTGAGATATATTGGAAAAGTTCGTCGGTTACGTTCCTGATGTACCTACTTTTTACATTTGTCAGCTTATCCTAGGTCGTGCCTATGATTCTATAACGGTGGATCGTTAAGTAGTCAGCTGGATCTACCAGTCGTATAATATAGGGTAATCAGGTTGACTAGTTGTGCGCCGTAATTTGTTTCTAGACTTGGGTCTCGTTGCTTGTCCCCTGGCATTAAGGGTATAAGTTCTGCCCCGTACAGGGCGGTTGCTGTTCTTTGTTCTTGGAGCATAGGTCTTAGTAGTCGCGGCTTCAGCCGAGTTCGATCTAACGGGGTAGGAGTTAGTGATTTGTGGCGTACGGTCATAATCGGGAGTACGTGTGTCATACAGTCAGCTCACTGGATGTCTGTAGGTTTGGGGGAGTTGACATTCCCCGGGATGTTCTCGGGGAGTCCACGAGTGTACTCCTAGATACGTTTGTGTTCTGGGTCTACCATAGTAGGGCGGAGAAGGGTGAAATGTTAGAATCTTAGTAGTATATCCAGTGATATCATTGTAAGGGGTTGTGGCGTGTCACACGGGTGTGAACAGTGAGGCAATCTGTAGTAATGCTAAGTGACGGTCGTACTGTGGAGTGAGGAGGTCAAGGGCTATTAAGGTCATGAGTTTGAAGATTCTCGAGTTTTGAAGTTTCTAAGAGGGTACTAAGAGTTCGTTATTATTCGCACGATTTCCAAAAACCTTATGCTGGGCGGGGCGGGGATTCTGCATACCTATTGAGGTTAGGGTGTCCTAATGTTGTACATGTCAAAAGATTTTGCACAGATAATAAATCTAAGAACCTAGTTGATTCGTAGTCATTCCATCCGATTGTTCGTTTACAAAATTTGTCGGGCAGTACTACACCCGAACGGATGCCATAATATTTTACAGAATGTAATAATACAGTCATTTAGTCATAAGTATTCAATACGTTTTGTGGCTCCTACAACCCTGCTTTACGCAGATTTGGCAAAATGGTCATAGTTGCTATCTAGCTAGTCCTAGGTAGGCATTCCGATCACTTGGGACTTCATTCCAGGTACATGTCGCGTGGGTAATAACGTTCAACGAGCAGGTCTTGGTAACGTGGCGGTGCACGGTAGAGTATATCTTCCTCCACCTGCCTTCCTCCCAGTCGTCTGACCCACTTCTTCGTCTTCCTAGTGAAGTTTGCGGCCACCCTCTTCCAGTGGTGTAATTTGTCCTTAACCTTTCGAGTGACGGACCTCTTCATGATCCTCAGCTCCTTCTCGTAATCCTGACACTTGTACTTTAGCTCCCACGTACGATTATTCAGTTCAATTGTCTGCTCCATGACCCGTTCGTAAGCCTCTACGTCGATTATTCCAAAGTTTTGATCCTCGTCCTCCTCGATCCCGAATTCCTCTACTGGTGCATATTCTCCGTCGAGGTAGGTGTATTGTACTTGTTCCTCTTGAATCTGGTCCGAGTTAGATGGGTATTCTTCCATAGCTGCGCTTGGCCTATTGCTGAAGGGATCCTATAAAGCGCAAAGAGGACAAAGAATGTCTTAGTGGTTATAGTCCTGGCTAGCACTAGTAGCTTTATTCTAAGATATTTGGAGAGATTTCGTGGGATTAGTTGGGTCTCCGTTGCTATAAACGCATGGGCGTGTCAATACTGTGGGTGTCACTGCTGTTGTCGGTGGGTGTTAGATTTTTGCTATCGAATTAGTGAGTCGTTCCAACTAGATGTTGGTTGAAGCCTGGAGCCAAAGCCCCTTAACTTACTTAGAGTGGGGCTGGGTGGTTTCTCTCATTTCCATGGTCATAGGTCATATCGTGCATCTTACAGTCGGGGAGTTAGTTTAGGCGTGAGGCCTATTCACTTATATACACAGTACCTATAAAAGTCTAACAGCGTAGCAAGTAGTATTCGGTCTCGCTTCTCTCATGGTCAGAGTTAATCAGTGTATTTCTGTTCAATATAACCCCTTTCGGGTTTCGCATCACCCTTCGTTAATTGTACATAGTTGATCAGGCTATGTTAAATTAACGTCGTATGATGCAATTCCCGAACCAGTCATACCTAATGAGGAAATACTGCCTAATGGTCATAGTCTAGGCCCACTAAATGCAACCTAGTTCACTATAACCTTAGGCTCTGATACCAATCTGTAACACCCCCAAAATCACAGTTTAGCGGAAGCAGGCTTTTGGGGTGTTACTAATCAAATATCACAGCACAAAAGTTAAGCAAACGACATCTATATGCAACATTTGTAAAATAGTTACAATTCCATACATAAAATGTTTGAAACATAACGTTTCAAGTTACAAAACAAAGTTCCCTAGAGTCCGCGTAAGAAGGCGGGAGATTCTATTACATAATCATAATAAGTACAAAAGATAATGCTAAGAATCTCCGTTAAATGCAAGGTCGAAATCATGCGACTCTAGCTAGGTCCTGGGGGAGTCCTACTCCGTATGTGTACCTGAGATACAAGCTAAAAAGGGTCAACACGAATGTTGATGAATCTCACAGGTTTGTAAATAAAGTAAGAGTTTGAACACAAGATTTCATTAATAAGGCCCGCAGGCGTAAATCAGTTATTTGCAATACCTGCAATAAAAGTAAGTAAGTTTTACCATTGCCATGAGGCTCATAATCGAAGCTTAACCCGTAAATAATACCTTTGCTCCCGTGACATGCTCGTAAATTGAGCAAGCATCAGTAACGAATAATAGTCACCCGTTTATACAGATCGGTTCGTGGTATCGCTACTACCCCGGGCGGGGAGGGTCATTTCCCTAATGGATCCATTAACTAGTGTTCGCGCTTAAGTCCATAACTAACGATATATGATAAGGAGGCTTCCCCAAATAAATGGTGAGAAAACTCATGCAATTCCGTTTGGTAAACATGTAAATCAGTACTCGTGTTCGTAAAAATAAGCTATGTATCTCACCCCATAAGTAAAACAGTAAAACAGTAAAAGTGGGGCTGTAAGACTCACCTGAGTCCAGTAAGTGCGTATGCGTAATCAACCAGGTAAGGCGGTCGTAAGTATGCGTATCGTTTCTCGGAATCCTGCAACCTTCTGGCGTTCGCAACGCACAAGGTTGTAAGTAAACTAGTAAACGAGTTGGTGTCTTAAAAGATCACCCATGCTAGTTGTCCACTCAACTAGGACATGTCCAAGTGTTTGTTTAGTAAACCGTTTGTATTTTTGAAAACAAGTATGGCCCGTTGGTGACGGTTTGTAAAAATAGTCCGAGAGTGGTATTATTATGTATATGGTTTTATTAAAGATCGTATCTAGTATTTAAATTCGGATAATTTGTCGAGTCGGGTTATGGACTGAAATAGTGATGCGAATTGAGTTCGTGGTGCGAGCCGAGTTCGGCTCGCAAGGCAGTAGGCTGCGAACTGAACTCAGTTCGCAACACAAGATTCGGTTCGCAAGTCGACTCGCAAGTCAACTCGCAGGTCGACTCGCAAGTCACCTCGCAGGTCGACTCGCAAGTCACCTCGCAGGTCGACTCGCAAGTCACCTCGCAGGTCGACTCGCAAGTCACCTCGCAGGTCGATTCGGTTCGTCGTTGGGTTCGCGAGTTCAATCTTCGGTTCGCAATTTGGGCTCGCCTCGCAGGACGAACGGATCTCGGTTCGCAGGACGAGCTGTTCGAACACTTTTTCATAAAAACGCATTTTTAAGTCGATTTTTGGGCAAATCTTTGTTGAGTAACGTTCTAGCATGTAAATAAAAGTTTCCTAAGTAATTACATCGAGTCTTAATGCGGTTCATACCAAGAATCGCAAATGGAGATGATGAAGGTGAGGTAGAAGATGATGGCGGTCCTTGTGCTTTCTCTTGTTGATGATGATGAACGATTTTTGGCGATGATGACGTTGCTTCTGCTGCTGTTTTGGTGGAAGAAGAAGGGGGAAAGAAAAGAGAGAGTTTAGAGGATGTAATGGTGTGTGTGTGTTTGTTTGTAGGTGAAGTGGAAGAAAAGAGGGGTTTAAAAGAAAGTGGGTCATGGGTCGGGTTGGGGCTTGGATCCGCAGGTTTGGGCTAACCCATTTGGGTTTTGATCTCGGGAATTCGTTGCTCCGGTCTTTATGTTACATTCCGCGACTGTTCAATTGTCGTTCCGTGTTTAAGTATATATACATATTTATCCAAAATACTTTAACTGAAATGTTTTATCAAAAACACTAATTAATGAGTTTTAAAATGATAATTTGAATTGTTTTCGCTTGACTCACGTGCTTCGTGCTTGTTTGTCGGGTACAGGGTGTTTTTATCGATGAGATATACTTTAAAATACATTCTCGCAATATATTCTGAAAAATCACGTTACTTTGGGTAAGTCCACCTTGTTATAAAGTTTTTGTCACCAACGTCCATTTATCAAATGTCGGACATTGTCCGATTCATAAGTGTACGATTTAGATTAGACTACGTAAGCGTGCCCGTATTCACACCATATTTTGTTACTTTTATTTAGGGTATTATAAAACTAAATACCCGAAATTTCCAGTAGTTTCGATACTAATTGAAGTCCTAAATTGGCGGGTGTTACATTCTCCCCTTGTTAGAATAATTTCGTCCCGAAATTAGCTTGTATTCGTGGTGTCAGTAGGAGTATAGTTTATGAACGTATGTGAGTATCTCAGCCTCGTTTGGTTTTTCTCGTTCCCAGGTGAATTCGGGAACACGCCCCGAATTAAACCTAACTTAGTAATGGGGATAGGACTTCATTTCAGTTCCGAGCGGTAAGGTTCGTGCCTCAATAGACCGACATTGCTTTAAGTCAGGAACGGGGAAAAATGGGATGTACGCTACTAAGTTCGATAGGTAGCTGCCATTGATAAGTCATTTCATTAACAAGGCAGCTTACGATCAAATAAGGCTCAATCCCTAGTTTGCCTAGTTGCAGTTACATGTTCACGGGTCGTTGTCGGTTAAATCCCGTAGTCGCTCAAATGTCAGTTCGCGTTATATGGCACGGTATATATGGAATCTATTCGAGGAAGTAGTACGTACATTTCCTAAGTAAGCGTTGAAGTAACCTTAGTGTTGTCATAAAAGTCTCAGGTTCCCTTCCTTCCCTCCCCTTGTTAGAATAGGCGAAAGAGAGGGAGAGGGGTACCAACGTGTGCAAACAGTCACGTCCTATGAACGGGGTCGGTCGGGAAATCAGTGGGGTATAGTTATAATTTGTACTAGTAGTCCATAGTAACTAGTGATTTATACCGCATAGTAACTAGTGACGATAGTCTGTAATGGCGGAGATGGAATTATTTCTGGAGGTATAACGTACCTGTGGTAGCGTTCGTGTCATGCTTGGCCTCAAGGATGCCATCTGTAGTAGTTGGTAATGGACAATTCATCTTTTTATGTCCCGTATTTCCACACTTGAAGCACAACCCCACTGTCTTCGCGCTTGTGTCCTTTCGGGGGAATTTGCAATTCTGGACCTGGTGTCCATACGCGTTGCATCTGCCGCAAGGAGGGAGGCATTGTCCCTTATACGCTTTCCCCTTAGATTCGGTAGTGGGGGTTTGAGTTATCCTTGCCCTTTTAGTCCGGGGCTGAGTAATGTCTGTGTTGGAGCTTTCTCCCGGGTTCCTTTTGAGGGTTACCAGTTGGGCTTCGGTGTCCTTTTCCACAGGGACGCTAGCTTGGGCTTTTTGTGATAATGAGTCAGAAACTAACTGGAGCATATCTCCCAGCGTTGGGCACAAGTATCTTAATTGTTCCCAATAGGATTCTAAGGTTCGCAGACGCAGTCGTGATTTCCTCCTGGACAGTAGTTAGTTGGTTGCGTAATGCCTTCATCGTTTCATCAGTATGCTTAGGGTGGTCAGTGTTTACTTTGACAATGATCGGAGCGGTAACCATAGGAGGGGTGGTGGTGGTAGTGGTTGTGATGTGATTACCGGTAGTAGGGTTTGAAAGAGAGTCTGCTCGGGTTAGTTGGGTAACTTCTGCGACTATGGTTTGGGATGGTAAGTCTCGAAGTCTTGTCGGGTGTGCCGTTTCTTCCAACGGTTCTTCACTCACTGGTTTGATGTCGCCTTCGAGAGTAAGTAGGTAAGGGAACATGGTCCGGTCTCCACCGTGTTGCTCATCATCGGACATGGGGCTACCAGTGGAGTAATCCGTCATTTCCTACGAAATGGGGGGGGGGGTTATCAACACAAAGTTTTGACGTTGGCATTATGCATGGCATAATAGCGATTATGGTATCGCGATCATATGCTGTAATTTAGTGGAAACAATAAAGAGCAAATGATTTCCTCCGAACAGACGACCTGTGGTGCGGTTTTTGAACAGACGACACATAGTGGTGGCAGTCCAGTGGGTCCCGGTCCCACCTAGTGTGAGATATATTGGAAAAGTTCGTCGGTTACGTTCCTGATGTACCTACTTTTTACATTTGTCAGCTTATCCTAGGTCGTGCCTATGATTCTATAACGGTGGATCGTTAAGTAGTCAGCTGGATCTACCAGTCGTATAATATAGGGTAATCAGGTTGACTAGTTGTGCGCCGTAATTTGTTTCTAGACTTGGGTCTCGTTGCTTGTCCCCTGGCATTAAGGGTATAAGTTCTGCCCCGTACAGGGCGGTTGCTGTTCTTTGTTCTTGGAGCATAGGTCTTAGTAGTCGCGGCTTCAGCCGAGTTCGATCTAACGGGGTAGGAGTTAGTGATTTGTGGCGTACGGTCATAATCGGGAGTACGTGTGTCATACAGTCAGCTCACTGGATGTCTGTAGGTTTGGGGGAGTTGACATTCCCCGGGATGTTCTCGGGGAGTCCACGAGTGTACTCCTAGATACGTTTGTGTTCTGGGTCTACCATAGTAGGGCGGAGAAGGGTGAAATGTTAGAATCTTAGTAGTATATCCAGTGATATCATTGTAAGGGGTTGTGGTGTGTCACACGGGTGTGAACAGTGAGGCAATCTGTAGTAATGCTAAGTGACGGTCGTACTGTGGAGTGAGGAGGTCAAGGGCTATTAAGGTCATGAGTTTGAAGATTCTCGAGTTTTGAAGTTTCTAAGAGGGTACTAAGAGTTCGTTATTATTCGCACGATTTCCAAAAACCTTATGCTGGGCGGGGCGGGGATTCTGCATACCTATTGAGGTTAGGGTGTCCTAATGTTGTACATGTCAAAAGATTTTGCACAGATAATAAATCTAAGAACCTAGTTGATTCGTAGTCATTCCATCCGATTGTTCGTTTACAAAATTTGTCGGGCAGTACTACACCCGAACGGATGCCATAATATTTTACAGAATGTAATAATACAGTCATTTAGTCATAAGTATTCAATACGTTTTGTGGCTCCTACAACCCTGCTTTACGCAGATTTGGCAAAATGGTCATAGTTGCTATCTAGCTAGTCCTAGGTAGGCATTCCGATCACTTGGGACTTCATTCCAGGTACATGTCGCGTGGGTAATAACGTTCAACGAGCAGGTCTTGGTAACGTGGCGGTGCACGGTAGAGTATATCTTCCTCCACCTGCCTTCCTCCCAGTCGTCTGACCCACTTCTTCGTCTTCCTAGTGAAGTTTGCGGCCACCCTCTTCCAGTGGTGTAATTTGTCCTTAACCTTTCGAGTGACGGACCTCTTCATGATCCTCAGCTCCTTCTCGTAATCCTGACACTTGTACTTTAGCTCCCACGTACGATTATTCAGTTCAATTGTCTGCTCCATGACCCGTTCGTAAGCCTCTACGTCGATTATTCCAAAGTTTTGATCCTCGTCCTCCTCGATCCCGAATTCCTCTACTGGTGCATATTCTCCGTCGAGGTAGGTGTATTGTACTTGTTCCTCTTGAATCTGGTCCGAGTTAGATGGGTATTCTTCCATAGCTGCGCTTGGCCTATTGCTGAAGGGATCCTATAAAGCGCAAAGAGGACAAAGAATGTCTTAGTGGTTATAGTCCTGGCTAGCACTAGTAGCTTTATTCTAAGATATTTGGAGAGATTTCGTGGGATTAGTTGGGTCTCCGTTGCTATAAACGCATGGGCGTGTCAATACTGTGGGTGTCACTGCTGTTGTCGGTGGGTGTTAGATTTTTGCTATCGAATTAGTGAGTCGTTCCAACTAGATGTTGGTTGAAGCCTGGAGCCAAAGCCCCTTAACTTACTTAGAGTGGGGCTGGGTGGTTTCTCTCATTTCCATGGTCATAGGTCATATCGTGCATCTTACAGTCGGGGAGTTAGTTTAGGCGTGAGGCCTATTCACTTATATACACAGTACCTATAAAAGTCTAACAGCGTAGCAAGTAGTATTCGGTCTCGCTTCTCTCATGGTCAGAGTTAATCAGTGTATTTCTGTTCAATATAACCCCTTTCGGGTTTCGCATCACCCTTCGTTAATTGTACATAGTTGATCAGGCTATGTTAAATTAACGTCGTATGATGCAATTCCCGAACCAGTCATACCTAATGAGGAAATACTGCCTAATGGTCATAGTCTAGGCCCACTAAATGCAACCTAGTTCACTATAACCTTAGGCTCTGATACCAATCTGTAACACCCCCAAAATCACAGTTTAGCGGAAGCAGGCTTTTGGGGTGTTACTAATCAAATATCACAGCACAAAAGTTAAGCAAACGACATCTATATGCAACATTTGTAAAATAGTTACAATTCCATACATAAAATGTTTGAAACATAACGTTTCAAGTTACAAAACAAAGTTCCCTAGAGTCCGCGTAAGAAGGCGGGAGATTCTATTACATAATCATAATAAGTACAAAAGATAATGCTAAGAATCTCCGTTAAATGCAAGGTCGAAATCATGCGACTCTAGCTAGGTCCTGGGGGAGTCCTACTCCGTATGTGTACCTGAGATACAAGCTAAAAAGGGTCAACACGAATGTTGATGAATCTCACAGGTTTGTAAATAAAGTAAGAGTTTGAACACAAGATTTCATTAATAAGGCCCGCAGGCGTAAATCAGTTATTTGCAATACCTGCAATAAAAGTAAGTAAGTTTTACCATTGCCATGAGGCTCATAATCGAAGCTTAACCCGTAAATAATACCTTTGCTCCCGTGACATGCTCGTAAATTGAGCAAGCATCAGTAACGAATAATAGTCACCCGTTTATACAGATCGGTTCGTGGTATCGCTACTACCCCGGGCGGGGAGGGTCATTTCCCTAATGGATCCATTAACTAGTGTTCGCGCTTAAGTCCATAACTAACGATATATGATAAGGAGGCTTCCCCAAATAAATGGTGAGAAAACTCATGCAATTCCGTTTGGTAAACATGTAAATCAGTACTCGTGTTCGTAAAAATAAGCTATGTATCTCACCCCATAAGTAAAACAGTAAAACAGTAAAAGTGGGGCTGTAAGACTCACCTGAGTCCAGTAAGTGCGTATGCGTAATCAACCAGGTAAGGCGGTCGTAAGTATGCGTATCGTTTCTCGGAATCCTGCAACCTTCTGGCGTTCGCAACGCACAAGGTTGTAAGTAAACTAGTAAACGAGTTGGTGTCTTAAAAGATCACCCATGCTAGTTGTCCACTCAACTAGGACATGTCCAAGTGTTTGTTTAGTAAACCGTTTGTATTTTTGAAAACAAGTATGGCCCGTTGGTGACGGTTTGTAAAAATAGTCCGAGAGTGGTATTATTATGTATATGGTTTTATTAAAGATCGTATCTAGTATTTAAATTCGGATAATTTGTCGAGTCGGGTTATGGACTGAAATAGTGATGCGAATTGAGTTCGTGGTGCGAGCCGAGTTCGGCTCGCAAGGCAGTAGGCTGCGAACTGAACTCAGTTCGCAACACAAGATTCGGTTCGCAAGTCGACTCGCAAGTCAACTCGCAGGTCGACTCGCAAGTCACCTCGCAGGTCGACTCGCAAGTCACCTCGCAGGTCGACTCGCAAGTCACCTCGCAGGTCGACTCGCAAGTCACCTCGCAGGTCGATTCGGTTCGTCGTTGGGTTCGCGAGTTCAATCTTCGGTTCGCAATTTGGGCTCGCCTCGCAGGACGAACGGATCTCGGTTCGCAGGACGAGCTGTTCGAACACTTTTTCATAAAAACGCATTTTTAAGTCGATTTTTGGGCAAATCTTTGTTGAGTAACGTTCTAGCATGTAAATAAAAGTTTCCTAAGTAATTACATCGAGTCTTAATGCGGTTCATACCAAGAATCGCAAATGGAGATGATGAAGGTGAGGTAGAAGATGATGGCGGTCCTTGTGCTTTCTCTTGTTGATGATGATGAACGATTTTTGGCGATGATGACGTTGCTTCTGCTGCTGTTTTGGTGGAAGAAGAAGGGGGAAAGAAAAGAGAGAGTTTAGAGGATGTAATGGTGTGTGTGTGTTTGTTTGTAGGTGAAGTGGAAGAAAAGAGGGGTTTAAAAGAAAGTGGGTCATGGGTCGGGTTGGGGCTTGGATCCGCAGGTTTGGGCTAACCCATTTGGGTTTTGATCTCGGGAATTCGTTGCTCCGGTCTTTATGTTACATTCCGCGACTGTTCAATTGTCGTTCCGTGTTTAAGTATATATACATATTTATCCAAAATACTTTAACTGAAATGTTTTATCAAAAACACTAATTAATGAGTTTTAAAATGATAATTTGAATTGTTTTCGCTTGACTCACGTGCTTCGTGCTTGTTTGTCGGGTACAGGGTGTTTTTATCGATGAGATATACTTTAAAATACATTCTCGCAATATATTCTGAAAAATCACGTTACTTTGGGTAAGTCCACCTTGTTATAAAGTTTTTGTCACCAACGTTCATTTATCAAATGTCGGACATTGTCCGATTCATAAGTGTACGATTTAGATTAGACTACGTAAGCGTGCCCGTATTCACACCATATTTTGTTACTTTTATTTAGGGTATTATAAAACTAAATACCCGAAATTTCCAGTAGTTTCGATACTAATTGAAGTCCTAAATTGGCGGGTGTTACATTCTCCCCTTGTTAGAATAATTTCGTCCCGAAATTAGCTTGTATTCGTGGTGTCAGTAGGAGTATAGTTTATGAACGTATGTGAGTATCTCAGCCTCGTTTGGTTTTTCTCGTTCCCAGGTGAATTCGGGAACACGCCCCGAATTAAACCTAACTTAGTAATGGGGATAGGACTTCATTTCAGTTCCGAGCGGTAAGGTTCGTGCCTCAATAGACCGGCATTGCTTTAAGTCAGGAACGGGGAAAAATGGGATGTACGCTACTAAGTTCGATAGGTAGCTGCCGTTGATAAGTCATTTCATTAACAAGGCAACTTACGAACAAATAAGGCTCAATCCCTAGTTTGCCTAGTTGCAGTTACATGTTCACGGGTCGTTGTCGGTTAAATCCCGTAGTCGCTCAAATGTCAGTTCGCGTTATATGGCACGGTATATATGGAATCTATTCGAGGAAGTAGTACGTACATTTCCTAAGTAAGCGTTGAAGTAACCTTAGTGTTGTCATAAAAGTCTCCGGTTCCCTTCCTTCCCTCCCCTTGTTAGAATAGGCGAAAGAGAGGGAGAGGGGTACCAACGTGTGCAAACAGTCACGTCCTATGAACGGGGTCGGTCGGGAAATCAGTGGGGTATAGTTATAATTTGTACTAGTAGTCCATAGTAACTAGTGATTTATACCGCATAGTAACTAGTGACGATAGTCTGTAATGGCGGAGATGGAATTATTTCTGGAGGTATAACGTACCTGTGGTAGCGTTCGTGTCATGCTTGGCCTCAAGGATGCCATCTGTAGTAGTTGGTAATGGACAATTCATCTTTTTATGTCCCGTATTTCCACACTTGAAGCACAACCCCACTGTCTTCGCGCTTGTGTCCTTTCGGGGGAATTTGCAATTCTGGACCTGGTGTCCATACGCGTTGCATCTGCCGCAAGGAGGGAGGCATTGTCCCTTATACGCTTTCCCCTTAGATTCGGTAGTGGGGGTTTGAGTTATCCTTGCCCTTTTAGTCCGGGGCTGAGTAATGTCTGTGTTGGAGCTTTCTCCCGGGTTCCTTTTGAGGGTTACCAGTTGGGCTTCGGTGTCCTTTTCCACAGGGACGCTAGCTTGGGCTTTTTGTGATAATGAGTCAGAAACTAACTGGAGCATATCTCCCAGCGTTGGGCACAAGTATCTTAATTGTTCCCAATAGGATTCTAAGGTTCGCAGACGCAGTCGTGATTTCCTCCTGGACAGTAGTTAGTTGGTTGCGTAATGCCTTCATCGTTTCATCAGTATGCTTAGGGTGGTCAGTGTTTACTTTGACAATGATCGGAGCGGTAACCATAGGAGGGGTGGTGGTGGTAGTGGTTGTGATGTGATTACCGGTAGTAGGGTTTGAAAGAGAGTCTGCTCGGGTTAGTTGGGTAACTTCTGCGACTATGGTTTGGGATGGTAAGTCTCGAAGTCTTGTCGGGTGTGCCGTTTCTTCCAACGGTTCTTCACTCACTGGTTTGATGTCGCCTTCGAGAGTAAGTAGGTAAGGGAACATGGTCCGGTCTCCACCGTGTTGCTCATCATCGGACATGGGGCTACCAGTGGAGTAATCCGTCATTTCCTACGAAATGGGGGGGGGGGGTTATCAACACAAAGTTTTGACGTTGGCATTATGCATGGCATAATAGCGATTATGGTATCGCGATCATATGCTGTAATTTAGTGGAAACAATAAAGAGCAAATGATTTCCTCCGAACAGACGACCTGTGGTGCGGTTTTTGAACAGACGACACATAGTGGTGGCAGTCCAGTGGGTCCCGGTCCCACCTAGTGTGAGATATATTGGAAAAGTTCGTCGGTTACGTTCCTGATGTACCTACTTTTTACATTTGTCAGCTTATCCTAGGTCGTGCCTATGATTCTATAACGGTGGATCGTTAAGTAGTCCGCTGGATCTACCAGTCGTATAATATAGGGACTTGTATAATCGTGGTGAGATGTTACCCAAAATACAGTTAACGTGGGATGTTGCCCATAGTATAGTCTAAACAGTTTGTCCAAGAAGTAGGACCTAACAATAGTTGCCCAAGAAATAGGGACTTTCTATGTGCCCAAGACGTAGAGACTTGTATAAGTTATGTCCAAGAAGTAGGACTGGCATCCAAGACGTAGGACCCATCTGCTCAAGAAGTAGAGCCTTCATCCAAGACGTAGGATGACACCTTGCCCAAGAAGTAGGGACTTTCTATTTGCCCAAGACATAGGGACTTGTATAAATGTCCCAAGAAGTAGGGACTTGCTGTGCGTGTGCCCAAGACATAGGGACTTTCTGTGTGGGTGCCCAAGACGTAGGGACTTTCTGTGTGTGTGGCCAAGAAGTAGGGACTTTTCAGATGTTTATGAAAATGTTGTTTCATAAAAGTCAGTTTGTAAAAGCGTGTGTGGCTGGTCGTACTCCAATGTATTCCCAATTTAGTTTTCGTATGAAATCCCATTTAATAAACAAAAGTTGTAACCGTTGACCGCAGTCATAAATATTTAGCACAATGTATATCACAACAGTTATATAAAAGTTTGCTCACGTAGCAAAAGCGTTGACTATGTTTTCCACCCCTGTTCAAAAGCAGTTAAAATAGTAAAAGTAGGGGTTGTGAACTCACCTGTTGAGCTAAGTAAAGTACGAGTGCTAGCAAAGCCTAAAGCCCAGTCTAGTCCGAAACCTCCTAACGTCCTAAACGTATGAGATTTAATAAGTATGTGGATGTCTAAGTTGACCATCCATGCTAGTGTTCGTACAACCAAGTTATGTCCAAAACGTTTGTGAAATATGTATGTTTGTATTTGTATTTCGTAGTTGTGAAAATGTATACGACTTGTTGGTAACTGTTTGTAATAGTAATCTCCGAAAATATTTTTATATTCATTTCATCGTGTTTCATAAAGTATGAAATTGTGTACGGGGGTCCGGGGGCAGCGCCCTTGGTAGCGGGGTCCAAGGGGCAGAGCCCCTGGTTGGGGTCGAGCTGCCAAGTCAGCTTGCAAAATTTTTATTTCTACTACATTGCTGTATTAGAAATCGCATCTGGAATTTAAATTCGGAAAAATCGATTAAGTCTGGCTGCGGACTGGAATTGCTGTGCGAACTGAGTTCGCGATGCGAACTGAGTTTGGATTCGCAGGGCAAAGTGGGTTGCGAACTAAGTTGGGTTCGCAGGACAAAGTTCGGTTCGCAAGTCTCGACTCGCAGGTCTCGACTCGCAGTCAGTTCGATTCACAGGTCAGTTCGCAGGTTCAGTTCGCAGGTCAGTTCGCAGGTTCAGTTTTGGTAGGTGAATCTCGGTTCGCAGCACGATCTGCGAGCTGAGACGCATCTCAGTTCGCACACGCAGCTGTTAGTGCAAGTTTGGTTTTTAAACACATTTCAAGCTGATTTTTGGACATAATCAGTTGATAAAAACACTAAAACATGAGGTATTAAGTATTACAAACACGAAATATCAAAGCAAATGTCAAAATTTAAAAGTTTTCGGAAAATGTCGGAAACTTACGCGTGTTGGTTTTAAAATCCGAAAAGGTGGGAGTGTAACTCGTGGTCCCGTGATCGTTTTATTCCAAAGGAGCTAGACGATTCACATCGTTTTTGTGGTAGTTTTGTGATGATTTGTGGTGGTGATTTTAGAGAGGGAATTGAGAGAGAAATGAGAGGTAGAGAGAGAGAGAGTAGAAATGAAAGAATGAGGCCGGTTTTGGTCAACCAAAGAGGAGGGGATTTTTCGTCCCAAGTTGTGGTATTTTATCCGTGTTTGTTTACCCGATCGTTAAATATTAATTTGTTTTTAATTGGTAAATTTTAAATACATTTTTTGATATATTTTATAGAAATAATTTAGTTAAGTTATAAAATTTTAAAACTTGTTTTGCTTTAGTTTTACGAACGGGTTTCGAGTTGTTTCAGTTGTACGAAATAAATGTTATTCGCTACAAAATACTTTGTAAATATTATCAACATAATATTTAATAAATAAATAACGTTATTTAATAATCTCATATTATCAAATAATTTGTTCACCAACAGTCGTATATTTTTGTTGTGTTTGTTCCTATCACACCCCCGATTTCATGATTTGCGGAAGCGACGATTTTGGGTGTGACTAATCAATAATCAAACACAGAGGTTACAAGCAAACGACTCTACATGAGACGCTTATAAATATATTACAAAAGTAGTACAAAGTTTTAAGTCATAAGTTATAAGTTTACAATAACAGAGAGTTCACATTTGATTTTGAAGATTTTAATACATAACCATTGATACAAAACATAATGCAAGAAAATCTTCATGTCCAAATTGATGCATGCGACTCGTAAGTAGATAGCTTATCCTGAGGGCTATCCTACTATTACTGATCACCTGAGAATACAACACTAAAAGGTGAGCTATAAATCTGGTGAATCTCACAGGTTTAACATAAACATTGATGTGATCAACATGATTATCCAACGATTTAATACCGATAAAGATTAAATAATACAACCGAACAATGATAAACCAATTAAGGTTTCCGAACAATGATTAAACCATTAAGGTTACCGAACTATGATTAAGCAATTAAGGTTACCGACTAGATTTACCGACAATGACATTTGTATTGCATTAAGCCATGGTTCGAGGCCTACCCGATTTGTGCCTCCCGAACGGTGTCAACACCCATAACAATTACTAAAATGCCCGTTTATACATGGTTGAAGCTAGCAACCTGGACGGGACGTCACTCCCATGATAGATCTATCTTTTAGTAATCGCGCCTTATTAAGTTAACGAACCATGCAATGATGAGGACTTTCCCGTATTAAAACACTCATGCAATACCCGAACAATGAAAATCAAGACCGACAATGATAACCAACATGTTTAACAGAGTTAATATATAAATTAACTAACCGAATAACAGTGATCACGAAAACAAGTAAGCATTGTATCTCACCCCAAGTTTAAAAACAGTAAAAGTGGGGCTGTGAAACTCACCTGAGTCTATCTGAGCAATGAATATGTCCGACGTGGAATAGACAATCCCCGAATCTCCTAGTGTCCTAAACACACGAGATTCTAATGAGCATTTGATTATCTAACATTTCTCCGTATTAATGTTTATCCATTTTGATTATGTTTAAGTGATTATATTTGTACTTCCGATTATAGTTTATAAAATGTACGGCCCGTTGGTGACGGATTGAAATTATATTCTAAAGATGTATAACGTGTGTTTTTGCATTTATATAACTCGTTCATGGATGTATCGTATTGTTTACAATTATCATTATATTCGTTATATTTTATTTCATAAGTTACGAAATTTGGTACGGGGTCTAAAAACTGAAATATGTCATTTTCGACCCCTAGACGACCCCGAAAGGCCTAAAACTGTCCAGGCTATGATACATAGCCTTGATCATTGGGCCGTTTTTGAGTGACCGTGCAAATTTTAGCCCAATCCGTTATAATAAATTTTTCATCGAGAAGCTACCCTAAAACCACTTGTGAAATTCTTCGGCATTTTACAAAAACTGTTATGTTTGAGTATTCCAGCCGTTCGGCTATAAAGGTCCAGCCGTTCGGCTATGGAGGACCTAGCCGTTCGGCTATGGAAGCCTAGCCGTTCGGCTAAGGTAGCCTAGTCGTTCGGTTGATGAAATCCAGTCGTTCGGCTCAAGGACCAATTTCAGGTCTGTTCGCGAAATCAGTTGGGAAAACGAGTATAAGTTCGATTTTTGGACATCATCTACTTGATAGAACACTAATACATGATGATATATGTCATTTAAACACGAAATTTAAAAGAAAAGTGAAAGATTTCTTACGAGTAAAAGTTGAAGCCGTGAGTGATGATGATGATGTTCACGATGATGATGATGATCCAAGATGAAGAAGAAGATGATTATGATGATATTGATGCTGAATCTTGTTGTTAATGTTATTGATGTTGTTTTTGATTTTGAAAGAGATCGAGAGAGAGAGCCGAGAGATAGAGAGGAAGAGATAGAGAATGGTGAAGAAAATGGAGAAGCAGAGGGTGTGTTTGGGTGTAGTCGACCGGCTCCAATTATTGGAGTTAGTTGGCTCCCGTTCGTAGTACAAAATACCCGTGTTTTTGTACCCGATCGTAAAAGTAGTATAATGTTTTCAATTGGTAAATTTCTAAAAATGAAGTCATATATACTTTTAATCGAAGTATTTTATAAAAATACTTTTAGTGAGATATAAAAATATATCTTTGCTTCAACTAATTTTGACGGATTTTTTCAGTGTACAAAATGCATTTAAATTCTCAATCGAGTAAATAATTATTATTCTCATTAATAATACATTATTTAAAAATGTTTTGCACCAACGTCTGTATTTGAGATTGCGTGTTCTTTTAGATTTGATTGTATGTGATTATTAAATAATCATTTCATGTTATTATATATATTTATATATAATACTTAGATACTTTCGAAATAACGCGTATATAATACGTGTATTTAAGTTTTGAATTGGTCGCTAATTTTGCCCTTTTTGACCGGGTGTCACAGTTCCAATCGTTTTGTACGCAATTACAACTAATTACGAAATGTAATACTACGCGTATTAACTAGTTGGGCTTTGCTAGACTTACCTCTAAAAGTAGTTGTGAATTCACTCAAGTAGGGAATTAGCCTAATAATGCAAGTGTTTAACGTTCGTAATTGCGTTCGAATTTGAGGGGTGTCACACTATTTTAATCCCGTGGGTCAATGTCCACTATCAAGGAAGAAAACTCTGACACATACCATGGAGGGTAAACATATGCGTTGACTGACCACTACAAATTTTTTCTAATAATTGAATATCCATTAACATCGTGTTCGCATGGGGCAAGCTACGAACTTTTGTGGCCCTTTAAAAGTTTACTTTGGAATATGTTCTTTTAAAGTGATTATGTCTCAATACATTTTCTTAATAGTGATATTACCTGACATTTATGGTGAAAAATCAATGTAAATTACATTGTGAATACGTCTCATCGTTTGGTTTTAGTGGTATTATAATTATATTCTCATTAAATAAAAAAAGTAATCATGAATGTTAGAAAAGAAAATAGTATATGTTCCTACTATTTATGGATAGTATCTATCATATTTGTGATATGAATTTCACTATAAATAAAAAACATAATATGTAATTAGCTATATATTATAAAGGGTTAATGTGATACAATTAGGAATGATAAAGGACTTAAAAGAAACATTTTATTAAGGGTAATTAAGTCTTTCCATATAAAGGGTTAGAGACATATGATGTCATTAAAGAGATTAATGGTGAGATTAATGAAGTTGCTATCCCATCTAATGATCATCTTTAGTTTAAAAATAATAATATAGATTAATCAGGTTGTATATGTAAAGTGTATATATACTAATTAGTGCATGATGAAAAATTTTTCATTAAAATATCGACAATATTTTCACCAAAGAAGTAATGAACATAAATTCCTAAGTATTAGTCAAGGGCAATCAATATATAAGATTGTAAATACCAAGTGTCCGCTTCATAGAGGCGGAGACTTATGTTGCAATCAAATTTTAAGGGTAAAATGTAGTGTTCTTATGATGAAGTGTATTTATATATAATACATTCAATGTGAGCCGTAGATAAAAAATAGCAATGACTGAGATTGTATGTCCCTCTTGCCCTCTCTTTACCATCGTATTTGATCCTACCAAATTCTAAATACAACTAAGAAAATAACAATAATCTATATAACAAGAGGAGACTTCCAATTATTTGTCAAGTATACACTTATGCCACATCACCTTCTGTCCTTGATGTCATCATTATATAAAACAAAATTGATGAGGTGGATTTTTCTACATACACATGGTAAATAAGGTAATAATCTATTACAAAATTATATTATAATTAATTTAATCTAATGAGTCATTATTTTTGAACGGTAAATAATGCAATAGATAAAGAAATTATAAATCTATAATCAATATAATCCAAACTAATATGTCATGAAATAACATTTGGACTATAAATTTTGGTTATAGTCAGAAATCATGAATTCATTTGTCTATATTTCCCTTTAATTTTGAGTTATACACTTATTTATACTTATTCAACTTAATCTTCACTTTTCTTTCTCCAATTCTCTCTCTCTCTCTATCTATATATATATATATATATATATATATATATATACTCCCTCCGTCCGTAATCTATTATCCAGTATTCATTTTAGGCTGTACCAAATTAATTGTCCACTTTCATAAATAGATAAGAATAATGAGATGAAATTCTTTTTTACCCCTAGTGTATATATGTAAGACAAAAAAATAGGTAAAAAGTAGAGAGTAAAACTGTCATCTTACCAAAAAGTAAGAGAGATGATTATGTTTTCTTAAACTTCATGTTTTTTATCTGGAGACAATAAAATTGAGACAGATGGAGTAACTTTTAAAGAATTAGGATAGCTTACATCATAGTATTGTCAGTTTGACAAATTTTCTATCATCTTGTCAGGGATCTCAATTTCGTTTAGTTTGTAATATGAATACAAACTTCATAGATGGACTGATAAAATTAATGATTTTTTTAAAGGTTTTATTAGTTTTAATCACACAACTTAATTATAATTTTTTATATGATTGGTAAGAGGTAAAATATTATAATTTCTATATGACTTCTCAAATCTATATAATGTCTCAATTATGTATTTGTATGTATTTGAAAGTTATAAAATATATTTTTTTACACGTAGATGCACATTAGTTGTTCAATAAAACGTCTAAATAGTTATATAAATCACTCAATATTATATATCTATTTTTTAAATATTATCAAAAATGATTATATAAAGTGAAGTGATTTGTACACCACCTGTTTAAGCCGTATGCCACAAATTATATAAAAAGTATACAACATAATTTAATTTGAATATGATCATGAAATCATATCGTATACTATTTTAGATTGTGATCTGTAACACCCCAAAATTAACTGGTTTTATTTTAGTACGCGATGGTATAAATATTTTAACCTGGTGTTGTTTAAATGATGTAAAATAATAAAATACGCAAATGATTTCCTAGTTTCAGATAATAGAGTTTAAAAGGAAATAAAGTAAATAGATATATGTATATACGGATACGTAGTTATCTCCCTTTTCTTCCAAAACATTTCCAAACACTTCACGTATTGAAGAGAAAACGCAGGAAACATTCCCAAACCCTAAAATCAATTTCAAATCCTTGATTCAAGCTTTAACAACTCGAATTCATTCTCCCTTGATCATCCCTAACATCATGTAAGTTGAATTTCTCCATGTCTTGACCTAGTTATTGGGTTTTCGATGGGTTTCATGGGGTTTTGATTAATTAAAGATTTTAAGCCAAAATTGAAGTTAGAAAATGATTAAATTGATGTTAGATAATGTTATTATGATTGTTGGTAATCATATAACATAGTGAAAATGATGAATTCATGATTTGGTGTTTTTGAGTAATTCTAGGGTTTGGCTAAATTGAGGTTAACAAGCTTATAGATGTCACTAATGATGTTAATAGAGTATGATTATGATGTTGGAACAAGAGGTTAAGAGGAAAGTTTGATAACTAGACTTTGAGTTATTATGATCATGAAAGGTAGTTTTGGTATGGTTAGTTAATGAATTAAACCAAGTGTAATCAAAGTGGCGAAAGGGTTGAATGAGGTTATGAAATAGTTTAATGATGATTAGAAGATTATGATGATTTCTAGTGTCTAAAAGTGTTGTTATGTGTTATGTATGAATTGTTTAGGTATTTAATACATGGAAGCTTATGTGATCATTGTTGTGAAATCGTCAAATACCTAGGTGAGTATTATGGGGGATTAAACGGGTAAGGTTTGTGTATGTATGTATCTTGGTTGAATATATATAGTGGTTTATGCTTGTTTCATATACTTGTTTCGTATGCTTGAATCGATTGTATGTGTTTCCGGATTGCTTTCGAGCAAGAGGATCATACAATCGGGTGGAAGATGACTTGTTTCTTTTGTGTATTACTTGTGCCTTATTTCATATAATTGTAATTTGACTTGTTTCTATATGTGGATTATATGATGACAATATGATGAAGAATATGAATGATTGTATGCATTTCCAGATTGCTTCCGAGCAAGAGGATCATACAATCTAGTGGAAGATTACTTATATTTAGTCTTGTTTCTTGAGCTTGATATGCATATCGACGTGATATGGTAGAGCATAGTCTTGTTTCTTAACATGATATCCATTTCGACGTGATTTGGAATCATGAAATCTTGTTTCTTAAACATGGTATCCATTTCGACGTGATTTGGTGCCATGGAGCCTTGTTTCTTATAGTGGTATTCATTTCGACGTGATTTGACACCACGAAGCCTTGTTTCTTATGATGGTGGACTAGCATATTTCTTACATGGTGTTATGTGGATGATGAGTTAGATTATATAGTGTTAATATGTATATGTATTGTGTGTTATGTGTATTATTCATTAACTACCTATATGCTCACTAAGCGGTTGTGACACCCGTCAAATTAGGACTAGTAATTAGTGCCTAATCATTTCATAATACATGTAATAATTCTGTTAGGCTAATTGTATGTATCATTATGTATATTGTTATATATACACCTACGCCATTAAATTAAATCGTGCATTTCGTATCGGATGGAATCTGACATTCATGGACGTTGGTGACATACTTTCATAAATAATATAAATCTATTTAGTAGCTAAATAGTCGTGATTTACTATGTATAATTATTGAGTAATTATATACGAAAAACTACTTCGTTTTGAATAAAATGTAACGTATCCGAGAAAATGCGCGAATCGAGCACGACACCCGAACGAAAATCCAAAAATATATTTTTGGCAACTCAAACAAGATGTCTAAAAATATTTAGTCATTTAGAATATCAATTATACCAAAATTTAACGCGAAGGATTAAACATTAAACAATACGTTTTAAACCACACGATTTAACGTTCAACCGACAAATAAACATAACCTGAACTCGAGGGCCAAGACCCGAGCCCAACCCATGATGGGCTAGGCCCAGACCTCACCCCACTCAAGCCCAAGACCAGCCCAAAGGCCCATCAACCAACCCTAACTATTTAAGAGACTTAAACCTCACTCTTACAATTCCATTTCATTTTAACCACCACCCTATCCTCAATTTTCCTCTTTTCTCTTGACTGCCCAACCACCACCACGACCAGTGATATTGCGTAAAAAGTCACGTTTTAACTACCGATATCTCTCTCATTCTGGAACGATTCTTGGCACTTTAACTCAAAAACATTACAAATCAATAGTATTATGCCAAGATAGTCAAAACATCGTCGCACGATAAAAATCAAGCGAAACGGATGAAAAATGAAGATTCCACGCACGTTTAAAGATTCAAGACATCAAAATGAGATTTCAAGACAAAAGAGCCCATCACCAACATCTATTTGGCCTAAGATGTTTGTTTTCAAATTACGAATCCAACAGAAGAAGAATCAACTAAAACGGACGAAGAATGGAGATTCTACGCACTCCGGAAGATCCAAATGATTCGTACAGCACATCTAAAGTTCAGAGACATATTATTGGGATTTCTTTTCATCAAAAGCTTCGTTTTTGAATTACGAATCCAACGCAAAAAGAATCAACGCAAACGGGCACATAACAAAGAAAACACGCACGAATCGAGAAACGAAGCAACGGGCAGCGAACCGGTGCGGGTGGCAGCCAGCCGCTGCCGGCCACCACCTGGCCACCGCCGGCTGCTAGTAGGCCGCCGCCGGCTGCCACCACCCCGCACGGATTGCACTTTTTTGTCCTTTTTCGTACCCGCTGCTAGACCTTTTCTTGCTTTTCATACCTGGTGCCACCGCCTTTTTCACCTTTTCGTACCTGGTGCCACTACCTTTTCCTCCTTTTGCTAATGTGTGCTTTCATTTGCTAAAATGCACCAAAACTCCTCTATAAATAGGAGGCATGAGGCTCATTTGAAAGACACACCAAGGGCACTTGGATACTTACATACCTAGGCACTTTCATACTTTCTTCTAGCTTTTCTTTCTTTCTTTATTTTAAATTAGTATTAGGCTAGTTGAAATAGAAGCAAGGAACGTGCTTGTATTCCTTGGTGAGGAACGCATTTGTAATCGTTGGTGTACGCTTGGAGCAACTCTTATTAATTCAAGTCTACTCCTTCTCGCATATTAATCTCGGTTATTTCTATCCTTATCTATCTTGATTAAATATGTATACTTTAGTTATGCTAGAGATAGTTTATGCCATGATTAACGAGTAGATTACTATTGTATTTGTTGTGATGTAGTTAGCATATATAATTGTGGGATGACTTTAAATACGTCGTGAAATAATATGACGGCCCCTATTCGACTGTTTACTCGGTATAGTGTTGGAAATTCTTTTAAGCAAGTACATACGTATGGAATCCGGTAACGACTGAAGGTAGTTGTATTATGGATCGACATTATAAAACGGAAACTTTATGAACGAGCTTATCTTATGATTTTAAACCTAAAACTTACATTCGCCTTTCGATTGACAAACGAGATTGTAACCTTGTAAAGAGGAGTCGCGAACCTTACTACTTGGTCAATAGTTATCTGTGTAAAACTATGGTTTCAATTGTAACATTATGCAAGCATCATAAAATGAAATGTGATTATGTGGAATTGCCATAAGTACTGTACACTTAAAATCACAATGTACTTATCATGTAAACATCGTGAAGCAATTGAATCCGCAATGGAAACATCGGTAAATGATTAAATACATTGTGGACTACCATAGCATTTTCTGACATGGTCTGGGTTTAACTTTATGCAAAAAGCCGTCAGCATTTTATTTACGTTTTTAATTAGATTAGTTTAGATTAGATTAGGTAGGCTATAGGCTAAATAACCATTTACGAAAACCTAGGGATTTGTTAATTGTATTGAGAAAGGCAAGTTTAAAATCCAATTTAAATCGATACTCTTCCTTAACCTATGAAATATAAAGTAAGGTACGCAAGAAACCTCAACACTTTCCTTTGCTTACCATGCTTAAAATTCATTAATAGGAATTGATCAACTAAGTCCGAACATATTTGCTAAGTTAGTTGTTTGCTAAATTTATAGTCTTTATGGTATTAAGAACGGTTAGACTTGTTGCAGACTTGCTACTCTATTCCTTCGCCCACAAGAAAATGTGCTCAATAACAAGGGCTACTGACTCCCTCACAGGAGAGTGTGGAGAGTTGAGCATTGTCTGTCTGATCAGAATCATGACACCGTGGTTCCTCGTGACATATTAGTTGATAACCGACTAATAGAGAATCTATCGGTTATACCATAAACTACCAAGTCTAGTGAACATTCCAAATTTAGTAAACGTTTTCCCTACAAGGCATCGTCCCACATTATAAGCTAACGAACTCACAACAAATACTCCTTTTATTATCTAATTTACAAATTATATTTTATTCGCTTTAATTAGTTTACTTAATTAACTGAACCAAAAACCCCCAACGCACTCTTTTAACCTTTACTAGAAAAGAAAGATTGATTGGATCACGTCTGTTTCAATTCAGTTTCAATTCAGTTTCTCTTTAAGAACGACTCTAGGTCATACTTACCATTTACTAGCCTTTTGGTTCAGTATCAGTAAGTCACACTTAGACCCCAGCAAATACAAATTTAAAACAAACCGATTGCGGTCCGAGCACCGTCTTCATACGGACGCCCCGGGTCACATCAAGTTTTTGGCGCCGTTGTCGGGGAGACTAACTGTCCGATACAGAGGCCCAACCAATCCTAATTCTAGTAAACCCTTAGGATAAAACCTTCTAAAAAAATATATATTTTCTTTATTATTAGTTTCACTATACTTTCTGTTTCTCTTTAGTGTATGACCTGTTCCCCTAGAACTACACCACTGTTTAATTTCCCTGATCCAGAACTTATAATACGTACTATTCGACGAGAAAGAAAGCAATCCGCGCTTGAACAAGCAATGGTTGAACGCATCACTCTCGCTGACAACAGTAAACCCTCTATCGAAGGAAGAGGAGGACCAATTCTCTACCCTGAAACCCCTGGTCAATCTTTCGAGCTTAAACATCACATCATCCAACTAATCCAAAACCACTGTCAATTTCATGGATTGCCAAGTGATGACCCTAACTCTCACCTCGACAAGTTCATATCTCTTTCAAATTTCTACAAACAAAATGGAATTAGCCAAGACACGATCCGCTTGTATCTTTTCCCTTATTCGCTCACTCATCATGCTCAAACATGGTTTGAAGGTTTAGAGACCGGCTCTATCCCTTCATGGACGGTAATGGCGACAAAGTTTCTAACCAAATACTTTCCGCCTTCTAAACAAACCAAACTTCAAAATGACATCATGAATTTCCGACAAGCTTTTGATGAGTCATCATACTCCGCATGGGAACGATTCAAAGGAGCCCTGAAGAAGTGCCCCAATCACCGTCTCGACAAATCCGCATAATTGTGTACCTTCTACAATGGTTTAGACCCCAACCACCGAACCACCCTCGATGCTGCTGCACAAGGAAGCTTCATGGAAAAGACCGACGAAGAAGGATGGAACCTAATAGAGAATATGACTATGCATCACCATGATTGGAACTCTGGAGATCACTCAACATCTTCAGCACCTATCGCTGCATCGAATCCAGTTCCAGTTGAAGCACTTAAAGTATTAATGGAGAAAATGGACTCACTTGTCAAACAGTTTGAAGAACTTAAGAAACAACAGCACCAAGTACACCAAGTTCAAGTCTGTCAACATTGCACCAACCCACAACCATCTGGTGAATACCAAGTGGAATACGAAGAAGCAGACGGCACAGTCTACTATGCTCAGTTTCCTGCTCGACCACATAATTTTCCACCCGGTTTCAACCAAAACAATAACCAACCTAGAGGACCTCCATTCCCACAGAGAACTAACCAACCATACCAACCCTGATACCCACCTAGATACCCACCTTACCCACAACAATCACAACCTTCTTTTAACCAACCCCTTGCACTTCCTGCACCCACTTCCGATACAAACCAAACCGCTAAACAACCTGCAAAGACAAATGCCCCAGCTTCAAGTTCAGATGACGCCTTCACCCAATTCATGCAAGGTCAACACCTCCTCAACCAAAAGACGTCCGCTAGACAAGATCAAGCCGACCTCTTTATGAGAAACCAATTGGCCGTGCTAAAGAATTTGGAAGCCCAAATTGGACAATTGGCACAACGTCTTGATAACAGACCCAGAGGAAGTTTGCCTAGAAAATCGGTTCACAACCCACATGTTGAGGAAGTAAAGCAACTCACTACCGCAAATGAGGCAGCCACTCCACCCCCTGCTGCTGTACCAGTAAAAGAAGAACCAGAAATCAAGATACCAGCTGTGGAAGCCACTCCGACCATGAACAAAGAGGTCAGGATCCCTTATCCCGCTAGACTAAAAGCCCAACTTAAGAAATTATCATCCTTTAAGCTAGACGAAAAATTTCTCGATATCATGTCTAGAGTTCCCGGTCGCAATAAATATATGAGGAAATTGCTATCCACTAAGGATAAACTGCCCGAAGTAAACAACATTCCCCTTTGTTCTGAAACATCAGCCCTACTTAAGAATATCCTTCCTGAAAAACTAGGAGATACCGGTAGATTCACACTCCCTTGTTCTATTTACCAATCCGGAGATATCAGCGCCTTAGCCGACCTAGGAGCTAGCATTAACCTTATGCCCTACTCCCTGTTTAAGAGGCTAGAACTTGAAAATTTGAAACCCACTAAAATGACTGTCCAGCTAGCTGACCAATCTGTTAGATACCCAAAAGGAATAGCTGAGAACGTCTTAGTTCAAGTTAACAAATTCTTCTTTCTGATGGATTTCGTGGTAATGGATATCCACGAGGACATAAACATCCCGATTATCCTTGGAAGACCATTTATGAACACAGCCAGAGCAGTGATTGATGTGTATAACCATACGATTGTTCTACGAGCGCATGGTGAAAGCATCACTTACAAGATCGACCAACCAGACTATACACCAGAGCAAGAAGAATGCCACGCTATATCAACAGGCAGAATATGTTCCGATGACGAATCAGACCCCGAAGAGGAACGATGCTTCACTCGCCCAACAACCTTGATCTACGGTACTTAAACAGACCGAGACGAGGACGAGGAGTATCAGGACGCTGAGGAAGAAGAAGAATCCGAGGAGGACGAATCAGAAGCTGAGGAGGAAGAGGAAGAAATGGAGGAAGATGAATATCAAATTGATTCACCACAGATGGCCGAAGTCAAGAGAATACAAGACTGCAAAGACTACACTTCATCGGAAGAATCCTTTGATTACGGAGCCATCCACCAAGAGCTTAGATCCACTCATCTCAACGGAATGGGAAACATTCTCGACTCTTATCTCGATCCATCGAAACCCTTCACCAGAACCCGACTCCGAGATATAGATACTTTCGAAAAAGAACTCCGAACATCACTGTGACACCCGTCTAATTAGGACTAGTAATTAGTGCCTAATCAAGTGTAATACATGTAATTAGTTCTGTTTTAGGCTAATTAATGTATCAATATATATATTGTTTAATATATACAATTACGCGATTTGATTAAATTGTACAATTTTCAAATCGAATGTAATTCGGTTCAATTAATACGGACGTTGGTGAACAATTTTATTAAATAACATAACATTATTTAATAACACTAATTATTCAAAATACTATTTGATAATATGTTGTAATTAATTCGCATGGCACGAAGAAACATCTACGCGATTAAAATATTAAGCGCGCAAACAATCAAAGCGAAACTAAGTTATATTTTATATAACTCAAGTGTTAAGTATTTGGTAAAATACTTCAACAAAAATATTGACTAAATCCTCGTATTTTAAAACGCATGTTTAAACGCGCAAAATAATTAATTAACGATTAAACGATCGGGAAAACGAACACCGCATGGAGCACAATTACTGGGGCTGGAAAGGTGAGGCTTTCACCAAAACCCCACCTCCCTCCTTTCTTCCCCCTCATTTCCACCACTTACTTTCTCTTTCTTCCTTCCATTTTCTCTCAACTTTCACCACCACCACCATCATCTAAAACCACCAAATAACACCAACAAACCACCATAAATCGTCACACCCATTTAGAGAAAAACGATCACCACGCAACGATCTACACTCCTACCTTTTCGAAATTTCGATTCATCACTTTGTAAGTTTCCGACAAAAACTCAAAACCTTTCGATTTCAAGTGTTTTTAAGTTCTAGTTGTTTCTTTAAGCTTAAAATGTCCAAATATGGGTTGGGTAAAAGTCACAGGTCGAACGGAGGCCGGAAAACACCTTTTCGGCTCATTTTCCGGCCAACAGCTCGTTGTGTCGCAGAGGCTCCAGGCCACCTGCGACACAAGCCTTTGTGTCGCATAATTTGAATTATGTCGCACTTAGCGACACAAGCCCTTATGTCGCAGAGGTGATCTGCGACACAACAGACTATGTCGCACTTAGCGACACAAGCCCATATGTCGCAGAGGTGATCTGCGACACAACAGACTATGTCGCACCTAGCGACACAAGCCTTATGTCGCATGCTATGTCGAATGAAACAGAACCAAGAAAACACAAATTTTACTAAGTGTCGAGACCTTAAATTTTATCACTCGATTTCACCCAAATTCAAGTCCAGATGCGTTTTTCACCAAAGCCAGGGGCTCTGCCCCTTGGACCCCGCCAGGGGCTGCCGCCCCTTGGACCCCGCTACCAGGGGCGCTGCCCCCGGACCCCCATCATTAACGGGCTTCGCCCTTACCCTAGGTTCACAAGTAACGGTGTTAAGTCTGAACTTTCACACAAAGTGTTAAACTTGTATAATATCAAACACGAATGCGACACAACTTCTAAAACACATTGGAACTTAGTTTTAAGTATAACACTTCAAAACCATCAAAATAATAATGTGGGATTATTGTTACAAACAAGCACCAATGGGCCGTACACACTTTCAAAGACTTAAACAAACAACCAAATCGCGGTAATTTGGACATTCTAAGTTGGACGAACAATTACAAGGGCAGTCTTTCGAGATGCCTACTCATGTTATAACCGTTGTGTGTCTTGGACAACCTCAGGTTACAAGTCTTCGGACATCAATCCACCGCTAATCAATTCAAGTTTATTAATTTAATCGCTCAAGGCTCAGGTGAGTCTCATGGCCCCTATTTTACCGTTTTTCAATCAGGGGTGTGATATTATTGCTCGTTTTATTTTACAAGTTGAACGCAAGTACCAATCAATCAAATACTACATGAGTTGTTTTCAACTAATCACTAAAGCCCTCCATAGCATAGTCTGGTAATACATCTGTAGCGTGAATGTTAGTATATGATATCATATAGGATTGACAATCCTCGTCCGGGTTAGCACGCACTAACTGGTCAAACGGACGTATTAGCATTTGGGGAGACGAGTGTAGATTAGACACTCATAGGAGGCAACTCAGTTGGGTTTCCTTAATTGGACCCGACACTCAAGTTAAGCTCAGACTATGTGCTCATGGCTGTATAACTTTTATTTTGCTTAATTGCATTTTAAATTCAATTATATTATAAAATCTTGCGGTTCATACAAATATGCGTTGACATACAAACCTGTGAGCTCACCAGCGTTTCGCTGACCCATTTTAGCATGTATCACCGGTGACCAGCAGTAGGTTGGACAGCTCAATCAAGAACCATTAGCTCGAGTCAGCTTGCAAACAATCAGAGATTTAGCTGCATTATTATATTTTGTATAGGTTAATTATGTACTTAAATCTCTCAATTTCAAACCGGGCTAATGTAAACAATATTTTGATGTAAACTTTTGTTTTACCAATATCAATGTAAAATGATGCATGTAGTGGTCGTTCATTATATCTTTTGTGCTGTGTATATTGATTAGTCACGCCCCTACCCGATTCGCTTCCGCAACCTGAATTTGGGGGTGTGATAATCACAGCACCCTGACCTGTATGCTAAACTCCTACAGAGAATTTCTGCATATAAGGCACAACAACCAGGAAGCTTTGCTGAGGAAAACCTTCAAAACACCATCACGGAAGTCAGAACCATCAAAGTCGACAGCACCCAACCTTTCAACAACGCACCCTCAGATGAAGAATTCCACCAATTCCCAGGTTCACGAGATGAAGATTCCGACTACCAGAGTGTCAAATTTGACGATGATTTTGTGGACGTCACTATCGATGAATGCTCTATTCCAAAAACTCCTCTTGCTCCACCAAATTCACCCGTTATCATAGCTGAGAGATTAGAGATCCCCCTCATCGACACTCACGAAGAGAAAATTGACCTGATTGATGAAAACGACGATGTACGCATCATTGTGGAGGCTATCAAAGAGTCAACCAATGAATACAACACCGCTCAGAGACACTTGATAAGGCAGATTGAACAAGAATACGATTCATATCTCTCAAATTATGGAGAACCAGTACCCCAGAATTTGCTCAGACATATCCAAGAATTCTCCGATTCCCTTTAAGAACAAGTCACCAGAGAAGCTCAACAGCCAGAAAGACCAGACTACCCAATGGGAGAAATCGAGTTCTGCAACAAAACAAAGGCAAATATACCAAAAAGTATATTGTGCCTTGGCCGGATCGGCTTTTCCCTACTCATCAAGTCAAAAGGATACACTAGCATCAATGAGGACCCATCTTGAAAGAGCTACTGGAAATCCACAGAATTATGCTGACATAAGAATGGTGGGAGATCTTAGAACCCTTCTAGATCTCATCGAAACTGGAGAACATCTTACAACTCCAGAAAACTTCAGGATCGTCATTCACTCCACCATTGGTCATCACATTGAACTAATAGTTGATGAACTAAATCAGGCAGCATTTGAAGAAAACACTCGTGACATTCCAACACGATATTGGAACATGTCTCCAGTCAACTTAGCATCCTATGTAATAGATCGACTGCGTGGAATGTACGAGGAAGAAGACATTGAAATTGACGCTTACCGCAACGGATATTGCGAAATATTCAGCAAGTTAATCTACGTCTTCACGGACTCAGATTTTCCCTTCGAACGTGAGCAACATCAACTCATCAGACAAGTATGCCAAGCAACCCGATATTTTGGAGGAGACCCTTTAGCTGAAGACTTTCAAGAAGTGAAGACTCAATTCATGGCTTTGATCACCTCAATAGGCAGAAACCACCCCAGCGTGAAATTGTTCGAACTCACACCTGCACTTGAATCGATCCTAATGGACCAGTCACAAGGGCAGTTCGATACATCAGCTATGGGATGGCAATCCTCGACAGACTGGCCACTGTTCACTTCAAGAGCTTCAGGATGGAATCCACCACTCCGCCAACTCTCATTGCCGACATGATAGAGCAATTCCTACGATGCTTTCCTCCATGCTATAGCCTACCTAGGGACCACAGTGGCCACTCCAGCACCACGGACACATCCAGCATCATCTGAAGAAGAAAGTACTAAGTCGAGCTCTCGACTTTAAAAGAGATTTTCTCGGAAGGCTACCCGTGTTTCTACATTTCTGCAATTCTACTTTCCAAGAAGTGATGAAATCTCCTACTATCTTTCACACTCGGATCATACAAAGCATGCTCCAGCCTGCAAGGAAGCATCAAGACCAGAAGAAAAGTATATCCGACGTGTTCACACCTACGAGACCAATCACAAGAAGACTTGATCAAGACTGCACCAAGAAAGACGAAAGCCGGCACATGCACCAAAGGAACACTGCAACCACCAGGGAGTACTTCTATACCGTCTTTTTCATTCGTTTTAAATATACCATATCCAATATGCTTATCACTAAGTGTGGGATTCAAACCCAACACACACTAAAAGAATGCGCCTTAGATGTTTAAAACCCTAAGTGTGGGATTTTACCCCATTCAAAGCTTAGTATAACATCGAGGACGATGTTTCTTTAAGTGTGGGATAGCAGTAGTTGCACTACTGTAAAATGGATAATGGTATATGCTTGATTCTAAAATCGTTGCTCTTTATAAGACCATCTTTCTCCAAAAAGTAAACAAAATTTTCAAAAATGTATTGAAAATGAAAATTTTTAAACAAAGAATGATTTACTTTGGGAAAAAGGATAATTAAAATACAAATTCTTTTGAAAAATTAGCTTTGTAATCCCATAAAGAGCATCGCATGACTTTTTTGATTCCATGCACGTTTGAAGATTCAAGACATCAAAATGAGATTTCAAGATAAAAGAGCCCATCACCAACATCTATTTGGCCCAAGATGTTCATTTTCAAATTACGAATCCAACAGAAGAAGAATCAACTAAAACGGACGAAGAATGGAGATTCTACGCACTCCGGAAGATCCAAATGATTCGTACGACACATCTAAAGTTCAGAGACATATTTTTGGGATTTCTTTTCATCAAAAGCTTATTTTTTAAATTACGAATCCAACGCAAAAAGAATCAACGCAAACGGGCGCATAACGAAGAAAACACACACAAATCGAGAAACGAAGCAACGAGCAGCGAACCGGTGCGGGTGGCAGCCAGCCGCCGCCGGCCACCACCTGGCCGCCGCCGACTGCCAGTAGGCCACCGCCGGCTGCCACCACCCCGCACGGATTGCACTTTTTTGTCCTTTTTCGTACCCGGTGCTAAGCCTTTTCTTGCTTTTCGTACTTGGTGCCACCGCCTTTTTCACCTTTTCGTACCTGGTGCCACTACCTTTTCCACCTTTTGCTAATGTGTGCTTCCATTTGCTAAAATGCACCAACTCCTCTATAAATAGGAGGCATGAGGCTCATTTGAAAGACACACCAAGGGCACTTGGATACTTACATACCTAGGCACTTTCATACTTTCTTCTAGCTTTTCTTTCTTTCTTTATTTTAAATTAGTATTAGGCTAATTGAAATAGAAGCAAGGAACGTGCTTGTATTCCTTGGTGAGGAACGCATTTGTAATCGTTGGTGTACGCTTGGAGCAACTCTTATTAATTCAAGTCTACTCCTTCTCGGTTATTTCTATTCTTATCTATCTTGATTAAATATGTATACTTTAATTATGCTAGAGATAGTTTATGCCATTATTAACGAGTAGATTACTATTGTATTTGTTGTGATGTAGTTAGCATATATAATTGTGGGATGACTTTAAATACGTCGTGAAATAATATGACGGCCCCTATTCGACTGTTTACTCGGTATAGTGCTGGAAATGCTTTTAAGCAAGTACATACGTATGGAAGCCGGTAACGACTGAAGGTAGTTGTATTATGGATCGACATTATAAAACGGAAACTTTATGAACGGGCTTATCTTATGATTTTAAACCTAAAACTTACATTCGCCTTTCGATTGACAAACGAGATTGTAACCTTGTAAAGAGGAGTCGCGAACCTTACTACTTGGTCAATAGTTATCTGTGTAAAACTATGGTTTCAATTGTAACATTATGCGAGCATCATAAAATGCAATGTGATTATGTGGAATTGCCATGAGTACTGTACACTTAAAATCACAATGTACTTATCATGTAAACATCGTGAAGCAATTGAATCCACAATGGAAATATCGGTAAACGATTAAATACATTGTGGACTACCATAGCATTTTCTGACATGGTCTGGGTTTAACTTTATGCAAAAAGCCGTCAGTATTTTATTTACGTTTTTAATTAGATTAGTTTAGATTAGATTATGTAGGCTATAGGCTAAATAACCATTTACGAAAACCTAGGGATTTGTTAATTGTATTGAGAAAGGCAAGTTTAAAATCCAATTTAAATCGATACTCTTCCTTAACCTATGAAATATAATAATTTAAGGTACGCAAGAAACCTCAACACTTTCCTTTGCTTACCATGCTTAAAATTTATTAATAGGAATTGATCAACTAAGTTCGAACATATTTTCTAAGTTAGTTGTTTGCTAAACTTATAGTCTTTATGGTATTAAGAACGGTTAGACTTGTTGCAGACTTGCTACTCTATTCCTTCGCCCACGAGAAAATGTGCTCAATAACAAGGGCTACTGACTCCCTCACAGGAGAGTGTGGAGAGTTGAGCATTGTCTGTCTGATCAGAATCATGACACCGTGGTCCCTTGTAACATATTAGTTGATAACCCACTAATAGGGAACCTATCGGTTATACCATAAACTACCAAGTTTAGTGAACATTCCAAATTTAGTAAACGTTTTCCCTACAAGTCATCGTCCCACATTATAAGCTAACGAACTCACAACAAATACTCCTATTATTATCTGATTTACAAATTATCTTTTATTCGCTTTAATTAGTTTACTTAATTAACTGAACTAAAAACCCCCAACGCACTCTTTTAACCTTTACTAGAAAAGAAAGATTGATTGGATCACTTCTGTTTCAATTCAGTTTCTCTTTAAGAACGACTCTAGGTCATACTTACCATCTACTAGCCTTTTGGTTCAGTATCAGTAAGTCACACTTAGACCCCAGCAAATACAAATTTAAAACAAACCGATTGCGGTCCGAGCACCGTCTTCATACGGACGCCCCGGGTCACATCAACCAGCCACAACCTCTACCACCTTCACCCTAACTATTTAATATGATGAAGATCTGACCACCACCATCATCATCCAGTACCACACACACACGTTTTCAGCAAGGAAGAAGCTAGGAGAACGCAAACCGAACGAACAACAACACCTTTCTCTTGTTCCACTTCTAGATCACGTTTTTCTTGTAAGTTTCCTATAGATCTTCATCATATTTCCTTGAAACAAGTATATTTACGTTTTTGTTGTTCATCCCTACTCATTTATGTCCAAGATCTATGTTAAAAATCGTTTGAACATGCTATTAACCACTGGATAATAGTTTTGTCCACTGGGTAAAAATTAGACCGGTTTAGATCGGCCATAACGAGACCATTTCTTAACTAAATCTTACTTTTTTCTTAAGCCTAAAATGAATTTTAAGAAGTATATTCTCCAAATATGTAAGCCTCACGAAGATTTGAGTTTATTTACTAATTTTAATAAATGAAATAAAAGTACATAGGCAGTCTGTACTTTCTGATCAGAACTTTGGGTCAAATGTTAAAGAGCATATCTCGTAAACTACATAATGAAAACTGGTGAGATCACTTGGAAAAGATCACAATCTTTGTTAGCTTTCCAAATCCTATTGGAACTTTTCGTGAAATCGTATAAAACTCAACTTATGACCCATTTATTAGACATATGTCACAAAAATGAGCTGCTTGACCCTTGTCCCTTTGTCATTTAATATAACTAGTTTCGCTTGACTAAAAGACTTGTTAAAATATGAAAAATAAAGCTAAGACATGTAGGAACATGTGTGAATTTTCTTGGATCTTATTGTCGCCGTTTTGATGAGTAAAATGCTTGGACCAAAAATGTGTTATTTCGGAAAATATAAATGGTTAAACATATTAGTGTCTTGATGGACGGAAAATCGAAGAGGATCAAACGCTGAATCTAATGGTGCAATTTTCATAATTTTTTGATTTTTCGTTTGTGAGGTATTTAAGTTAGGGGTAAATGAGTTTTGTATTCTCTTTGTACAAATGACACCCTCCCATTGGTACTTCTCTATTTTCCATAATTCATGTACCATCTGATATACATGTAATCTCAAAGATAAGCTGCAATGCATTACATACATATTGTTTAAACTTGCTAGAAACACTACTTCAAAACTATACAACTTGATTCAGTTGGGTATTCCTCTGTTCTAAAAGCGTACGGTTCAAGGGACTATGAAATTACCGAGCATGAAGGATGGTGATGGTCTCACCGCAGATGGATCCAATCCCACCACTAGCTGATGCCGATGTTGAGTTTGTACCATAATTCGATTGTCTAAAGATGAATGCTGGTTGATTAGGAGTAGGAAGGTTAGTTTCACGATTACTTAACATATACGCTACTTCTGTCATTGTTGGCCGATCATTAGCCGATTCTTGAACACACAATATCCCAACATGGATACATCTTAATATTTCACCAGCATCAAATGAACCTGATCCCAATAACGCTGTATCGACCACACTCAAGGCTTTTTCTTGATTCCACATCTCCCAAACCTAAAAAATAATGTGATTAGGTGAAGTCAGTATGGAGGGTGAAATGATCAAGAAACAGAAACCAGAGTTGCATAAGGTTGGTTACTTACATGCCCTATCAAATTAACCGAGTTCTCTTTATAGTAACTACTATTTTTTCTTCCACTGATTATCTCCAAAACTAGAATTCCGAAGCTAAAAACATCAGATTTTACTGAAAAAAGGCCTTCCATTGCATACTCTGGAGACATATAGCCACTGCAATCATAATGCATCTTTGTTAAATTTAAATGAAAAATAAAATGATATTTACTAAATTGCTTACTAAGTACAACAAGCCCATACTATGTTCCAACAACCCTACGTGTTGTAGCTTGATCTTGCTCCCCTCCAAAGATTTTTGCCATCCCGAAATCCGAAATTTTGGGGTTTAAATCAGCATCTAGCAGAACATTGCTTGCTTTTAAATCCCTGTGGATGATCCTAAGCCTAGAATCCTGATGAAGATATAGCAATCCACGAACAATTCCTCGAATGATCTGGAATCGTTTACTCCAATCTAAAAGTGACCCTTTATCTTGATCTGTGACAACATTCCATTCAACAATTCAGCAATAACATCACACCAAGGAATTAATAGGATTTTATGAAGTTGCAGGGTAGAAAACGAACCAAAGATGAAAGAATCTAAGCCTTTGTTTGGCAAGTATTCATATATTAACATCTTTTCTTCTTTATGAAAACAATATCCCAAAAGCCTTACTAGATTCCTGTGTTGAAGTTTCGCTATCAGTGTTACTTCATTCTTGAATTCTTGCATCCCTTGACCTGAACTTTGCGATAATCGTTTGACAGCAACTTCTTGCCCATTTAGTAACTTACCCTGAAAATTACATACACTATTTAAGAAACCTTATATCGTGAACAAATGTCATGATCATAAGTAAGATTCATTTACTAATATACTACCTTATAAACAGAGCCAAAGCCACCTTCGCCGACCTTGTTTGAAAGAGAAAAATTATCAGTTGCTGCAGCAATTTTGCTCAAATCAAACACATGTAAATCAACACTATCGCCCATATCCTTCTCCATTGATGACCCTTCTAAGGATTTTAAGCTCTTAAAAAAACTGACTCCAAGATCACGTGCTCTTCTATTGGCTGTATAAAACAACTAAGGATTAGAAAAACAAGAGCACTATTGCATTTCTATTAATTTCATTATTGTTCTAAGAATATAAGTTGAAGCATTGAACCATGAAAGTAGACTGAGAAAAAAAATTAAACATGTCAATTTCGATTATATATGATGGTTTTGTCACAGTTAAAGCAATTTAACAACAGAATTTTTTACAAATTTTTAAATACAGAATTAGTCTTTTTTGGCAGGCGGTGAGCCACGCCTAGCTAGTATGATGAACGATCAATGCAGTTACACATACCTTTCTTCTTCTTTATGTAATAACAACCAAGGACACAAAACAGAAACCCTGCAACGATTAATGGCAGTCCCACGAACAGGAATTTACGTGACCTATTTGGCTTCCTTGATGAGTACTTGGCTGCACAAAAACAAAATTATGCCAACATCTTAATTTGATTCTCTATAGTATAATGTAATATGTTAGAAAATATCAACGTATATCAAAAGAACTAAAGTACTAACAGAATTGTGAAACACCATAAAACCCATTAGTAATTAGCCAGAGGAAACATAGATTTCGCACTGCCATTTTTAAGTTTTTGCTCAAGTGTTGGACACTTCAAATATAAATAACAACTATTATTACGAAATATCATTGAAGATATTGAACTAGATGGACAGAACTGGTACAAGAATTGACGGTATGAATGTGTGTAAATCAAGACCAACTATGCAATTAACTCTATATGCTACTATCACTTCCTAAGCATTTCAAATCTTTACGATCTCAAAATAGGTATCCGATAAGCTTTAACTTTCTTCTGATTTTGATGCTATGAATGACCAAAACGCTCATACTCTAAAAAAGAATATGGTTGCACCATAGAATGTGACACATCATCAAAAGCACTACAAAATACATTAAACTATTATTAAAAATTATTTTTATAAGTTGAAAGCATTAAAATAACAAATGTAACTAGGGTATACATAATAGACATAAGACACGAGTTGAATGCATTCTCAAATACTTATCATTTTCTACAAATTTACATACTTACTCCTCTAAACTAAACTAAAGTCATAGCTAAGTCCCACTTGTTTTATCTACCAACTCGAGTATCATTTGATATTTATATTTATACGAGCACATTTTAACCCGCGCATTGCGGCAGAACATATATATATAATAATAATAATAATAATAATAATAATAATTTATAAAATAATTTGGCATATATGCAAATCAAAAGTTAGTGAACTGTACGTAGTCAAATTCAGACATTCAGATGGTGTAGTGAGCTATATATCAATTACTTTATGGCAAGCAATAATACCTAAAGTGTTTACGGTCTTTACTTTAAAATTAGATATTCTAGTTTTATTATTATTATTACAAATTTACTTTAAAATTGTTTACTCCCTCCGTCTCACCCCCAAGTGTCCTGTTTTGATTTTTTAAAATCTTTCCTTTTCAACTTTGACTTTTAATATTTATGTTTGTGTTATATAATAGTTGATGCAAAATATATGAATGAGTTGAGTTTTGATGTATTTTCATTGATATAATTTTTATCGGGTATTATATAACACAAACAAATATATTTAATGTCAAAGTTGAGAAAGAAAGACTTTAAAAAGTCAAAGCAGGACACTTGGGGTGGGACGGAGGGAGTAATATTTATATAAGTAGTTTACTTATATGACTTTTGTACCATATTCAAATAAATATATGTTAAAATAATTTTAGCAGTTCTAACTCATACAGTGAGGTATATTAAAAAAAATGAAGCAAAGAGATGAGAGGTGAGGTAATGTTAAAAGCATAAAATAAAAAAATAAAAAGAGAAATCAATGCGCAAAAAGGTGATTGTTCATGTACTATTAATTTAATAGTAACATTTAAGCTAATTCCTCAAATATGAAGCTAAAAATTATATAAAAAGTTTGGGCTCTATATCGTGTATCTCATGTTCAAACTATGAATGCATGTTGTATAGATTTTTTCATATTTACATTACATATAATTCAAATGAGTTAAGGTATTTGATTTAAATTTATCAAAACTATGTATGTTATTCAGGTAACATGCTTATATGAAGTTTTTCAATCGTGTAAAAAATCGTTCAAAATAAATATAGTTGTCAAACTAATCATTATATAAATACACATTCTATAATGCAGTTGTGACCGACTCATTGACAATTACATATAACTTAAATAAATTACAGTAATTTGTATTACTTCCATCCCAAATTGAATGTTCATTTTCAATGTTCACATAGTTAAAGAAAATTGAGACCAACAAGACTATGTATCAATACATTTTATTTTGACATTTGAACACTTATTTTGTGATAAACTACATTAGAAACTTATATATATAATGTAAGGTAATCTTTATTTTTGAATGGTTGAGTGTATAAATCAAAATCTCTAAGTAAAATAATTTTTTGTTTAAGCATATGAGTTTTATTGGTAATTAATTAAATCATTACATTTTAGCCATCTAAATGGAATGGTGATGATTTATGCACTATTAAAATTTTTATCTTATACTCTCTCTGTTCCAATTTAATTGTTCGTTATTCCATTTTGAGATATCCTAGAATTATTGTCCATTTTTGATTTCAATCGATTAGAAAGGGTTATAGTGGGTATATATTAAATACCATTAGTTCACACATTTATCAATGTACTTTCCTAAAATTGTGTACATTTAAATAGTGGACAATTAAATTGGAACGGAAGTAGTTTATACAATGGACTAAGCCAAATGTATAATCCTACTAAAGCAAAAATATATAATTCCGATGAAAATAATATTATATATTAGAACAATTATTTCACTTTGTAAAAAAATAATACAAAAAATAGACATACACTCTTCATATAATAGTAAAACACACAGCATTCCTACTATATGTATGACTTTCAACTGAGACAATGATATTTCTACCACCGTATTTGATAAATCCACCACAAGAGTGCATTGACAGATTGTATTGTACAATCGGTTAAAGCACACTTATGGTGGTAGAAATATTCACCCTTTCAAATGTGGTTTAAAAAGTATAAAAGTAAAGTTGAAACACGGAGTCTCTAACCCCCTCCATCCATCCATTCATCCATCTTGACTTCTATCCTTTCCTTTTATATATATATATATATATATATATATATATATATATATATATATATATAAATCGACTCCATCTCATTATCCACATAAGCTATAAACCTTCTCTATAAACTCATTAACACACATTTTTTCAAAGCTAATTGCATTAAAAATAATAAACGTAAGTTAGTTATACACAAATCTATCATTTAAAATTTGAATATACATTCCCAAACTCTAATATGTTGATTGTAAAAGATTTATGGATGATGTATGGGCAAGTGCAAGAGAGGCTCACTTTATGTGTCATATTAACTATGGGTCGGATTTTGATCAAGTTATAGTTGAGTTCAAATCTCTAATGGAGAATAATATGTTGTTAGCCCAATAATGTTTAAATGTAGGCTCATTCATCACATTTACATATCTTGATTGCAAATCAGTTTCATTTATATTTTTAATATGTTTTATTAATGCATTTCAGCTCTTGATATGTCCTTAGGCCTTTCAACTATCAAGAGTCATCTTAATTTCATTTTTATGTCATCCTTTATATAAGGATTACAAGATGTAATTGCGGAAACATCTGAGTTTAAGTAATACTTCAAGTTTGAAGTTAATTTGAGTGTTTTAATACACGAAAGGAGTCAATTTTGCATGTTCTTAGTGTGATGTTTGGCTTTATCACTGATAATGTCTTTTTCGCCAATTTGAATAATCTATATGGTTTCAACTTTATCCAAATCATATTCATTGTTTTGAATTTGTTGGACCTATTTTTACCTATAAAAGTTATTCCCATTCACCACGTATCAATGAATATAATGTCAAATTATCAACTTTTATTTCATACAACTTACTGTCAACCCTGCTCTTAGTTAATTTAAAATGATAAAGCAATATTTAAAACTATAAAAAATACTTTTCAACTCAATCCATTCATATATCTTATATCAAGTATTATATAACACAAAAAAAAAATTTAAGTTCAAAGTTAAAAAAGAAAAAATTCAGAAAGTTAAAACTGAACAATAATTTTGAAAGGGAGGGTAATAAACTTTGCCCTCAAAACAAGTGTAGAAAACGGGCCCAAGCCCTAGATTGGCTGGTTGCTCACTTGGGCTAAATATGACCACATGATACAATTTTTCTCTTAAGTCATAACTTTCTCTACGGATGTAGACATTTTGCCTAAAAAAAATATCAAAGGAGATTGTCACAAATAAACCTTCCGTGTTCTATCATATTACTTTTTTGTTCCAACCTTGAATTTTAAATTCCAGCTTCATTTCACTGGGTAAACATTATGAGATGGTCACATAAAATATCCGAAAACGATAACTGATATAATAGTTATGCCACACGCCTACATCTTAGCTAAAAAAGCTCGACTTTTTTCCAGTCTGTAGAAGCATCTCAGTTTACCCAATTTGACGTATATATTATTTTGACTTAAGAGGAAAGTTTAAAAAAGAATGGTAAAAAAAGAGAGAATGAAAGAACCAATAGGATTGCTCCATTTCAAATACCCATTTTCATCTTTTATTTTTCAAATCTAAATATCTCACAAATCGTATGTCTATAAATTATAAAAATTAAATATTCGGAATCAGCGTCTTTTTCTCTTCGATTATAGATCTATCAAGATATACTTTCGACGAAGTTTTTTCTTCCTCCATTTTTTGGGGTTTTAGAAACTTTTAATGTGAAATCACATGTGATTTACTAGTAAAAAATAATCACACCCGCTTATATTTCCGATTAAACTTTAAATTCAAATCATTGATGATGTAAAGAGATTAAGACATGAAAAACTAAGGTGTAATCACATGCGATTGAACATCAAAGTATCAATCACATGTGATTAAAGAGTAATCAAATACGGATTTTCAAATCATTGACAAAGAATTATACAATCAAGTAAAAATCAAGTTGAAATCATACATGAATTATCATATATCGGTAAATTGCTAATCAAGTATCAATTTTTAAATGAAAATCATATGTGCTTATATACAAAATCATATGTGATTATATAACAAATCACATGTGATTAAATGTATAACTAGCAATCACATGTGATATTTAATGAAAACCAATGCAATTTTTAATTTTTTATGTATAACTATTAATGTGGATGAATATTAAGTTGTAATCACGTGTTAAATAACATATACCATGAATAAATAATCTTGAACAAATTTTAAATTTTTATCAAAAATCACATGTGATTATATTTTAAAATCCGGTAAAAAACGAAAAAAAAATTTTCATCGAAAGTATAGCTTATGACATCTCTAATCGAAGAGAAAAAGACGCTGGTAATTTTTATAATATGGATTTACGGTTTGTGAGATAATTAACCATGGGGGTAAAAATTAAAGTGGGTTTTATAGAGAAATGGAGCAATCCTATTAATTCTCCTATTCTCTACTTTTTTTGCATTCTTAAAAGAACACACCTCTTTGACTTTATATAATATATATGCATAATATTTATTCATTTATAATTATAATTATTGAGACATTAAACAAGAGAATTAATGGTGTACCTAATTCAGCTGCATCCACCCGGACATATAAAGACTGGCCCCCATCTGAAAATGTTCTGGTATCAGTCATGTTGTCATACCAAGTAATACAACCACCATCTCCTTTACTAATATCAGCAATTGCATAACCCATGCACGTGCAATCCCTACGGCACAACTCTTCACACGCTTCCAATCCCAAACTCATGTTCACACGTGCTGTCGACGTGTCCGGCACCTTCACATGTGCCAACTCCACGAACCCGTCTCCGGCCTTACACATCTCCGTCCCAACCTTTAATCTACAACCCCTGGTTCCGTCCCGCAAGTACCAGTCTTGTGGTGCCTGAGGCTCGTAACCAGGGAGACAATCACACTCAAAAGTACCGGATTTATATAAATCACAAATCCCAAAAGAACCACAATGGTTATAACCGTCGCATTGGTCTTTTGGGGCGGACCAAAACCAGATCCATTGGCTATTTCCTTCGTGCCAAGTTGAACGCTCTACAATTCCAGACTCGTTAATGACTAGTCTAGAGTAAATCGACGTGTTATATAATAAGTAGGTCACATAATTTTCGTAGTTGTTATTTACATAACTAGCGTTGAAGATATAACTTTGTGTCATTTCCGGAACACCACTCCATCCATGACCTGTCCATGATCCAGTACGCCAAATTCGTGTCGTACCTTTGACCAAAAACAACTGAGTTGACCCAACGAATTCCAATTCATACGTATAATCTCCAACACCGGGGTCTGTACTTGATTTCCAAGAGGTAATCATCCTGTTTAAACCTGTTTTCCTATCCAAACCGAGTTTAATACCTGGGAGAAAAGTATTTGAAGGATAATCAAAACTTTGCCATACAAAATTTTGATTGTTTTTGTCACTAAACAGAACCAAATTTCCTGAATCCAACAACTGAGCTGAAAAACTATCGTTCGCCACACCAGAAACGTTGGTTGACCAAACTACAAAGTTTTTTTCCTTTTCATGTATGACAAGGTTTCCTGTTTCGTCTACAGATAGAATACCCGATGAGTTAGAGAGCGGATGGTCTCTATTGGCTACCCAAACTACAGTTTGCTCCGAAACTTTGTTGTACCAAATACCAACATATCTCTTGCTCGAATTTCGGGGACTAAAGAAACCAAGTGCAAAACTTTCTCCATTAGAGACCAAAACATCCCCATCTCTAACGGGTCTGGTCAGCGTGATGGTGTCGGTTGAAGTACTAAACTTTAAAAACAGATGTATGAACAAAAGTGCTAAAATGTTTTTTTCTTGATGCATACTTTTTTTCATCTTCAGATCTTTTTTGTATTATTGATGGTTCTGATTAGGGACAAAGCAGGAAAGGGGATATAAAAAATGACAATAATCACAGAAAATATAACTGGGTTATATGTCTGTCACTTTCATATCTTTCTAATTAATCATATACCCTGTTCTACACGCTGTTATAAATAACAAAAAGTAATAATCAATTAGTCATATGTTACTCGAAAGTTTTGAAAAGGGGGACATCGGTAAAGTAGTATCGTTCATGTTCAAGTATTTTGAATTTTTCTAGACCACAATTTTTTTTATTAAGCAAATCTACCAACTTATCTTATACAGCTACACAAATATATACAACGTCTCCCACGAGGCTTGAACTCACAAATTAGTGAGATCCTCATATACATCTAGGTGAAAGTACACTGCGATTAACGACTTCTAAAAGTTTCTTTTTTTTATTTTTTTTGATTAAAGGTGGGCAAGATGTGAATGCTTTGAACTGTCCGAGGAGGCCTTAAGTCAAATTCCCACAAAATTCAAGTACTGCAGTTTCTTACTTTTCCATAATAATAGCATCACTAATTTGCAGATTGCAACTTTTGAGGTTAAATAACTTCTTTTATTTAGCTTCCGCACGATTTCTATAGGTTGGGGCCTCCGTATTCTTGATTCATAAGATGACCTTCCCACAACGATCAGTTTTAACTGGGTCACTAAGCTGCAACTTCATTGTTTTTAAATACAATTTAATCTATGGCTTACATAGATTTTATTAGTACTATTGTTAAGGAATAGTATAGTAGGTTTACCGATGGATATAAGGGACATCTATCTAAAGTAATTGGTGTTGGAAGATTAATGACAAATTCAGTAATATGTCAGATGTAAGTATGTAGTTAGTTTATGGGTCAATGACTTGGGCCATAGGCCAACAAGTCCAGTCGTATAAATGGCCCATAAGTGGCAGTTTAATAGGAGCCGGTTAGGAATAAACACAGGAACCGGTTCTGGTATAGTTGTGTCGATTATTGAAGCAACATACCCCTTTGTATAGGCACCGGTTTACTATCTATAAATATATGTTAATATATATCGAACAAAGCAGTTGAATCCAAGTTGTATATTGCAGAAGGTTAAACCCACTTATTTTGTTCTATTCTTCCTTATTATTGAATGATGTTGTGTGCATGATGATCTGTGAGAATGGCTGGAAGATCCTGAAATTAATGACCTGTGAAATCCGAACAATTGGGCTAAAGTATGAAGTAATGATACTTGTAGACCGAGGCTAGCTTTCGGGATGGTATGAACATCCCAGAGCATACCGTTATTCAGATATACCTTTTTCTTAATTGATCGTTGTAAGGAAAACAGGTGAGTTATGTGAAGCAAGACAGCCCATTTAGGGTGCTTGTTCAGCGATGAGAGTTTGATACTCTATTTCTATTAATTTTAGTATCAAGATAGCTCTATAGCGTAATGAATTCTAGATTTATAAGTACATAAAAAAAACATAATATATTGATAAAAAGAATAAAAGATGAATCATTCCACTCTAATGATAGGGTAATTTGCAGATACCAGCACACTGTGATATATATATTCATATCTATTAACCTCAACTTTGAAAGAATGCTGAGTTGTACATTATAACCTCTTCAACAGTGTGCATATATTACAAAACAACGGTTAAAATGATCGATACCTGCATTCCAACTTTGGTTACAGCAAAAAAGTCCAAACTAGCTAGTTAAAATTAGGAATGCAGATGTCGATCGTTGTAAGAGCTATATGGTTATTTAGAATTTCCTAGTCCCATCTGTATTGTATTCTGCTTATCTAAAAGGTATAAAAAAATTCTTGTGACCTATCTTCCAGTTATAGTTGTCATTGTTACCTCATTTATACTGTCAAGGTCTCTTTCTGTTGTTGAAAACCCTAATCCGATCAAAGACCTTCCAGGGAAAAAACCAGGTTCGTCCGGTTGGCGCATTGAAACAAAGTTTTCATTTTGTTGGATGTTGACAACTTCAGACATTGTTGGCCGATCTTCAGGCAGTTTTTGGACGCATAACAAACCGATATGTATACACTTTACCACCTCATCCTCCTGCATAATTGACTCAACTAATACAGGATCCATGAGTTCCAGTGGTCGTCCAGAAGTCCACAACTTCCATGCCTGCAAAAACATCAAATAGATTTTTTATTAGAACTAAAACACGTGGGATAGACAATCTGTCATTTCTCTTCATGCCTAACGTGAGGCATTGCTTTCTTATATATCAACCACTATGTAATCTTTCTTTTCTTTTCACGAACTACTTAATAGTTATTGATACTAATTGTAAAATTGGATGAGGTTTTTAATCGCATGTATGTGGTCTAACCAAGGTATATCACGTGACCGTTTCCAACACTTAATTATATTCCTGTGACCCCCAAGATGTTTACATAGGGAGTTAGAATCTAAGACCTCTTGTATGAACATAACGCCTTCCAGGCCCCCTTAGTAATACAAATTGTCATTGAAAAAAAAAAAAAAAACTTACATGCCCTAGCAGGTTTAAATTGTGATCAGGATGATGAAATCCCCGATTTTTTTTCCCACTTATTATCTCCAAGACCAAAACACCAAAGCTATAAACATCAGATTTGGTTGAAAAATGCCCATTCATTATGTACTCCGGAGACATATAACCACTGCAATATAAAAAAATATTCAGTTCTTGACAGATGTAGTTTGCTTGAGTTGAAAAGGCTAGGTACAGAGATCTTGAATGCATACTTACTGTGTTCCAATTACCCGGTTTGTTGTTTCTTCTTTCTCACTTGCAAAAATTCTTGCTAATCCGAAATCAGAAATCTTGGGGTTCATTTCTTTGTCAAGCAGAATATTACTTGCCTTTAAGTCACGATGTATTACTCTAAGTCGAGAATCATCATGGAGATACAAAAGCCCTTTTGCCACTCCTTTGATAATCTTGAAACGATCATCCCACATTAAGAATCGTTTTTTGACTTGATCTACACATTTCCAAATATAAATTCCAAAGTTTACAAAGAATGCAATCAAAATTTGAAATGTAAGAATTAATTTACCAAATATGATTTGATCTAGGCTGTGGTTTGGGAGGTATTCATATACTAGTATTCTTTCATTTCCAGCAATGCAATATCCATATAACTTCACAAGATTCCGATGTTGAAGCTTTGCTATCAAGGTGACTTCGTTCTTGAATTCCCGAATGCCTTGCCAAGAACTCTCATCTAATCTCTTCACAGCTACTTCCTCTCCCCGTGCTAGTTCACCCTGAAAGCGAATCATCTTATTTGATGTAGTTTTTTTCCTTTTCTTTTTATCAAGAGCTGTGGTGTACATTACAGAGAATTTACCTTGTAAACCTTACCAAACCCTCCTACACCAATCTCATTAAAGCTAGAGAAGTTATTAGTTGCGGAGATAATTTCGTCCAATACAAAGAAATGGCAATCTGAATCGTCCTCTTGAGATCCAAACTCTGTCAGTGGATTGTGTTCCTGGATAGATGCTAGATCGAATGCAGAAAGTATGTGAAATACAGATGTTATGGACCAATAAAAACATACAAATATACATAAGATTGAGGAAAGATGAATAGTAGTACCTCTCCTCTTTGATCTTTTTGAGTTGCAAATGCATCTTGATATCACTAATAGAATTGCACAAGATGCTGTAGACAAGAGAATCATAACCACAATAATTACTACTTTCTTCCTCTTCTTGTGCCTCACAGACTCTGATAATTTAAAAAAACAAGGAATGTCAATCAAGTGAATTATAGTACATAAATGTCATTAAGGTTTACGAAGAGAGCAGAAGAAATTAACAGTGTCAACCGTAGCATATATCCTGGAGCACATACAGATGATTTTAAGGCATTATAAATCAACTTCAAAGGAAATTTGCGGATGACAGTCAATTCTTAATCGGAAAACACATATGTAAGTCGGGAAAAATAGTTCAGAAGTTTACCACCATCTTGGCCAATGTACATACCATCCAATACGATCTAGTGATACGTTTTTATGCTTCAACAACTTTTGCATTTCCAAAGTTGTTCTTTTGAACTTTACAAGTCTATGGAATAAAATGGGAATTTGTTCTTAGGCTAAGTCTAACGATAAAACTGATTAAAAATGTTAGGCTGCACATCAGAATGATTAACCTTAATGATGTGTTTACTAATTGAGTATGATATTCAGTTAGATTAATTTTCCCTTTATTCTGTACGACAGTGTTAAGTCTGGATTATTACTAAGAACTTGCACACACGAAGACAAACATGCGAAATAAAAGCTAAAACGATATAATACCTAAATCAATTTGTGACATGCGTATGTAAAGATCATTGCCACCTCCATGTATAACTCGCAAATCAATTAGATCATCTAACCAAACCACACAAATACTCCCATTGCCGTACATGTTCAAGCTAGCATACGCCATACAGTTGCATTTTTTTTCGCACTTGTTCTCGCATTCATCAATGCTTAGAGGTCCCCAAACAGTAGAATTATCAGGTAATTTCATTTTTTCATACTTAATAAATCCATCTCCGTTGGTGCAATTCAAATCATTTATTCGCTTGCATCCACTTGAGCACTCAAAACCACACCAATCTACGGATGAAATTGCCATAAACCCATGTTCCAAGCATCTACAACTTGGATCATCACTATAACATACACCATATGATCCACATGATCCAATTCGGTCACAATTATCTTTAGTTAATGTCAAAATTGTCATCCATCCTTCACTCTCACTCTTCCACCAAAGAAACTCTAAACTACCGAATGGACTCAACACAAACCTCAGTAAACTCGACTTGTTGAACACCGAAAATTTAAAAGAAACTTCATCATGATGAAACGCTAATATAGGTGACAAAACTGGATTATTCATTAACGAATTCATACCGCTAAACTTTTGTCCATCCCATGGACCCCATCGCGAGAGTCGAAACCCATTCTCTTTACTAAGAACCAACTGTGGAGCTTGAACCAACCTGTCAAAACCAAACTTAAAGTCGCCATACGATGGATCATCTTTTTTTCTCCACGAAGTGATCTCACGATATTTAGCCTTGGATCTATAATTAAAACTCAGTTCCATACCTGGCAATAATGTATCTCCAGGAAGATCAAAGCTTTCAAATAAATACCCTCCATTACACGTAGAATTATCACAAATTTGAACCACAAGATTACCCGAATCCAAAAGCTGCAAAAGAGGTTTACGAGAATTAGAAGAAGGTGAATAACGATTAAGACCATTCCTCCACAGGACTCGTTTACTACCATCTTGTATAATAAGAGCACCCGAATCACTTAAAACTAAATGTACATCAGATGAAGGTCTTCGAATCGGTCTTTTTCGATTGGCGACCCAAATAACAGTGAGCGGTGATATATTTTTATACCAAATCCCTAAAAACTTAACATCTTTGCATGGACTTGAAGGGCAAAAAAACCCCAATTCAAATCGATTATTTGATGAAACTACTGTTTCACCATCGTTAAGCTGTTGCGATAAATTGAGACTATAAATGGTTTTAGAATTTAAATCTGTATCGATCGGAGAAGCATTTGATGATGCGTATATGTAAAGAGCTGTAAATACCCAGAAACAAAAAACCATAATTCGGGTTTTTTTTAATGCTTATTTGAGTAAACAATCGAAGAAGATTCTTTGATTTGATGTTGACCCTTCGATTGGTTTACCCTAAATTACAGACTGCAATCTTGCGATTGTCAAAGAGACACACGAGTGGGCTACAGTTTTTTTTCGAGGAGGTGATGTCGAAAGGGTTGACATTTTTAGAAGTAAATCACTATAAAATAGAAAGTCAAATATATTATATATTTGTAATAAATACCTAAAAAATATATATTTTATTTATATATTTAAATTTCAATATATATATATATATATATATATATATATATATATATATATATATATATATATATTAGATTATTAGATATGATTGAAATATATCTAAAAGAATATTTATATAAAGATTATAATTCCACCGAGCAGGGTAACTGTAGGATTATTGCTTATGGTATTGGTAATGGTTGGATAGCTTTTTTAATCTCTACTCTCAATTTCAATGTATTTTTTTAAGGTAGGTAAATTTTTTAATAAAATAATCAGAAATTTATAGTATGGGAGATCTTTAGTTAAGACTTTGAAATACAATCATATCTTATCTATAAGTTGATATCATTTAGGTGGAGAAGAGAAAAAGGAAGGAGGAGAAGGAAAATTTTTATTATTGGATCACCCTTCTCATTTTGATCAATGATTATAAGATGTGACATGTTAATAAATCACTACTACAATAGTAAGCATTTAAGGCGCTACAATAAGACGGTTCTAATAGGAAATCTGCTGCTCGACTAAAATTGTGGGGTCAAAATGGGTTACATGGAAGGTTTCGATATCATAATAAAGCGGGTTTTTGTAACCCGCCTTACATAAACTACAAAGGTAGTTGTTAAGCTTACCCCGCCTTAATTACTTTAGGCGGTGCTTTTATTACCGCCATAACTATGTATTTTATAGGCGGTTTTATCAAGACGATGTATTATTTTAACTTTTTGCATTTTCGAAAAAAAATAATTATTATACTGTTTGAAAATATAAGTAAATAAATTATTACGTGATTAAAATATAGTAGTACAGAAAATTAAGCACGATATATAATTAAGATTAAGATAACATAATAACATTTGTAGCATTAACAATATATAATTGTTATAACAAAATTTGTAGCATTAACATAATACGGAGTAACATTTACTCTACTTTTATAAATTATTAAAACATTTGAAATATGTATACGATTTGAAGGTTTGGATGGAAAATGATCTTCCGTTATCTTTTCCTCACAGTCCGCGATCTTCTTGGTTTAGTTTATCATTTATGCGTTCAACATGAAATCGTATGCAATCTTCATCCCGCTTAACGCTTTCTTTAGCATTCTTGATAAGTGATTCACACTTTTCTATAATATATCTATGTCCCAAATCTTCATTCATTACACTCTCTGTTTCGTTATCTTTTCCTCTCAGTCTGCGATCTTTGGCAGGCCTACACTTCATGCTGTTGCTACCCGAACGGTCGTGTGAAAATGACGTATGGATCGCAATCGGTTTGTTTTAAATTTATATTTGTTGGGGTCTAAGTATGACTTAATAATACTGAACCAAATGCTAGTAGATGGTAAGTATGACCTAGAGTCGTTCTTAAAGAGAAACTGAATTGAAACGGAGGTGATCCAATCAATCTTTCTTTTCTAGTAAATGTTTTAAAAGAGTGCGTTGGGGGTTTTGGTTCAGTTAACTAAGTAAACTAAATAAAGCGAATAAAATGTAATAATAAATCAGATAATAAAAGTAGTATCTGTTGTGAGTTCGTTAGCTAATAATGTGGGATGATGACTCTTATAGGAGGACGATTATCTAAATTGGAAATGTCTAGTGGATTCAATACCCAATGGTATAACCAATAAGTTCCCTATTAGTCAGTTATCAACTAATATGTCACGAGGAACTGTCATGATTCTGATCAGACAGACGCTGCTCAACTCTCCACACTCTCCTGTGAGGGAGTAAGTGACCCGTATTATTGAACGTATTTGTTCGTGGGTGAAGGAATAGAGTAGCAGGTCATTAGCAAGTCTAACCGTTCTTAATACCATAAAGATTTCAAACCCATTAAACAACTAACTTAGAATTTATGTTCGGACTTATTAACCAATTCCTATTAATGAAACTTAAGAATGATAAGCAGGGGAAAACGTTCAGGTTTCTTACGTATCTTACTTTTGGTTTCGTATTTTAAGGAAAGGATATCAGTGTAACTTAGATTTTAAACTTGCCTTTCTCATTACAATTAACAAATCCCTAGGTTTTCGTAAATGATTATTTAGCCTGCAGCCTACCTACTCTAATCTAATCTAAATTAACTAATCTAATTAAAATGCTGACGGCTTTTGCATAAAGTTAAACCCAGACCATGTCAGAAAATGCTATGGTGATTCACAGTGTATTTAATCGTTTAACGATGTTACCATTGTGAATTTAATTGCTTCGCCATGTTCACATGATAAGTACATTGTGATCGAAAGTGTACAATACTCATGGCAAGTCCACGTAATCACATTGCATTTTATGATGCTTGCATGACGTTACAATTAAAAACATAGTTTTTACACAAATAACTATTGACCAAGTATCAAGGTTCGCGACTCCTCTTTACCAGGTTACAATCACGTTTGTTAATCGAAAGGTGAATGTAAGTTTTAGGTTTAAAATCATAAAATAAGTCCGTTCATAAAGTTTCCGTCTTATAATGTCGATCCATAATACAACTACCTTCGGTCGTTACCGGCTTCCATACGTATGTACTTTGCTTAAAAGCATTTCCAGCACTATACCGAGTAAACAGTCGAATAGGGACCGTCATATTATTTCACGACATATTTAAAGTCATCCCACAATTATATATGCTAACTACATCACAACAAATACAATAGTAATCTACTCGCTAATCATGGTACAAACTAATTCTAGCATAATTAAAGCATACATATTTAATTAAGATAGAATATGATAGAAAGAACCCGGATTAAAATGCGAGAAGGAATAGACTTGAATTAATGAGCGTAACTCAAAGCGTACACCAAAGATTACAAGATGTTCCCTAGCTTTCGTTCTACTTTAAACAAGCTCTCTAAGTAGCCTAACACTAATTTTGAAGTAAGAAAATAGAATGAGAAAGTAAAGAGAGAATTATGCCTAATGCATATGGGACATTTTCAAATGGAAGCCTTGGGGCTCTATTTATAGGTGAAATGTGGCTCATCTTAGCATTCCATGGCACACATTAGAAAAAGGGTGAAATGTGATGCACCGGGTACGAAAAAGTAGCGAAAGGTGGTGCACCGGGTACGAAAAAGTATGGAAAGGTGGCGCACCGGGTACACGCAAGGACGGAAAAGAGGAAACGAGACGGGGGCAGGTGGCCGATGGTGGCCTTGTGGTGGCCGGCGGCGGCTGGCTGCCACCCGTCCCGGTCCGTCATCTTTCGCTGCGTTGCTTAATTCGCGCGTATCTTCTTCGTTATGCGTCCGTTTGAGTTGATTCGTTTTGCGTTAGATTTGTAATTCAAAAAAAAAGACTTTTATGTAAGGATATTCCAAAAATATGTCTCCTATCTCCAGATATTGCGTACGAATCATTTGGATCTTCCGACGGGCGTAGAATCTTCATTCTTTATCCGTTTTTATTGATTCTTCTTCTGTCGGATTGGTAATTTGAAAACAAACATCTTGGATGAGATGGATGTTGATGATGGGCACTTTTGTCTTGAAATCTCGTTTTGATGCCTTGAATCTTCAAACGTGTGTGGAATCTTCGTTTTTCATCCGTTTTGCTTGATTTTTATCGTGCAACCTTGTTTTGACCATCTTGGCATAATATCATTGATTTGTATTGTTTTTGAGTTTAAAATGCCAAGAATCGTTCTAGAATGAGAGAGATATCGGTAGTAAAAACATGACTTTTTACGCGATATCACATTCTCTCTTGGATGAGGAAGAGGATGACATGAGAATTTTGAGGTACATGCTCGGACATGATTTTTTGTGCTCATTCTCTAACAAAGCCAGGAGTATTGTCACTTAAACAGAAGAGCAAAAGCACAAATAGAGGGAATTGATAAATACAACCACAATACTGTACAACAGTTAAAGCATACTCTAACAATCTTGGTGTTGTATTATTTATTAGCACCCCAAAAAAAGAGGGAAATTGAAGCTTCCAAAACCAAAAGCCGAGAAATATGAAAAGAGTTGACCTTTTCAAAACTCTACTACGACCAAGCTCTGTGCTTCAACGTTACTGAACACAAAAATGCCGCCTAACAACCAGCAGCGACGTGGGAAATAAATTAAGTTTATAGATTGCTCTTGTGCGAAACACTTTAATAAACAAGGCTTTCTTTCAAACATTCTGACTGCTGGTCAGCATCTTTGGAGGAGTACCATAACTGAGAAATTGCAATTGCGAAGAGTACTAAGTGTTATTTATTTATTTATTTTTGTCGAAAAGATAAGCATGAAAATGAAAATGCTTCATAACATAACATTTCTGACTACTTCACCTCATCCTTTATTTAAAGAGAGTACGTGTTGACAAAATATGGCGGTTTATTTTTATAAAACGCTTATGCAACAAAAAGTGAATAAGTATCTTTGTGTTATGGAAAGCTATGTGTTTTAAAGCGGTTCGACAAACCACCGCCATAAATTTATAATATAATTAGAGCTTTCATGATTTTCATTTTTATATGTGCAATATTTTATTGTATTGAAAAGGCATTGTCAAATACGAGAAAATAACAAATTAGGTATATCTTAACAAAATGGTATTAATAACAAAAAAATAGAAGTACATTGGATAATAAAAACTTATTGGGATCAGATTTTCATTTAGTATATCCTTTCAATGTAAAGATAGGTAAAGGCAATATGTCAATACAGAGCATTAAAAAGTCTAAATGTTAAATGGTTGACTTATGAAATTAATAGCAATAATAATCATAATTTTTTTAATAACACAAAGCATAACAAATCTAGTAGTTAACCGCGATCAACTTATTGAATTAATAACAATATTAAATATTACAAATTTTTTTAATACATAATAAAAAATCTTCTAGTTAACCGATCGACTTAATTAATCTTCGAATCCATTTCCGGCCTCGATGTTGTGAAAATATCCTTGAACTGGTTATTCTTAAAGTTGAGAGAAACACGCCGCAACACAATAACGATTATAGTATCTTTTTATTGTTACAAAAATCTTTAATTTAGTAACAACGTAAAGAAAATAAGAAAAATCAGGATGAAAATATGATGTGGAAATGATCATGAGCTACCAACAACCAATTTAAGATCAAGGATTAGTTTTGATAACAAATTAATCTTTGTTATATCAACAAATAGTTCTTATTTTAGGTGAAATTTTCTTGAACCATAGAATATTTCACATATTTATTTTTATCTTGATGGTAATTAGTACCATTCTTATGTTTAATGTTTTATTTATTTGTTTTGCAACACTTGATTGGTAGGGACTTTTGATATTCAAGAGTTATTGTCTTGTTAATTTTCATCCTTTATTAAGGTTCTAAATTGTAATAGAATGGTATATAGTTGATGATTTTATAAAAATTCATTTTTCTCTCAAATTGTGTTGTTCAATTGAGTTGAATTTATCTTAACCGCGGTATTCTTGTGAATCAACGTGTGTTGAAAAATCCTAATCGCGGTATTCTTGTGAATCAACGTGTATTAGAAGAAATTATTCCTGGGTATTATTTGAATCAACAGACTTAATTTAAGTTATCTTATTTCACCCTACATCAACACATAAGGTAAAACCAAACAAAGATGCAAAGTGATGGCATTTGATCACAATATGTCTCCTTGCATCCATATATCTTATCATATTCCAAAGGACCTTCTGAATTGTATAGTTAATTCTTTGGAATCAAATAACGATCTTCATTATTTTCTCGATGATTTATGTGAGAGGTCCTTTCGCACCCATCCACACCACAAACGAACATCTTAAATGTGTGACTTGTTAGTGCATTTTGTGTGTCAGTCAGTTGGTCAAACGTTTGTACTTGTCAAAGTCAATTAGTCTGCGTATGTATAGTGTTTAGTGTGTATGTGCGAACTTGTAAACGAATAGTGAAATAGAAAATATACACAAATTAGTGTTTATGCGACACTTAGCTAGTGTCGCATATAGCGACACTTGGCTAGTGTCGCTATAGGGTTTGGACAGCCTATAAATAGGCATGTACGGTTTCGTTTGTAGGGTGATAAAACCCTAGAGAGTGAGAGAGAGGCGCGGCTAGAGAGAGAGATAGAGTCTGTAATCATTATTCTTTAAGTGTGAATATATACAAAGATTATAGATATCGTGTTTGTTTGATTCGTTAAACGTTCAATACTTGATTGTTTGGATTTCGCACTTTCAATTGAGTTGACGATCTGATTAGGTCCGTACCGGGAACCTACAAGTGGTATCAGAGCCGTGAATCAAGGATTCGATGGTTTCGGATCATTTTTAGAACGTTTTCGGTTGATTCGCAAAGGTATTAATCGATTATAATTAGTTTCTGGCTTATTTGTGTTAATTATATCGATTTTTGGGTTGGTTTTTGGTACTTGTTCGTCTGATGTTCGTCAATATTCGTTAGGGTTTCAAAATTTTCGATTTTTAGGGTTTTTTGGGGTTCACAGGCGTTTTTGCGTCACTCGCTGCGTTACTTGATAGCGTCACTTGATAGCGACACTTGAGTGCATCACTTCCGTGCGTCACTTGATTGCGACACTTGAATGCGACACTTGAGTGCGTCATTTAGTGCGTCACTTTCGTGCGTCACTTAATAGCGACACTTGGCTTTCAGCGACACTTATCCTAGTGTCGCCATCTGATATTGTGCGACACTTATATAGCGACACTACCTGTTAAGCGACACTTCTTAGCAACACTAATCTAGTGTCGCTCTAGATTCGGAAAAAAAAAGAGTTTTTTGGTGGGAAACTCCAAAAAATTTTTGCGTTTTCAAAATTTTTCCATAGGCTTAAAAGTGTTCAATTTTAGCCTGGAAAAAGTTTGATTTTACTCGACCGTTTTTGACGTTTTCGGACGAAATTTTGGTGGGAAAAACGTGAAAATTTTTGGTAATTTTAAATTTTGTTTTTAATCTTAAAAGAGCTTAATTTTACTGTCGGGAAAGTTTCGCCATAGTCGGAAAAGTATCGCCATACTCGGAAAGTCGTCGGAATTTTCGAATTTAATTTTTGAGGAAATGGCTATGGGTACGAAAATGTCTCCTTCTACATCTTTGTTCTATAGTGATTTTGCTAACTGGAAGATTAAGTTATGCAATTTCATTGAACACAAAGATCCAAAGTTGTGAAACTGGTTTAATACTATTGATCAATTTGAGCAACCAAGACTCGATGGGGTCCTTAAGTCAAGAGCACAAATGTCAGTCGAAGAACGGGAAGAGTTTGACAATGACAATAGAGCATATGAGATGATTACCATATGCTTGCTATAAGTTGTGGTAAATAAATTCACAAATCAAGCAACTTCTATAGAGTTATAGGACGCTCTTATAGAGACTTAGGATCAAAAGAAAAGGTTGATAAACGAAGAAGAGGATCAATACACTGCAATGGTGGCTCAAATAAAAGATGTTGATTCTAATGCACCTAAGGTAAATATTGAACCTGAAGCACCTCTAAGCTGTATCTCATGCATTAAATTGACTGAATCTTTGCACGTTTTTCAGAAAGACAACTTAGATTTACGGGAAAAAGTTGTCATACTTAATGAATCAAACAATTTTCTTAAAGCTAATGAGAAACTTTATGATAAGAAAATTGAGGCATATAAGTTAGACACACAGACTTACAAATCAAAAGTTTTTAGTCAACAAGATGCTATCAACAGCTATCTTACTGAAATTAAATTGTCAAAAAAGGAGCTCTCTGATTTAAAAAGTGAATACGATAACTATAAGAACAAAATTTTAGGCTCTTCTTCAGCAATAGTTGTCTTTGATGAAATTGTTAATAAGCAAAGGACAGGCGGTAAAAAGAAGGCAGGACTTGGTTATACTCAAGTCCCACCACCTTCCCATGCCGAATACTGTCCTATGCCTGTTAAGGAAGGCACTAAAGAGATTCCAGTCGATTATGCATTGCTTTATGGTATTAAATCAAAAGAAGCTAAGGAAAACAAACAGGCAAATGAGAAAACCAAGAGGCCAGAGTATCCCTTGCCTAAGTTTGTTAAGCCAGAAAGTTCACCTTCCGTTAGTGTTGAAGAGATAGAAGATATACCTGAAGTGTCTACCATTAAGGTTGAGAAAATAACTGTCAAACCTGACTGTTTTAAATGCAAAGGCAAAGCTAAAGTTGATAATGAATCTTTCAAAGTTAAAAATATTAAAAGGGATTCTAAATCTACTAACTCAACCTCGGGAACATCTACTTCAACATGTACACCTAAGAGTGCATGTTCAACAAATGTTCCTGCTAATAGACCTTCTGTGTATTGTCCTCCACCGAAACGATTTGAGGGAACTCATTGGAATACATCTTTTGTGGAGCGTCGTTCTTGTTATCGTTGTGGTCAACAGGGCCATATTATTAGGGATTGTAAGTTATTATCCCTAGATAGGTTTGGTAGAGGGATGCCAAGAACTTCCTCTTTCAGGAATTCTTTTTCAAAACCTTTTTCAAGGCGTCGTTCGTATACGCTTGTATCTAGTTGTGCATCAAACTCTCCAAAACCTATGGCAAGAGTAAACAAAGTTGTGCCTAGTAGACCTCGAGTTCAACAGCACAACATTGTTGAAAACAAATCATCTGAACCTAAACAGGTTTGGAAACCCAAATCCACAAACAACGCATCAATGAAATCTTCTGAGTTTTTAAAATATCATAAACTCATTGATGTGATGATTATGGATGATCATGGACAACCCAAGTCTATCAAGGCTTGGGTGTCCCATAAGTACTAATGTTTGATTGTTTGTGGTGATGCAGTCAGTTTCTTGTAAATTAATATTTTTAGTGACTGCATGGATGTGGATATTGTTGGAAGAATGTTATGATGATTTATGATTGGATGAAATTTCTGAAGTTTCGTGGTGGTAAAAGTGCTAAAAGGCATTTGATTTGACTTGATATGTGATTTTGATACTTTTCTTTTAAATTTTATTATTATTGCAATGGCCATTCTTTGTACTTTTTAGTATCAAAGAAATGCAATGTTGCGAAATATCTTAAATACAAAATTACAAAAATATGTTTAATGTTTAAGGGGAGGACCTTTGAATTGGATTTTTGAAAAGAATTTGCTGTTCAGGGGGAGTAATTAAAATTCTGATTATTTGGATCAGAAATATGAACAGCAAGATTCTTATTACTCAAAAGGATATTGGATTGTGTCTGTAAACAACATGGGAAATGATTGTACATCAGATGACATGCACAAAATGGAAATTTTAAGGTTTATGTTTGATGTGTCAGTAGGTTTATCTGGCATATTTAAAATAGCTTTTATAAACATTAGCTTCATCATATGATGTACTGGTAGACGTGATACACACCGATTTCTGGGTTCTTAAGAAGTAATTATAATATGTGTCTATGATCTTGTGGTAAACACCATATGATGTATGACTAAATGTCTTAATTCCTTTACGTAGCATGACATATTTCTATACCTGATGTTTATCTGAAATCATTTGGGGGTCTATACTGATTGTTTTCTCTGTTGTACGTAAGTACAGACCTGGTCTCAATTAGTATATGCTTAAAAGTTAAGCAAACGCAAGTCAATGAACTTGAAAAAGTCTTAAATCATAAGATACCTAACAAGGTCACCAAAATGGTTTGACCAAGTATGATTTTGCTTAAACCTGAATCAAGTTATATCGCTTTGTTGTACATTTGTACAGACCTGTCACCGCTGACTTGATTCTTAAAAATGATACTCTTATATTCTCTCTGGATTAGGAAGCTATGCTCATGTCTGGGTTACAGGGGTATGTCATAGGTGGTGACCACGGAGAAATATTCATACTAGCAATAAAAGGTTAACTCACAGACCCGGATGTAATATGTTTAAGTGGACAAACAATACCAGTAATCGTCTTGAAATAATTTTTATAAAAGGTGCTTTAAGTATGCTAAGTAAGTTTAAAGTGGACAAATATACTGATAATCGAAATAACTCTTACTATTTCCTAATAACTGCATGTTGGCCTGATATGATCTCTAAGCAGACGTAAAACAATCCTATCCCCAAATTTATTTTAATCTTTGTTCTTTACTTTTCCTTTATACAGAAAATACAAAAAGATTTTATTTCTATATTATTTTCTTCAAACATCACATATCTTGTTAAAGTCAAATACTGAAGATGTAAAAGATGTCGGTTATTCTCCAAAGACTGTGAAGATAAATTCTATTGGAGAAGTAGTTGATGATTGAGAGATGACCACTGAATTTGAAGATCTTATTATATGATGAATTTGTGTCAGTCACATGTATTTGGACATCAAGATTTCTTTGAAGACCATGCTATCTCAATGGGGGAGATTCTGATTCTTAAAGACATGAAAGAGTTTCTGATTGTTGAAGACATGAAAGAGTTTGTTGATGAAGACTAATTGAAGACTTATTTGACCAAGCTACTGACATGGGGGAGTTTGTTAGTGCATTTTGTGTGTCAGTCAGTTGGTCAAACGTTTGTACTTGTCAAAGTCAATTAGTCTGCGTATGTATAGTGTTTAGTGTGTATATGCGAACTTGTAAACGAATAGTGAAATAGAAAATATACACAAATTAGTGTTTATGCGAAACTTAGCTAGTGTCGCATATAGCGACACTTGGCTAGTGTCGCTATAGGGTTTGGACAGCCTATAAATAGGCATGTAGGGTTTCATTTGTAGGGTGATCAAACCCTAGAGAGTGAGAGAGAGAGCCGTGGTTAGAGAGATAGAGAGAGTTTGTAATCTGTAATCATTATTCTTTAAGTGTGAATATATACAAAGATTATAGATATCGTGTTTGTTTGATTCGTTAAACGTTCAATACTTGATTGTTTGGATTCCGCACTTTCAATTGAGTTATATGATCTGATTAGGTCCGTACCGGGAACCTATATGACTATCAAAGAATATATATATATATATATATATATATATAGAGAGAGAGAGAGAGAGAGATTTCAAAAAGAGATGGCTGCAAAATAATATACAAATAGTCAAAGTTAATAAAAACCTAACAAAAAAGAGTGAAATTTTTAATTATATGCTTATCAAGTATAAAGGAGATGTATGTTTGAGCAAAATGAAAGAAAATTGAGGAGCCATGTAAGAGAAGTAATTTGCATGCGAAAGATTACAGTAAAATGAATGAATGAATGAGTAAGATTTGTATAGTTATGTAGAAGAAAAAAAATAAGAAGGTTTTTTATAGTTACACCGCCCTCAAATATATTCCAAAAATAATATAACTATAAGCGGTTACTATAAAAACCGCCATACAATATAAATCAATTCGTTCATAGAATTATCTTTATGGCGATTCGATTTAAAACCGCCTCTATATATTTTGAAATGTAATGGTAACAAGATTTAATTAATGTTTTAATCGATAAAAAACAACACAAGTTCAATGCTCTGAAGCTAAATTGAGATATTCTATTCAACTTTTTATCATACATGCTAATGAAAATTAAAAAAAATATATATATAGAATGATTTGGAGGAATGAAAAATCCCTTGGTTCATTTTATCGATCACCTCTCAATGTAGATCCCTTGATTATCAAAATCTATAACTCATTCGGAGCAGCCAATCGCTTAGCGATAACTCCCCGGTAACACCGAAGCCAGAAGTTAGGTCCATGTTTGGGCATTCCTTTTAGTGCTTCTCTAACAATGCCAGTGGCATCCAAACATAAGGCTTCTTTGATTGACTCCATTAGTAAAGCCATATGTTTGTCTAAAGAGACAAATGTTTAAACAGAAAAATTACGGTCGGAAAGGACCCAACTATGATAAAGAAATAGATAATGATGAAAAAGTGATCTAACCAAAAAAAGAGAAAAAAAACAGCTGCTTCATATTGTTTATTTGTCACTTATTTGAAGAATTTGGTCGATCCTCAGCTATTATTTGTATTTATAATATTATATAAAGCAAAAAACGTGTGTAATTAATTTTTATTTAATGTAATTACAACACCAAATGACACTGAGTAATAATTTAAGGCGGTTGGTTATCATGCATGTATGTATGTAGGTATGTATATCTCTATATGTACGCATGTATGTACGCATGTATGTACATATGCATGTATGTATGTACGTATATATGTATGTCTCTATATACATGTATGTATGTCTACATATATGTACGCATGTATGTATGTATATGTATGTGTGTACACATGTATGTATGTATATGTGTATGTATATATGAAGTATGTATGTATATATGTCTCCATATATGTGTATGTATATATGATGTACGTATGTATGTATATATGTCTCTATATATAATGTATGTATATATGTATGTACGCATGTATGTATGTATGCATGTATGTACGTACGCTTGTATATATGTATGTGTGTATATATATGTATGTATGTATGTGTATGTATGTATGTATGTATGTATGTACGTAGGTATGTATGTATGTATGTATGTATGTATGTATGTATGTATGTATGTATGTATGTATGTATATATCTGTATGTATATGGATGTATGTATGCATGTATGTACGCATATATGTCTATATATATATATATCTTCATTATATATAATGCATCTCCACCATATCTTAATTTGATACTCAGCAGATGGAAAAGACAATATTACCCATGACTTATTTATAACATTTCCATGTAAGTACGCATGTATGTATGTATGCATGCATCGTATATATGTTGTCAAACCCCGCCAAATGCTAATCTACGATTAGTTTGAGTAATTGGTGAAGCTAGTGATGTGGCAGGGCTGCGAGCAGTTTCAACCAAACAATTACACATTCATTCATCAGAGCATATGGTTAACGTAGAATGGAATATATTAAGATGCCAATAGTTTATAAGTTTTACAAAAGGTTACAACTTAGAAAAGTTGTAACAGTAGTAATAGAGTTTGAAACATTATGTTATATAAATACATAATACAAAAGTAGATTTCATAAATATGACCACAATGACTTGTGGTTATATAAAGGAAATCCTATGTGTCCCAACATAAGTGGCATCCTAATGCTTCAAGGGTTGTCCGTCCTGAATGCATGCAGATCTTACTTACGCTGCTAATTCCCTGAAAAACATAGAGAAAACATCAACATGATTGTTGAGTGAATTCACATGTTTGTATGTAGTGTAATAAACCAAGTTGTTTATACATCGTTAAATAGTTGTAGTGTAGGAAACACAAGTTTAACCGATTAAGGGAAAACATTTCCTAATAATAATACTTGTTTGTTTTGTAGGAAACACATGTTTATCAATTAAGAGAAACATTTTCTAAAGTAATAGTTTGTAGGAAACACATGTTAATCAATTAAGAGTGACATTTCCCAAAATAATAGTTTGTAAGAAACACAGGTTAATCAATTAAGAATAACATTTCCTAAACAAGTGCTAGTAGGAAACACATGTCAATCCAACTAAGGATCAAAATTTCCAAAGTAGTAGTTTATAGGAAAATACTTCCTAATAAGTTTTGTGGGAAGACTTAGACGGTGATCCCTCGAAAGGTGAGCTAAACCTGACAAGTTAAAGTAACGCGACCTAACCCTATAACCAAACCACGACCAACAATAGTTGTTTGCCTAATAGGACATGTAAGTATACGCTCCATATCTGTAGGAGGGTCGTCACTATGATACTACTATCCGTATACTCAGTGGCTAGAGTCACCTAGCTAATGGTTATAGTCTGCAACCATAAGGACTTTGATGAACTACATTGTAAGTCTGGGTCCGTACTAGGATTCGTTGTCTAGTTCCCAAAGATAGTATGAAAATAGCATTTCATAAATAGTTTTAAAGCATAGAAGCATTTATAATCAGTTCCAGTAAATACATGCAATATTTATAAACAGTTATTGCATGTTGTAGCAAAACATTTCCTATGTTTTTCACCCCAAGTTTTAAAAGCATTAATACAGTGAAAAAAGGGGTTGTGAACTCACAGTAGAAGTAGTGATGTAAAAGCTAGCAGTTCGTGGTAAACGTTGCCCAAGATAGTCAACCTATACGCAATGATGTATTAACATAAGTACTTGACGGTTTTATCAAACTATGTTAACTATATAATTGTTTTGAAGAAATTGTTGATTTCTTAAATTGTACGAGTCGTTGGTGACGATATCCAAAAGTTTGCTTGTTCCCCATTCACAATTGTTGATTGTGTTATTTATATCAGTTATGCGAATAATTATTGCTCAAACATATATATATATATATATATATATATATATATATTACTATTATGATCGTTGTATATATTAATACAAAATCTTCTAGTCGTTTGTGGATATCTCCATCCAAAAATATAACCGTATATAATTATAGTCGAGTGTGTATATATAGATAAGTATATATATATATATATATGTTTATCATTTGTCAAGTTATATATATATATATATAGAGAGAGAGAGAGAGAGAGAGTTTGGATCAAATGAGAACACTTCCGGTGAGAACACCTCATAAATGCACAAGTAGCTAACAAAAATCATTAGATTCACAGTCATACATCACAAATATGCAAAGAAAAACAAATACACACTTGTAAAAATGAACAAAAATAAAAAAAAATGATTGATGCACGATTATCTCTATAATTGTGCATCGATCGTTTTTTCAATTTTTATGTATTTCTTAAACTTCGCATCTATTCTAATCAAATTTTCTATACATATTTGAGATGTATGAGTGTGAATCTAATGATTTTGTTGACTAATTATGCATTTATGAAGTGTTCTTACCGTTCTTATTTTTGAAGTGTTCTCATTGGAACTTACCCTATATATATATATAATAGTCATTTTGTTCTATTGCATATAGATTTTTACTCTGATTTTATAACATATCATCATTATTGTTTCAAAATTTATCGTACAAATATTTTATATATTTTTTTTGTTAAACTCATATCATATATTAGTTAGGTTTAAGTTTAATACATAACCAAAAAAGTGTCGCCCGAGTGAATACTGCAGTATGCTGATGTTGGATCGCTGTTAGGCCAGCTACACCACCAGACTTGTACGGGTCAAGTTGGTCACCCGATCGGGTGTGGTTCACCACCCTTACGAGTGTGTTTGTTTGTGTCTAATGTTTTCTTTTAGATACCCGTTCAGTTCTAGGATGATACCCATGCGGGTATGTCCCTCACCCGATCGGGTGGAGCACTTCACCCGTCCGGGTTTGGTTCCTCACCCGTTCGGGTTTGGTTCCTGTTCTTGATCTGTGCGTTCAGTTCATTCAAGATTACCATCGAAATTTCTAGGTTTTTGTTATATGTTTCGAGTTTATCTTTTACAAATGTTATAGATAACAAAATATTAATATAACTTCATTCAAGAAATTATCACCCACTTATTACACTTATACATTCCAATTTATGTAAAAAGTAATATTTTTAGTTCAAAAATTATCATCACCAACTTTCATTTTTAGTTTGTTTTTCTTTCAATCTTTCATATACATCAAGTATCTGCATACTATATAACAACAATTTAAGAGAAAAAAATGAAATATAAAAAGTTTCCTCACAAATATGATGATGGTGAGATACGGATGATGATGATTATAGTGTCATGGTTTTGTTTGTGTTGAAGGTTTAAAGGTAATGAAGAATATGAAGGTGGGTATGTGTGTTCCTTGCTCCTGCTTGTTGTTTTGCTCCTCTTCCTCTGGTCCAGTTGACCAAAGCTCAGAGAGAAAAAAAGTTTGGTGTGTTCTATTATTGGAGTTGGTTGATCATATAGTGAGGGAAAAGGTTTAATATAATGTATCAGCTTCATTGTTTTCAAAGGGAGGGAATGGTGTTGCACAGGAGAGTGTCGACTGCCACTTTAATTGTTTTAATTGTTTAGGTATTTAACCCATTAATTTTGTGTACAGGTCCAATTATTTGTACCCCGTCTCCCACTCAATTATTCGTAAAGTTTTTTATAGTATATTTCCAAATACTTAGTTGAAATAATAAAAATAATTTTTTTATTATTTTGGGTTGTCGGATTTGTTTTGTATGTTCTTGTTGCGTATGAGACATTTTGTATAACATGTATAATAACTTACATTTTATTATTATTTCTGACTGCTCGCATAATGTTATAAAATAAATAATTATTCAAAAATATTTTTGCGCTTTTTTCTTTCTAAACTTTTAACACCAACTATCGTATTTATTTTATCGGGTTTCTTCCGATAATGTTTCTTATAATTAATTTATAATTATAAATAATTATAAATTTCGTAATAGTTTTTGTCCAAAAGTTTTGGGCTCGCTAGGCTTATCTCACATCAGAGGTTTAGTTTAAAATTTTCTAGGGAATCAGTGTAAGAAATGCATGTAATTAAGTATAAATATATACCTAATTTGGAGGAGTGTCACATTCTCCCCCCGTTAGTGAAATCTCGTCCCGAGATTTAAGTCGAGTCGTGAGTCTCGGTCATGTGTTCGAAGAGTTGAGGATATTTCTTTCGCATTTCATCCTCGCGTTCCCAGATGAATTCTGGGCCACGTTTCGAGTTCTAATGAGCTTTGACAAGTTTGATTCGACTATGTCGAAGTTTCTGTGTTTTCCAATCAATTATTTTGATGGGTTCCTCCACAAAATTGAGTTTCGAGTCAATGAGAATTTCATCGAGAGGAATGATTAATGTCTCATCCGAAAGACACTTTTTGAGATTACTAATGTGGAAAATGTCGTGGACGCTACTAAGCTCTTAGGGTAGTTTGAGCCTGTAGGTGATAGGAGCAATCCTCGCAAGGATTTCAAAAGGTCCAACATATCGTGGGTTCAGCTTTCCTTGTTTGCCAAATCATGCTACCCCTTTCCAGGGTGATACTTTGAGTAGGACTTTATCTCCTACTTGAAACTCAAGAGGCTTTCGGCGGTTATCGGCAAAATTCTTCTGTCGGTCTCTTGCCGTTTTTAATCGTTGGAGTACTTGAGTTATCTTATCAGTGGTTTCCTGGACGATCTCAAGTCCAGATAGCTGTCTGTCACCCAACTCTGCCTAACAGAGTGGTGATCAGCACTTGCCTCCGTACAACGCCTCAAATGGTGCCATCTGTATACTCACGTGATAACTATTGTTGTAAGAAAATTCTGCTAGAGGTAGGTGAGTATCCCACCCCCAAAGTCTATCATACAGGTTCGCAACAAGTCCTCGAGCGCTTGTATCATTCGCTCACTTTGGCCGTCATTTTGAGGGTGGTATGTGTAACACCCCCAAATTTGTTGATTTGGATTAGCGGAAGCATTTAACTAAGTATGGGGAGTGCCACAATACACAGTACATGCATACGTATCAGAGCTTATGATTACAACAGAACATAATATATTAAGATGCCAAATGTATTGGTTACAAAGTTTACGATTCCTTGAATCATACAAGTTAAAAGTATTAAGTTTACAAAAGTAGATTTCGTAAATATGACTAAACAATTTCAGTTATATAGAAGAAATCCAGTTGTCAAAAGTTGGCATCCTATTCATCGTGGGTCGCCTATGTTCCAACGTGCAGGCGGTTCTTACATGCGCAGCTAATTCCCTGAAAAACATAGTAAAAGTCAACAACGAGGTTGAGTGAATTCACAGGTTTTATGTTTACAATGATAGTTGGTTGTTTCAAAGTGTTCACAACTCGTTATCATCATCACGATCAAATAAAGTTTCGTAGAGTGTTATCCAATGTGTACGTTTAGTGGGATGTAGCCCAAAAATGTACTTACGTGGGATGTTACCCAAAATACCGTTTACGTTTCGTAGGAAAGCGGTATCCTATTAGTATTTGTAGGAATGTATCCTAATGGTTGTTCGTAGGAATGTCAGTATCCTAATAGTTGTTAACGGATCCATGTCAGTAGGATCGAGTACCCATGTCAGTAGGGTTCACCTACTGGGGAGTGTCAGTGTCCCCTGTTCTACAAGTATAACGGATCCATGTCAGAAGGATCTAGTACCCATGTCAGTAGGGAGTGTCAGTGTCCCATATTCAATAAGTATAATGGATCCATGTCAGTAGGATCTAGTACCCATGTCAGTAGGGTTCAAGTAGTAGGGAGTGTCAGTGTCCCTTGATCCATGTCAGTAGGATCTGGTCCATGTCAGAAGGACCCATTAGTTACCTAGTCAATTTCGTAGAAGCGTTGCTGGTCGTTCTCCAGCGTTTCCAAAACAAGTTTAATACGTTTACAGTGTTTGTAGTATGGAAACATTTATTCATAAACGTCAGTTGTGTAACAGTTTAACAGTTCAATGTACTCTAATTGTTCGAGTAAATCAGTATACAATCATGTATTTCAAACGTTTGACTATGTTTTCCACCCCTGTTCAAAAGCAGTTAAAACAGTAAAAGTAGGGGCTGTGAACTCACCTGTTGAGTTAAGTAATGTGCGAGTGCTAGCAAAGCCTAAAGCCCAAGTATAGTCCGGAATCTCCTAACGCCCTAAACGTATGAGATTTGATAAGTATGTGGATGTCTTAGCTTGACCATCCATGCTAGTGTTCGTTCAACCAAATTATGTCCAAAGTGTTTGTTTGTCGTTTAAGTTTGTAGCTTTAGAATGTATACGACTTGTTGGTAGTGGTTTGTAATAATACTTTCTGAAATCATCATTATACTCGTTTCGTTTTATGCTTAGCAAAAGTATATATCTGGGTATGTTAATCATCATTGTAAGAAGTGTAATTGTCGTTACGTGAACGTCGAATCGTTGTGCAAAACTCAGTTCGCAGACCAGGTTAGTTCAGCTCGCTCGTTCGACTCGCTCATTCGGCTCGCAAGCTCGGCTCGTAAGGGTACAATTCGCAACTAGTTCGGTTCGCAGCTCGATTCAGTTCGTAGCTCGGTTCGGCTCGCAGCTCGGTTCGGCTCGCAGCTCGGTTAGGTTCGCATAACGAGTTTGGTTCGCAACTCACTAGCTTGGTTCGCAGCTCGGTTCGGTTCGCATCGCGAGCTCGGTTCGTAGCTTGGCTCGGTTCGCAGGAAGAACAGATCTCAGCTCGCAGAACGGGCTGTTCGTGTTTTTAACTTTTAAAAACGCATTTTAAGTCATTTTTGGACATAATAAGTTGATAGAACACTAAAACATGATGTATTAAGTATTTTTAACAAGAAATCATAAGAAAAGTTAAGAAATCCTTACGATTTGAAGATTGGGGTTTTGAAAATGGTGATGATGAACTTTGAAGATGAAGAGGATGAAGATGACGATGATGGATTGCTTGTTGTTGCTCTTGATGATGATGATTCCGAAAACACAAGTGATGGAGATGATGTTGTTGTTGTTGATTGTTGTTTGTTGGTTGATTTTTGGTGTTGGATGATTTGAGAGAAAAGAAAGTTTGAGAGGGTTTGGAAATGAGATGAAGAATGAGAAGTGAGATTGGGGGTGTTTGGGTCAGCTGACCAAAGGGGCAGGGGAGGGGACTTTGTCCCAAACTTGTGGTATTTTACCCGTGTTCGTTTACCCGATCGCTAAATGTTAAAACGTTTTTAAATGGTAGGTTTTTAAATACGTTTTCGATTATTCTTGTAGTTGAGTAATAAAATTATAACTTTGTTTTATTTTAAATTTTTACAAATGGGTTTTAAGTTGTTTTAGTTGTACGAAATAAACGTTATTTGCAACGAAATACTTTGTAAATATTGTAAACATAATATTTAATAAATAAATATCGTTATTTAATAATTTTCATATTATCAAATAATTTGTTCACCAACGGTCGTATATTTTTGTCGCGTTTGTTTCCGAATGTTTTGTACGTAATTATACTAATTACGAAATGTGTACTACTACGCGTAACAACTAGTTGGGCTTTGCTAGACTTACCTCTAAAATGGGTTGTGAATTCACTCAAAGTAGGGAATTAGCCTAATAATGAAAATGTTTAATGTTTATAATCTCGTTTAAATTTGCGGGGTGTCACATTCTCCCCATGTTAGAGAAATTTCGTCCCGAGATTTAAAAATCAAGTCGGAACGCCCATCGCGTTTGTTTTCCGAAAAGTCATGTCGTTAACAATAATAATATTTTGCGTGGCGCTCTAAGTTGCCATAAAGTTCTAACAACCAATGTACACTCGCGGTATAGTTCGGTAAGTGGTATGTTTCGATAAATAGTCTACGTTTGGTCAGCATCAGGTTCGGATCAACATCCGGATAACGTAATGTTAAAATGTAATAATGGTTGTTTAAGACGTACCGTACTGATTTAGGGAACCACAGGCGCGTCCCGCGCCCTGATGATGTATGCACGTCCGTGAGCGTTTGGAACGTTGGCGATGCGGTTGTTGTTGTTGTTGAGTTGTGGGCATTGGTTTCGGTAATGCCCCGGTTTACCGCACTCAAAACACCCATTGTTTTGTCGAGGGTTAGGGTTTGTTTTACAGTTTTGGGCTAAGTGACCCCAGTTCCTGCAGTCTTGGCAGAAGGGGCAATCGCCGGCGTGGTGCTTCCCGCACTTGTCACATTTCGGTTTGTTGCCAAGGTAGGGCTTGGGTCTAGTTGGGGCGGTGGCAACGTAAGCCCGGGAGTTACCTGTAGGTTTCTTGTTTGCTTGATTCTGGTTGTTGTTTCCCTCGTTGATCCATTTCTGTTTCTCTCCCCCGTGACCAACAATCTCAGTACTGCTCGGTTCGTTCCTCCCAGTAGCAGCTTTCAACGTGCCAATCAGAATGGCGTCGTCGGTCAAACTCTGAGCCAGGTCAACTGCGCTCCTAAAGGTGGTTGGTTTGGAGGACATAACCATGCCTCTGATCCGTGGGGCTAAACCCCTGATGTATCGTTTGATGCGTTCCTTTTCAGGAGTCACCATGTGGGGGCACAAGACGTGCAAGCTCTTGAAATCTAGTTGTATAACCGGTAATGTCAGCGCCGGTCATCTGAATGTTCCAGAGTTCAGTCTCGAGTTTCTGGATCTCGCTGGGAGAGCAAAACTCCTCCATCAACATCTGTTTCAGAGTCTCCTAGGTCATGGAGTAAGCGGCTGAGCGTCCAATAATTTGGACCTGAGCGTTCCACCAGATTAATGCTTTATCAGCTAGAGTACAGGTGGCATATTTCACCACGTTGTTGGTAGTGCAGTCGCTGATGTCGAGGACCGATTCCATCTTCTGGATCCAGTGGACTAGGCCGATGGCCCCTTCAGTCCCGGTGAAGGTGCTCGGTTTGCAGGCCTGGAAAGTTTTGTAAGAACACCCCTGTTGGGTATTCGCAGGAGTTTCGCTGTTGACGGGAGTGGTTCCACTGTTGTGCACCACATTATCACGATTGCGGCTTGCCTCATACTGGGCAATTACTTCAGCCACACGTCGTTCGATGATTTGTTTGGTAGTTTCGACGACAGGAGGTGTAGGCGCTCGGCGACTGTTTCGGGTATTTCTTCGTTTAGGTGGCATGATGATGTTCTGCGATGAAGGAATGCAGAAGTCAATGCCAATGAAAAGGATGTGAAGAATAAAGTTTCACATGTTCTTCGTTATAGAACATTAAAAGGGATTGGCAAGATCCCCATCACGTATCTTGCGACTATGAAACGCCCATATGTACTTAGTATAATATAATCACGTTGGCCAGGCGTCATTATATGATGCTAAATACATACTTCTCTTCATCAACCACTTAATACGATCAGGTTCTCCTAAGATCAGAGTGAGTTTGAACGAATCGAATGTAGTACGGTTCAAATAATGGATTGCTCGTCTCGATGAGTCGTAGTGATAGTTAGACGTATGCAAATGTGTGTATGCATGTGCGTTCTAGCCAAGGCTATAGTCTAGGTCTCTAAGTCACCTAAGAAATCTAGTTCGCTATAACCAATGGCTTTGATACCAATCTGTAACACCCCCAAATTTGTTGATTTGGATTAGCGGAAGCATTTAACTAAGTATGGGGAGTGCCACAATACACAGTACATGCATACGTATCAGAGCTTATGATTACAACAGAACATAATATATTAAGATGCCAAATGTATTGGTTACAAAGTTTACGATTCCTTGAATCATACAAGTTAAAAGTATTAAGTTTACAAAAGTAGATTTCGTAAATATGACTAAACAATTTTAGTTATATAGAAGAAATCCAGTTATCAAAAGTTGGCATCCTATTCATCGTGGGTCGCCTATGTTCCAACGTGCAGGCGGTTCTTACATGCGCAGCTAATTCCCTGAAAAACATAGTAAAAGTCAACAACGAGGTTGAGTGAATTCACAGGTTTTATGTTTACAATGATAGTTGGTTGTTTCAAAGTGTTCAGAACTCGTTATCATCATCACGATCAAATAAAGTTTCGTAGAGTGTTATCCAATGTACGTTTAGTGGGATGTAGCCCAAAGATGTAGTTACATGGGATGTTACCCAAAATACCGTTTACGTTTCGTAGGAAAGCGGTATCCTATTAGTATTTGTAGGAATGTAAGTATCCTAATGGTTGTTCGTTGGAATGTCAGTATCCTAATAGTTGTTAACGGATCCATATCAGGTGGATCGAGTACCCATGTCAGTAGGGTTCACCTAGTGGGGAGTGTCAGTGTCCCCTATTCTACAAGTATAACGGATCCATGTCAGAAGGATCTAGTACCCATGTCAGTAGGGTTCAAATAGTAGGGAGTGTCAGTGTCCCATATCCAATAAGTATAATGGATCCATGTCAGTAGGATCTAGTACCCATGTCAGTAGGGTTCAAGTAGTAGGGAGTGTCAGTGTCCCTTGATCCATGTCAGTAGGATCTGGTCCATGTCAGAAGGACCCATTAGTTACCTAGTCAATTTCGTAGAAGCGTTGCTGGTCGTTCTCCAGCGTTTCCAAAACAAGTTTAATACGTTTACAGTGTTTGTAGTATGGAAACGTTTATTCATAAACGTCAGTTGTGTAACAGTTTAACAGTTCAATGTACTCTAATTGTTCGAGTAAATCAGTATACAATCATGTATTTCAAACGTTTGACTATGTTTTCCACCCCTGTTCAAAAGCAGTTAAAACAGTAAAAGTAGGGGCTGTGAACTCACCTGTTGAGTTAAGTAATGTGCGAGTGCTAGCAAAGCCTAAAGCCCAAGTATAGTCCGGAATCTCCTAACGCCCTAAACGTATGAGATTTGATAAGTATGTGGATGTCTTAGCTTGACCATCCATGCTAGTGTTCGTTCAACCAAATTATGTCCAAAGTGTTTGTTTGTCGTTTAAGTTTGTAGCTTTAGAATGTATACGACTTGTTGGTAGTGGTTTGTAATAATACTTTCTGAAATCATCATTATACTCGTTTCGTTTTATGCTTAGCAAAAGTATATATCTTGGTATGTTAATCATCATTGTAAGAAGTGTAATTGTCGTTACGTGAACGTCAAATCGTTGTGCAAAACTCAGTTCGCAGACCAGGTTAGTTCGGCTCGCTCGTTCGACTCGCTCGTTCGGCTCGCAAGCTCGGCTCGTAAGGGTACAATTCGCAACTAGTTCAGTTCGCAGCTCGATTCAGTTCGCAGCTCGGTTCGGCTCGCAGCTCAGTTAGGTTCGCATAACAAGTTTGGTTCGCAGCTCACTAGCTTGGTTCGCAGCTCGGTTCGGTTCGCATCGCGAGCTCGGTTCGTAGCTTTGCTCGGTTCGCAGGAAGAACAGATCTCAGCTCGCAGAACGGGCTGTTCGTGTTTTTAACTTTTAAAAACGCATTTTTAAGTCATTTTTGGACATAATAAGTTGATAGAACACTAAAACATGATGTATTAAGTATTTTTAACAAGAAATCATAAGAAAAGTTAAGAAATCCTTACGATTTGAAGATTGGGGTTTTGAAAATGGTGATGATGAACTTTGAAGATGAAGAGGATAAAGATGACGATGATGGATTGCTTGTTGTTGCTCTTGATGATGATGATTCCGAAAACACAAGTGATGGAGATGATGTTGTTGTTGTTGATTGTTGTTTGTTGGTTGATTTTTGGTGTTGGATGATTTGAGAGAAAAGAAAGTTTGAGAGGGTTTGGAAATGAGATGAAGAATGAGAAGTGAGATTGGGGGTGAGGGTTTGGGGGTGTTTGGGTCAGCTGACCAAAGGGGCAGGGGAGGGGACTTTGTCCCAAACTTGTGGTATTTTACCCGTGTTCGTTTACCCGATCGCTAAATGTTAAAACATTTTTAAATGGTAGGTTTTTAAATACGTTTTCGATTATTCTTGTAGTTGAGTAATAAAATTATAACTTTGTTTTATTTTAAATTTTTACAAATGGGTTTTAAGTTGTTTTAGTTGTACGAAATAAACGTTATTTGCAACGAAATACTTTGTAAATATTATAAACATAATATTTAATAAATAAATATCGTTATTTAATAATTTTCATATTATCAAATAATTTGTTCACCAACGGTCGTATATTTTTGTCGCGTTTGTTTCTGAATGTTTTGTACGTAATTATACTAATTACGAAATGTGTACTACTACGCGTAACAACTAGTTGGGCTTTGCTAGACTTACCTCTAAAATGGGTTGTGAATTCACTCAAAGTAGGGAATTAGCCTAATAATGCAAATGTTTAACGTTTATAATCTCGTTTAAATTTACGGGGTGTCACAGTATGCAATACTCATATCGAGTCGAGTACCCAATGCCTGTTGAAGTGATTTCCAAAAGCGAGATGTGAATCAGGCATCTCTATTAGAGATTTTGGATAATGGCACACCATGTCGGGAAATGATCTCCTCCTGATAAATTCTAGTCAGTTTTTCCATCTGATCCGTTTCCTTGATGGCTAAAAAGTGGGCTGATTTTGTCAGTCGATCAACAATCACCCATATGGTATCTGCTCCAGATGTCGTTTTGGGTAACTTCGTGATGAAGTCCAAAGTGATATGTTCCCATTTCTATTGTGGCAATTCAGGTTATTGCAAAAGTCCAGACGGCTTTTGGTATTCAGCCTTGACTTTCGCACAAGTCAGGCATTTGCTGACATAGGTTGTAATATCCCGTTTCATGCCAGGCCACCAATAGAAATCCTTCAAATCATGGTACATTTTTTCTGCACCAGGATGTATTGAGTAATTGGACTTATAGGCTTCGTCCAATATCAGCTTGTGTAATTCGTCTACACACGGAACCCAAATTCGATTCATAAAGTACAACACTCCGTTATCTTTTGTTTCAAGTTGTTTCTCCATCCCTTTCAGGGATTCGTCCTTCAAATGTTTTGGAGTGTAAGCTATTTGTTGTGCATCCCGAATTTGTAAAATGAGATCCCAGTGGATTGTTAAACCCAGAGCTTGGATTCTGCAAGGTTTAATTCATTCCTTACGACTCAGGGAATCGACTACTACATTAGCTTTGCCAGGGTGATATTTGATGTCACAGTCGTAGTCGCTTAACAATTCAACCCAACGTCTTTGTCTCATGTTGAGTTCCTTCTGGTCAAATATGTGTTGGAGACTTTTGTGGTCAGTGAAGATCGTACACTTTGGTGTCTCCAAATCTTAAGTGCAAAAACAACTGCTCCCAACTCCAAGTCATGAGTTGTATAGTTTTTTCGTGCACTTTCAGTTGACGAGATGCATAAGCAATAACCTTATCGCTTTGCATTAATACGCAACCCAATCCCTGACGCGAAGCATCACAATAGACAATGAAGTTTTCTACCCCTTTGGGTAACTATAAGATGGGTGCGCTGCTCAATTTCTGTTTTAGCAACTGGAAGGCGTTTTCTTGCTTGTCGCCCCAGTCAAATTTCTTGTCTTTCTGAGTTAAAGCGGTAAGTGGCTGGGCTATTTTCGAATTTTTTTCAATAAGTCGACGGTAATAGCCAGCCAGACCAAGAAAATGTCGTATCTCGGATGGGGTTTTCGGGGCTTCCCAATTTTTGATTGCCTCAATTTTGGATGGGTCCACGTGAATTCCTTTATCGTTGATCACATGACCAAGGAAATGAACCTCTCGCATCCAAAATTCGCATTTAGAGAACTTTGAATAAAGCTTCTCTCTCTCAAGTAATTCAAGGATGAGTTTCAGGTGTTGTTCGTGATCCTCTTTCGTTCGTGAGTACACAAGGATGTTGTCAATAAACACAATGACAAACTTATCAAGGTATGGTTTGCATACTCAGTTCATGAGGTCCATGAACACTGCCGGTGCGTTTTTAGTCCGAAAGGCATGACCAAGAACTCGTAGTGACCATAACGAGTCCTAAACGCAGTTTTCGGTATATCCTCCTCCCGAACCTTCAGTTGGTGATAACCGGATCGCTCATCAATTTTCGACTAATAGATTAACCCTTGTAGTTGATCAAACAGATCATCGATGCATGGTAACAGGTATCAGTTCTTGATAGTTACCTTGTTCATGTTGGGACATGTTTGTGTGACAACAGTTCTAGCTTGATATAGTATTTTGATTGTAATCATGTTTTGTACATTGATCTTGATATGAAATATATTAGTTTGATAATAATATTTGGTAAGCAGATTATTGTGATTAATGTGTTAGACATATGATTAAACTAATATGTGATATGATGTTAGATGTGTGGTTAATATTGTTGTTTAAATATATAAGTATATTAGACATATATATATATATATATATATATATATATATATATATATATATATGGACTGCGATCTGAATAAGCTGTGAGAACTGAGTTCACAAGTTAGTCGACTTGCGAACCGAGTCAGTTTGCAATGTGGTTAGCGAATCGAAACAAGTCAGTTCGCTAGGCCAATGGGCTGCGAACTGAGTCAGTTTGAAGAGCCCAAACCTGCGAACTGAAACGTAAATATATAGGTTTTTGGTATAGAAAAACCCTAATGAATTACAATCTGCAATTTGGCTTCTGAAAACTATACCCTGGGAATTTCTAAGTAATCCTAAGTATTTAGAGCTTAGTTCTTGATCGGTTAACACATTTGACAATCAAGATTAAAGCTTCTTAATCACGAATAGATCGTGATACTAAAGTTATATCCGTATAATTGAATATTAAAGGATTCCACACTTTGATATTTTACATAACCTCGTTATCGATCCATAGAACTAGGGACTTACAATTGGTATAAGAGCTTTTGGGTTTAATACGTTATGGTTCGAGATTATTGGATTAAATAACAAATAATTTTGGGCTGTTTAACGTAAGTTTTACGATCAATAGTTGTTTCTGTACATTTTTTAGGTTGATTTACATTCGAAATCTTCGGGTTCAAACGTAAAAACACTTATAATTTTCGTTTTTAGGGTTAACAGCCGTATTTGCGAACTGAGACGTATATTGCGAGCCGAACTGAACTTTGCGAACTGAGATTTGCGAAGTGAGTTGTGCTTGCGAACTGAATTGAAGTTGCGAGCCGAACTGAACTTTGCGAACTGAGATTTGCGAAGTGAGTTGAGCTTGCAAACTGAATTAGATTTGCGAACTGAGTTAGACCTTTGAACTGAGATTTGCAAAGTGAACTGAGGTTTGCGAAGTGAACTTTCTGATTTCGCAATTTAGACTATTTTTTCGTGTTTTTGAACAAATTTAAGATGTCTAATCTTAGCCGAATGATAGAGATGGACCATGAGTTGGGAAAATCAACTGTTCCACCTAAGTTACTTACCCTCGATGATTAGTATGGGTGGAGAGACCGTTTCGAGTCATACTGTCATTGTCATGATCTTATGATATGGGAGTGTATCACTGATGGATACACTGCTCCAACTCAACAGATACAGGGAACTTCCAAATCTGTGATTCTTCAATATAATCGTATGAATGAAGAACAAAAGGAAAGTTACAAACATGAAAACCGAGCACATTCATGCATTAAAATGTGCCGACATAAGGAAGTCAATCATCTGTTTAAATCCTTTCATGCTGCTAAAGAGGTATGGTTAGCTCTAGAGAAGAGGTGCGATGGAAGTGTCGCACCCCCAAATTTGGGTTGCGGAAGCGAATCGGGTCAGGGCGTGACTAATTAATAATCACAACACAAAGATATATAGTAAACGACTCTACATGCGTCGTTTTAACAAAATATATTGATATAAGAATTTTTTACAACATTTGAAGTTATACATAGCTTGTGTTCTGAAAATGAGAGATTCCAATACATAAATACTTTTACAAAATATATTAATGCAAGGAAATCTTTAATGTCTGCATGCTGACTCGAGCTACAGTAATCCTGAGGGCAGTCCAACCTACCGTTGAGTACCTGTGATACATGCTAAAATGGGTCAGCGAAATGCTGGTTAGCTCACAGGTTTGTATGTCAACACATATTGTATAAATCACAAGGTTTAATTGAATTTTAAATTGCAATTAAGCAAAGTAAAATTTTTACATCCATGAGCACATAGTCTGAGCTTAACTCGAGGTGTCAGGTCCACATTTAAGGTATCCTGATCGAGGTGCCTCCCACGAGTGCCTAATCTACACTCGTATGAACAAATATTAATACATCCGTTTAACCAGTTAGTGCATGCTAACCCGGACGAGGATGGTCAATCCTATATGGTACCATATACTAATATTCACGCTACAATGTATTACCAAACTATGCTGAGGAGGGCTTTGAAAGATTACTTAGATAACTCATGTAGTAATTGTTTGATTTAGTAATTGCATTCATATAGTTAAAATAAAACGAGCAGTACATCACACCACTGAGTAAAACAGTAAAATAGGGGCTATGAGACTCACCTGAGTCTTGAGAGTTTAATTTAATAAACTTGAGTTGATTAGCCGAAATGTGTTGTCCGAATACTGGTAACCTGAGGGTGTCCACGACACGCGGTGGTTATAAATGTGCTCAGGTATCTATAAAGACTACCTTTGTAGTTGTTCGTTCAACTAGAATGTCCAAATGACTACGATTTGGTTGCTTAACTTTTCCAAGTTACTACGACTTGGTTGATTTGATTATGTTTCTAAAACGTGTACGGCCTGTTGGTGATTGGTTGCAATAATAATCTCGTTATTATTATTATGATTTTGAAGTGCTATGTTCAAAAACGTATCTCGATGTGTTTTAAAAGTCGTAGCGTATAAGTGTTTGAAGTTATACAAGTTTGACACTTAGTATAAAAATAGTTTGTAAACATTCTGTTTTAAGCGTTACTTATAGCGACACTTAGGGTTTATACGACACTCAGGAAGTGTCGCATAAAATGAGAAATTCTGAAGTGTTAGCGTCACTTATGGAAGTAACGCATAAAATGGAGACACTTAGGCAAGTGTCAGGTGGTAGTGTCGGTACAAGTGTCAGGCGTCATTAGGGTTAGTGTCGTATGAGATCAAATTTCAATTATAGGCGACACTTGGGCAAGTGCCGCTAGAAGTGTCGGTTAGAAAGTGTCAGGTATTGAATTTGCGTCACTTAGGCAATGACGCAAAATAAGGGTTTTATGCGACACTAGGGTAAGTGACGCATAATTAGGGCTTTTAGCGACACTTAATGCGTCACTTAAGGAAGTGACACATCACTGCACTGGTCCGTGCGACACTTAGATCTGTTGGCCGGATTTTGTATCGAAATCGTGTTTTCCGATTTCCGTTTGACCCAAAAATTTTACCCAACCTATATTTGGACATTTCAAGTTTATACAAACCACAAAAAAGCAAAATAAATGAAATCGGAGTGTTATCGAGATTTGTCAGAAACTTACGAGTTAATGCGAGGAGAATCCGAAAAGATGGAAATGTAGATCGTGATGAGGTAACCGTTTTCCTTCAAACGAGCTTGGGGATTTAATGTCGTTTTGTGGTGCTTTTTGATGGTTTAAGGTGGTGGTGGTATGGAGGTGGAAATGGGGAAAGAAGAGAGAAAAAGAGAGAGAGTGGAAGATGGTGGAATGAAAAGTGAGGTGGGGAGGTGATGACCTCACCCTTTTGGGCTGATTTTTGGTGGGGTCCATGGGTGTGGGCTTTACCAATTTTTCATCCTCCGCGTTTGTGCTCCGTGCGGTATTCGTTTTCCCGGTCATTTAATCGTTTAAATAATTTAATATGCGTTTATTTGTATGTTTTAAAATACGAATATTTATTCGATATTTTTGTTGAAGTATTTCACTAAATACTTAATATTTGATTTATAAAATATAACTTAACTTTATTTTGATTGTTTGTGTGTTTAATATTTTAACGCACGTAGTCATTGTTTGTACGATACGAATTGTGCACGAAATATTATCTAAATAATATTTGAATATAATAGCGTCATTAAATAATGTTTTATTATTTAATAAAATTGTTCACCAACATCCGTATTAATTGAATCGAATTATTTTTGATTTGAATTGCGTACGATTTAATCAAATCGCATAATTGTATATATTCAACAATATATATTTCGATACATTAATTAGCCTAACATGGAACTAATTACATGTATTAGCAGTTGATTAGGCACTAATCACTAGTGCTAATTTGGCGGGTGTCACATTCTCCCCCTGTTAGGAGAATTTCGTCCCGAAATTTAGTTCGAGGTCATGTTTGGAGTAGCTTCAGTGAATAACCGAGGATACTTGAGTCGCATTTGGTCTTCCCGTTCCCAAGTGAATTCCGGCCCACGCCGCGAATTCCACCTAACCTTGACGATGGGAATACGACTTTGTTTGAGTTGTTTGACCTCACGGTCCATGATCTGAGTGGGTTTTTCAACAAAATGAAGTTTGTTGTTGATATGAATTTCATCGAGTGGAATGATAAGTGTCTCATCAGACAGACATTTCTTCAGATCAGAAATGTGAAACGTAGGGTGCACGCTACTGAGCTCGGGTGGCAGCTGCAATGATATGCCACTGGACCGATCCTCTCGAGGATCTCAAAAGGCCCAATGTATCTAGGGTTCAGCTTTCCACGTTTGCCAAAACGAATGACACCTTTCCAAGGTGAAACTTTGAGTAGCACTCGATCCCTAACCTGGAACTCAAGTGGTTTGCGTCTCACGTCAGCATAACTTTTCTGATGATCACGTACGGCTTTGAGTTTGGTTTGAATCTCGAAGATTTTCTCGGTTTTTTCGTGGATAAGTTCAGGACCAGTGAGTTGATTGTCTCCCACTTCGGTCCAATAGATAGGTGACCGGCACTTACGACCGTACAGTGCCTCGAAGGGTGCAGCCTTAATGCTGGAGTGATAACTGTTGTTGTACAAAAACTCGGACAATGGTAGATGTTTTTCCCAATTTATACCGAAATCAACTACGCAGGTTCATAGCATATCTTCCAGTGTTTGAATCGTTCGTTCACTTTGGCCGTCGGTTTGAGGGTGGTATGTGGTACTCATATCAAGACGAGTACCCAATGATTTCTGGAGGGATTGCCAAAAGTGAGATGTGAATCGACTATCCCTATATGAGATAATCGAGATTGGAACACCGTGTCGAGAAATAATTTCTTTGAGGTAGATTCTCGCTCCATCTTATCGGTTTCCTTGATCGCAAGGAAATGAGCAGACTTTGTGAGACGATCCACGATCACCCAAATGGTATCGCAACCGCTCGATGACTTAGGAAGTTTGGTTATGAAATCCATGGTGATTTGTTCCCATTTCCATTCAGGAGTTTCGGGTTGTTGGAGTACACCAGAAGGTTTATGATTGTCTCCCACTTCGGTCCAACAGATAGGTGACCGGCACTTACGACCGTACAGTGCCTCGAAGGGTGCAGCCTTAATGCTGGAGTGATAACTGTTGTTGTACAAAAACTCGCACAATGGTAGATGTTTTTCCCAATTTATACCGAAATCAACTACGCAGGTTCATAGCATATCTTCCAGTGTTTGAATCGTTCATTCACTTTGGCCGTCGGTTTGAGAGTGGTATGCGGTACTCATATCAAGATGAGTACCCAATGATTTCTGGAGTGATTGCCAAAAGTGAGATGTGAATCGACTATCCCTATATGAGATAATCGAGATTGGAACACCGTGTTGAGAAATAATTTCTTTGAGGTAGATTCTCGCTCCATCTTATCGGTTTCCTTGATCGCAAGGAAATGAGCAGACTTTGTGAGACGATCCACGATCACCCAAATGGTATCGCAACCGCTCGATGACTTAGGAAGTTTGGTTATGAAATCCATGGCGATTTGTTCCCATTTCCATTCAGGAATTTCGGGTTGTTGGAGTACACCAGAAGGTTTATGATACTCGGCTTTGACTTTCGAGCAAGTAGGATACTTGCTGACTTATGTGGCGATTTTAGCTTTCATATTCAGCCACCAATAAAATTCCTTGATGCCGTGATACATTTTGTCAGATCCCGGATGGATAGAGTATTTGGACTTGTGAGCTTCGTCCATCACCAAGTCTCGCAGGTTCCCAAAACTAGGCACCCAGATTTGGTTAGAGAGGTACCTAACTCCGTTATGTTTGATTTTGAATTGTTTATCCATGCCTCGCAAGGCTTCGTTTTTGATGTAATCAGGTTTCAGAGATTCCAGTTGAGCAGCGAGAATCTGAATGTTTAGATCATTGTGAATGATCATACTGAGGGCTCAGACTCGAAGTGGTTTCGTTCGTTCTTTTCGACTGAGGGCATCGGCAACAACATTTGTCTTACCCGGATGGTATTTGATCTCGCAATCGTATTCGGTAAGCAACTCGACCCACCGACGTTGCCTCATGTTGAGATCCTTCTGATCAAATATGTGTTGGAGACTTTTGTGGTCAGTAAAGATTGTGCACTTGGTTCCATAAAGGTAGTGTCTCCAGATTTTGAGAGCAAAGACGACGGCTCCTAGCTCTAGGTCGTGAGTGGTGTAGTTCTTTTCGTGAACTTTGAGTTGTCACGAGGCATAGACAGTAACTTTGTCTTGTTGCATCAACACGCAACCGAGACTTGGTTGGAAGCATCGTAGTATACCACGAAGTCATCGGTGCCTTCAGGTAATGATATGATAGAAGCATTGCAAAGCTTTTGTTTCAGAAGTTGAAATGCTGACTCTTGTTTATCAGTCCAATCGAACTTTTTATCCTTCTGAGTCATTGTCATGAGTGGTTGGGCTATTTTGAAGAAATTTTCAATAAATCGCCGATAGTACCCAGCAAGACCCAAGAATTGGCGTACTTCGGTTGGAGTTGTTGGTGCTTACCAGCACTTGATAACCTCGATTTTTGATGGATCAACATGGATTCCTTGACTATTAACAACGTGTCAAAGGAATTGAACGGATTGTATCCAGAACTCACACTTGGAGAATTTGGCATATAACTCCTCGTGTCTGAGTAGTTCTAGGATGGTTTTGAGGTGTTGTGCATGTTCACGTTTGTTGCGCGAGTAAATGAGGATGTCGTCGATGAAGACAATGACAAACTTGTCAAGGTAAGGTTTGCACACCCGATTCATAAGATCCATGAATACAGCCTATGCGTTTGTTAAACCGAAGGGCATCACCTGAAATTCATAATGCCCGTAATTAGTTCGGAAAGCAGTTTTCGGGATATCAGTGTCGTGAAATCAGAGTTGATGATAACCTGACCGAAGATTGATCTTTGAATAAAAACTCGACCCTTGAAGTTGGTCAAACAGGTCTTCGATACGAGGGAGTGGATATCGGTTCTTGACGGTCAACTTGTTCAACTCTCGGTAGTCGATGCACATTCTGAAAGAACGATCTTTCTTTTTCATGAATAAGACCGGAGCTCCCCAAGGCGAAGAACTTGGTCCGATGAATCCTCAATCCAGGAGTTCCTGCAACTGGGTGGACAGCTCCTGAAGTTCGGATGGGGCTAATCGGTATGGTGCTTGAGCCACAGGTGCAACACCTAGCATGAGATCGATTGAGAATTCAGCCTGTCTTGGCGGTGGTAGACCAGGCAGTTCGTCGGGAAAGACTTCTGGAAAGTCTCGAACGATGGGCACATCCTCAAGTCGCTTCTCCTCCGACTTTTTCTCCATGATGTGTGCGAGGATTGCCGGATAACCTTTCTGCAGAAATTTTTGGGTTTTCAAACAAGAGATGATGTTTAGTCTCGTCCCACCAGTCTCCCCATGTATGACCAAAGTTATACCGGGGGCGAGAGGGATGCGAACAATCTTATCGTAGCAAATGATTTCAGCTCAGTATCTGGACAACCAGTCCATATCAACGATGACGTCGAAACTTCCAATTTCAACTGGCATAAGATCGATTGAGAAGGTTTCGTCGGCTAGGTATGAGTTTACCATTCGCTAGTTCTACAGTGTACTTAGTATCTAGAGCAACAGGGGTGATGTCAAGCAATGGATAAAATTCATCAGAAATAAAGCTTCTATCAGCAGCAGTATCAAACAGAACAGAAGCGATTAAGTTGTTGAGGAGGAACATACCCGAGACCACATTAGGGTCTTCGCGGGCGTCCCCTGTTCTTCAGTCTTGGACACTCATTCCTGAAGTGTCCAGCGTCCCCACATTCATAACAGGCCCTGGGTTGTTTGGTGGTGTTGTTGGGTTTGGGAGCTCGACAATCTTTGGTCGAATGCCCGTACCTCCTGCAATTGTTGCAAGGGGTAATGCATTGACCCTCGTGGTGGCGGTTACACTTGGAACAATAGGGTTGTTCCCAGTATACCAACATTTGGGTTCAGTGTTGGAGGTATAAGCTTGGATGGCATTGGGTTTCCTGCTTGGTTGGTCGTGGTGCTCAGAGGATTTGCGTTTGTTGTTGGAAGGGGCGGTGGATGCCTCACGGATGACAATCATTGCCATGAGTTGATGTGCGAGCCGGATTGCACTTTGGATGGTGGTTGGTTTGGATGAGGCGACATTTCCTTGGATGTTCTCCGGGGGCCGGCGGATGTATCCTTTGATGCGTTTTTCCTCCGTGTCTAGCAAACCTGGACATACGAGGGTGAGTTGCTGGAATTTGGTGGTGTAATGTGACACCCGACATTTTAGGTTAACTGTTAAACCTAATTGGGAACCCTAATTACTTGTATATATAGTTTGTTTAAGGCTAAATATTTGTAATTACATGTATATTTTAATATACTCTTACGTGATTGTGATTATCTGTAATTACGCGAAACGATCGGACTGAGTCCGACACAAAATACGACGTTGGTGAAAACATTCTATAAATAAATTAAATCTATTTTTATAATTTATTTATCATATATTATTATCTTAATATAATAATACATGAAAAACCTAGACGTTTTAACTAAAACGTTTCAAACGCAGTAAAAACGCGCGAATCAAATTCTGTAACTAAATGAAAGTCAATAAAATATTTTGACAACTAAAAATAAAGTATTTTAATAATACTTCAATGAAATTTATCCAAATTATATCGTTAATTTAAACGACTCAAAATAACATTACGAGATTTAACGTTTAAACCGAATAATGAGTAAACAACCTAAATACGTAAACACATCCTAAAATTTAATCAAAAACTCAGCCATCCCTTATGTAACACCCCCAAATTCATTGTTTAGCGGAAGCAAGATTTGGGTGTTACTAATCAATAATCAAAGCACACAGATATATAGCAAACGACTCTACATGCGTCATTTTAACAAAATACCTTAATATTAAAATGTTTACAACAGTTTGAACCCGTACATAGCTCGTGTTCATAATATGAGAGATTTAAGTACATAATTAGTTATACAAAATCTAATAATGCAATAAAATCTCTGAAGTTTGCATGGAGACTCGAGCTAATATGCATCCTGAGGGGTAGTCCAAATCTACTACTGAGTACCTGTGATACATGCTAAAAGGGGTCAGCTAACGCTGGTGAGCTCACAGGTTTTGATATTAAATAATAGTGTGTGAACCGCAAGATTTAAATGTTGAATTGCATCCAGCAAATGATAATAATAGTGTATACAACCATGAGCGCATAGTCTGAGCTTAACTCGAGGGTCGGGTCCCATATAGAGAATTCCGAGCGAGGTGCCTCCACGAGTGCCTAATCTACACTCGTTTTCCCAAATATTAGTACGTCCGTTGCAGAGGTTAGCGAGACTAACCCGGACGAGGTGGGTCAATCCTATATGGTACCATATACTAATATTCACGCTACTTTCGTATTACCAGACTAAACTGACGGAGGACTTTCATTAGTTGAAAACAACTCATGTAGTATATTGAAATATGTATTCGCGTTCATGCGTTAAAAACAGAGCAATGTATCACACCCCTAGTAAAACAGTAAAAAGAGGGGCCATGAGACTCACCTGAGCCTTGAGTGTTTATCGAAATAAACTTGAATTGATTAGCTGTGAATTGATGTCCGAAGACTTGTAACCTGAGGGTGTCCACGACACACGATGGTTATTAATCGATTTGACATCTTAAAAGACTACCTTTGTAGTTGTTTGTCCAACTATAATGTTCAAAGTACTACGATTTGGTTGATTTGATTATGTTTTGAAAACGTGTACGGCCTGTTGGTGACGGTGTGTAATAATAATTCTCAAAAACATTATTATTATGTTTCGATTCATTTGTATACTTATAAAAATGTGTGTTAACCGTTCTTGCATTGGTTTAATATCATATTAATTAATTATCATCATTTGGTGCCCATTTTAAGTAAATTTCAAAGTACTGAAAAATGTTGACCAGTGTTGACTACGAACCGAGATTGCACTACGAACCAAGTTCGCGAACCGAACCGAGATTACACTACGAACCGAGTTCACAAACCGAACCGAGATTGCACTGCGAACCGAATCGAGATTACACTGCGAACCGAGTTCGCGAACCGAACCGAGATTGCACTGCGAACCGAGTTCGCAAACCGAACCGAGTTCGCAAACCGAACCGAGTTCGCAAACCGAACCGAGATTGCACTGCGAACCGAGTTCGCGAACCGAACCGAGATTGCACTGCGAACCGAGTTTGGATCTCAGCTCGCGAAATTGGCCGATCAACGATTTTAAGCTTCAAAAATGAGTTTTTGTTCGATTTTTGGGCGTTTTGATGTTATTAAAAGCTTCCAACCTGTATGTTCACAATATCTAAGTAATTTCTAGAAAGAGAAATGATTTCTAGAGAGAGAGTGAGTAAAACCTGGACTTGTTCTTGATGGTGCCCATTTTTGATGAAAATGGAGATGGAGAAGATGAGGAAGATGATGATGATCCTTGGGCTTGTTCTTGATGATGATGATGAATGATTTTTAGTGGTGTTTTCGGTGGTTTCGGCTGCTGCGATTTGATAGCAAAGAGGGAGTTTGGGTGTAGGTGTGTGGATTTGAGAGGAAATGATAAGGAGAGAGAGATGGTGTAAGTGAAAAATGAGAAAGGAGGGGAAGAGTGGGGGGTGTTGGGCCGGTTTGGGGAGGCCTCCGCTGTGTGGCCTCTCCAACTTTTTAATCCCCTGCATTTGCGCTCCGTACGGTGTTCGTTTTCTTGGTTGTTTAAACGTTAAATAATTATTTTATTACGTTTAATTATAAGTTTTAAAATACGGATATTTATTCAAGATTATACTTGAAGTATTTCATCAAATACTTAATAATTGTGTTATAATTTGTAACTTTAACTTTACTTCGGTTGTTTGCGTGTTTACCATTTTAGCGCGTAGACTTTGTTTGTACGATACGAAATAGTTATGAAATATTATCAAAATAATATTTGTGATATAATAGTGTTTTTAAATAATGTTACACTATTTAGTAAAAATGTTCACCAACGTCCGTATTTAAATGAACCGAATTGTATTCAATTTAAAGAGCGTACGATTTAATCAAATCGCATATTTGTATATATTCAACAATATATATATATATAGATACATTAATTAGCCTAACACATAACTAATTACATGTATTAACATAGAATTAGGCGCTAATTACTAGTCCTAATTTTGGCGGGTGTTACATTCTCCCCCTGTTAGGAGAATTTCATCCCGAAATTTAGCTCGATGTAGCGTTTGATGTAGAGTCAGTGAATAAATGAGGATACTTGAGTCGCATTTGGTCTTCCCGTTCCCAAGTGAATTCCGGACCACGCCGCGAATTCCACTTGACCATAACGATGGGAATACGACTTTGTTTGAGTTGTTTGACCTCACGGTCCATGATTTCAGCGGGTTCTTCAACGAAATGGAGTTTGTCATCGACGCGAATCTCGTCGAGTGGGATGATGAGTGTCTCATCAGACAGACATTTCTTTAGGTTAGAAATATGAAAAGTAGGGTGCACGTTGCTGAGCTCGGTTGGCAGTTGCAGTCGATATGCCACGGGGCCTATCCTCTCGAGGATTTCAAAAGGCCCAATGTATCTGGGATTTAACTTCCCGCGTTTGCATCGGATTACGCCTTTCCAAGGAGATACTTTCAGGAGTACTCGATCCCCAACCTGGAATTCGAGTGGTTTGCGTCTCACGTTAGCATAACTTTCTGACGATCACGTGCGGCCTTGAGTCGGTTCAGGACCAGTGAGTTGGCTGTCTCCCACTTCGGTCCAACAGATCGGTGATCGGCACTTACGACCGTACAGTGCCTCGAATGGTGCAACTTTAATGCTGGCATGATAGCTGTTATTGTAGGAAAATTCGCACAATGGCAGGTGTCTTTCCCAGTTTGCACCGAAGTCAACTACGCAAGCTCGTAGCATGTCTTCCAGTGTCTGAATAGTTCGTTCACTTTGGCCATCGGTTTGAGGATAGTATGCGGTACTCATATCAAGACGGGTACCCAACGATTTTTGAAGTGATTGCCAAAAGTGAGATGTGAAATGAGCGTCCCTGTCGGAGATAATCGAGGTTGGAACACCGTGTCGAGTGACAACTTCTTTGACATAGATTTGTGAAAGGCGTTCCATTTTATCAGTTTTCTTGATTGCTAGGAAATGGGCAGATTTAGTGAGTCGATCAACGATCACCCAAATGGTATCGCAACCGCTCGATGACTTTGGTAGTTTGGTTATGAAATCTATGGCAATTTGTTCCCATTTCCATTCAGGAATGTTGGGTTGTTGAAGTAAACCAGAAGGTTTTTGATATTCGAGTTTGACTTTCGAGCAAGTAAGGCACTTGCTGACATATGTGGCGATTTCGGCTTTCATGTTCGGCCACCAATAGAATTCCTTGATACATTTTGTCAGATCCCGGGTGGATAGAATACTTGGACTTGTGAGCTTCATCCATTACCAAGTCTCGCAGGATCCCAAAACTAGGCAACCAGATTCGATTTGAGAAGTACCTAACGCCATTAGGTTTGATTTTGAATTGTTTATCAATGCCTCGTAAGGCTTCACGTTTGACATTTTCGGGGTTCAAAGCTTCGATTTGAGCGGCATGAATCTGAATGGTGAGATCATTATGAATGGTCATACTAAGGGCTCGAACTCGGAGTGGTTTCGGTCGTTCCTTTCGACTGAGGGCATCGGCAACAACATTTGCCTTGCCTGGGTGGTACTTAATTTCGCAGTCGTAATCGGTGAGCAACTTACCCAACGTCGTTGTCGCATATTAAGGTCTTTTTGGTCGAAGATGTGTTGGAGACTCTTGTGATCGGTGAATATGGTACTTCGGGTACCATAGAGGTAGTGTCTCCAGATTTTGAGGGCGAACACCACGACCCCTAGCTTGAGGTCGTGAATCATGTAGTTCTTCTCATGAACTTTGAGTTGTCGGGAAGCGTAAGCAATGACCTTGTCTCATTGCATCAACACGCAACCGAGACCTTGGTGGGAAGCATCGCAGTATAATAGGAGCACTGCAAAGCTTGAGTTTTAATAGCTGGAATGCTGACTCTTGTTTATCAGTTCAATTGAACTTCTTTTCCTTTTGAGTCGGTGTCGTGAGCGGTTGAGCCATTTTGGAGAAATTTTTGATGAAACGACGATAATACCCGGCCAATCCAAAAAATTGGCGTACTACGGTTGGAGTGGTTGGCGCTTGCCAGTCTTTGATAGCCTCAATTTTCGATGGGTCGACGTGAATTCCTTGACTATTAACAACATGTCCAAGGATTTGAACGAATTGTATCCAGAACTCACACTTGGAGAATTTGGCATATAACTCCTCGTGTTTGAGTAGTTCTAGGATGGTTTTGAGGTGTTGCGTGTGTTCTTGTTCGTTGCGTGAATAGATGAGGATGTCATCGATAAAGAAAATGACAAACTTGTCGAGGTAGGGTTTGCACACCCGATTCATAAGGTCCATGAATACAGCCGGTGCGTTTGTTAACCCGAAGGGCATCACCTGAAATTCATAATGCCCGTAACGAGTTCGGAAAACAGTTTTCGGGATGTCGGTGTCACGAACTCGAAGTTGATGATAACCTGATCGAATATCGATCTTTGAATAAATACTCGACCCTTGAAGTTGGTCAAACAGGTCATCGATGCGAGGAAGTGGATACCGGTTCTTGACAGTTAGCTTGTTCAACTCTCGGTAGTCGATACACATTCGGAAAGAACCGTCTTTCTTTTCAACAAATAAGACCGGAGCTCCCCAAGGCGAAGAACTTAGTCTAATGAATCCTCTGTCCAGGAGTTCCTGTAACTGGGTGGACAGCTCCTAAAGTTAGGATGGGGCTAGGCGGTATGGTGCTCGGGCTACCGGTGCGGCACCCGGCACGAGATCGATCGAGAACTCAACCTGTCTAGGTGGAGGTAAACCAGGTAGTTCTTCCGGAAAGACTTCGGGAAAGTCTCTAATGATTGGCACATCCTTAAGTTGCTTCTCCTCCGACTTTTTCTCTGTGATGTGCACGAGGATTGCAGGATAACCCTTTCTGAGAAATTTTCGGGTTTTCAGACAAGATATGATATTTAGTCTTGACCCACCGGTCTCCCCCTGTATGATCAAGTTTCTACCGACGGCGAGAGGGATGCGGATGATTTTGTCATAACAGACGATTTCAGCTCTTTGTTTGGACAACCAGTCCATACCAATGATGACGTCGAAACTTCCAATTTCAACGGGCATAAGATCTATCAAAAAGGTTTCGTTGGCTAAGTTTAAAGTGAAATTAGGTATCACACTATCAGTTTCTATGAGTTTACCATTTGCTAGTTCTATAGTGTACTTAACATCTAGAGCAACAGGGGCGATGTCAAGTAGGGGGCAAAACTCGTTGGAAATAAAGCTCCTATCGACACCAGTATCAAATAGAACAGAAGCAGTTAAGTTAATGAGGAGGAACATACCCATGACCACATTCGGGTCCTGATGGGCATCCCCATAATTGAGTACGAAGGCTCTACCCTTAGCATTGTTGTTGTTGTTGGCCTTGTTCTTCAGTTTTGGGCAGTCATTCCTAAAGTGCCCAGGGTTTCCACATTCTTTGCATGCTCGGTGTGGTCTGGTGTTGTTGTTGGTATTGTTGTTGTTGGCGGTGGATCTACAATCCTTGGTGAGGTGGCCATACCTCTTGCAGTTATTGCAATAGGGACCGCAAGGACCTTCATGGTGGCGGTTGCACTTGGAACAGTAGGGCTTGTTCCCCGTGTAACCCCGTCTAGTGTCGGTGGTTGAGTTGTAGGCCTTGATGGTGTCGGGTTTCTTGTTTTGGGAGTTGTTGTGGTTGTCGGACCACTTTCTTTTGAGGTGGTTGGAGGAAGAAGTGGGTGGTTCTGGGTCCTCGTTCATGGCCATGAGTTCATGGGCCAATCGGATAGCACCATCCAGGGTGGTCTGGTTTAAAGAGGCGACGTTCCCCCAGACAGGTTCAGGAAGACCGCAGATGTATTTTTGGATCTTGTCGGGCTCGATGCTCACCATCGCAGGGCGAAGGATGGCAAGTTGTTGAAATCTAACGGTATACCCATCAATGTCAGATCCCTGAACCCTTAGGTTCCAGAATTCTTCCTCCAGCTTTTGGAGTTGTTCGATGGGGCAATACTTAGCAGTAAGCATTTTCTTCAGTTCCTCCCAAGGGAGTAGGTAAGCTGCGTCAATACCCACCGACTGAGCATATGAGTTCCACCAGGAGAGGGCACCATCTTCGAGGGTGCAAGTAAAGAATTTGACTTTGTCCGCCTCTGCACATTTGCTGATGAGGAAAACAAATTCCATCTTCTCAAACCATCTAATTAGTCCGATGGCACCTTCTGTGCCCTTGAAGATGTGTGGTTTGCAGCTCTGGAAGTCCTTGTATGAACAAGGTCTGGGTAGAGGCCCGTTTGCAGCTGTATCTTCGCTTCCCGAACTGGGTTGTCGGGTAGCCATAGCTTGGGCCACGCTTTGGGCTATGAGTTGTGCGATCTCAGTTTCGCTGAAGGTGAATCGTTTCGGTGGCATCTTGCTGGACAAGATCAAGAAAAGACTATGAGATATTTGCGTGAAATTATGAGATATCACGCATTGGGTGGTGTGTTTGCCATGCCGAGACAAAGTGTTAGAAAGAGTGAGGCCTGTATCCATATAATACATATATAATATAGCCTAAGATGTTGAGTGAGAGCGAGGCCTATCTATGTATATATATATATATATATATATATATATATATCACATAATAGCCTAAGGTGTCTAACACAGACAAGTTTGGGTCCCGGTTTCTCTCGTGGTCAGAGTCAACTAGTGTATCATGTTCAGTCATGATTCCTTTCAGATCTCACATCATATTCTTTTAATTATACATAGTTGATCAGGCTATGTGTTGAGTCCTGAGCCACTGCCAGATTTGCTCAGAAGACAAGTCTTGTGCCACTGCTAGAAGAAGTCTACCACTTTCAGTTAGAATTAGTCTAACAGTGCCACTGTTGGTATAAGTTTGTATTTTGTATCAAGTACTTAACCACTGTTGGTAATACGAGTACTACCCCTGTTCTTGTATAGCTCAACCACTGTTAGAAGTCGGTTAGAGAGAAATATGGAATAGATAGAATTTCCATAATAGTTTTGATTCTGTAAAGGACTCTATGTGATATAAATAGAGATCCAGTAAAACCCTAGTTGATAGACGAATCTCTAGTTATTAGCTTCAAGGTTGTAAACCCTAACACAAATTGTGTGTTCGTATTATTGATAATAATATTGAAGCTTTTGATTAAATATTCTGTTTTACAAGTTTAGTTCTTCAAAGTTATTAATAAACTATTCCGCAAGCTTATTAATAATTAATCAAAGTAATACATATTAAGATCCTGATTGGGATCAACAAGTGGTATCAGAGCTAGATATTGCTTTGATCTTGAAGAATTCTATTGAAGTTTGTAGCTTTCTCTTCAAATACCAAGATGTCTACTGAAACAATGGAAGGAATACAGGCAACAAAGATTCCTATGCTCAAACCTGATGAGTTTGAGTTATGGCAGACAAGAATAAGGCAGTACATGCTTCTCACAGATTATATGATGTGGGAGGTGGTTATCAATGGACCTAATTATCCAAAGGTTCCAGATGGTGAAAAATTGGAGAGACCACCACCCAAGACAGATGCTGAGAGAAAAGAAAGAGCCACTGAATGGAAGGCATTGAGTACATTACTCTTGTCAATTCCCAATGAGTATCAAAAGAAATTTGATAAATGTGTAGATGCTAAGGTACTCATGGAAGCAATAGTCACAAGGTTTGGAGGCAATGATAATACAAAGAAGAATAAGAGGTCTCTTCTCAAACAACAGTTTGAGAACTTTGCTGGAGTAAAGTCAAAAACTTTAACTCAAACCTTTGATAGGTTGGGAGATCTTGAAAATCACAATGTCAAGATAGACAAGGATGATCTTAATAGAAAATTTTTAAGATCACTTGGTACAGAATGGAACATGTACACTGTGGGACTAAGACAAAGTGCAGACCTTGATCAGAAGGAAATTGAGGATCTGTACAATGATCTGAGAAACTTTGAGCCTGAGGTTTTGGCTATAAAACAGTCCACTGGTAGTTCTAATAATACTGCTTTTGTGTCTGTTGGTGAAGCTGGAAGTAGTAGCACATCTGGTGCTAATGATAATGTGCTAGAAGCATTCTTTGCTAGCCATGTGAATTCATCATTAACTACAGAAGATTTGGAGCAGGTCAGTGAAGAGGACCTTGAGAAGATGGATTTGAGATGGCAAATGGCTATGATCACCATAAGGGCAAAAAGGTTTATCCAGAGGTCTGGTAACAGAAACTTCACATTCAAGAGAGATGGTGTAGCTGGTTTTGACAAAAGCAAAGTGGAGTGTTTCAACTGCCACAAGTTGGGTCACTTTGCAAGAGAATGCAGGAATACACAGGATGGAGGATCACAGAATACAGTTAATGGAATAATGAGAAATAGTTCTGGTCCTCAAAGAAGATTGGTACCTGTACAGAACACCACTTCAGACTCATTGGTAGCACAAGATGGAATGGGAGGATTTGACTGGAGTGATCAAGAAGAGCTTGTGGTAAAGAATCAAGCTTTGATGGCTGTCACAGAAGAACCAGAACCTTCAGACATTCCACATGAGGTACAAGTTAAATTATGTTCACCTGAATGTAAGAAAATGGTTAAATTTTACAGGGATCATAATGTTGTTGTGTGCAATGAGTTGAAAGCATTTGAGGTCAAAAGTCAACATGCAACCTTAGCTTTTGAAAATCTGGAAAAACAAATTAAAGCTTTTGAAAAGAATGAATCACAGTTTCACTTAGATATTAAATATCTGAATTGGGAAAAGAAAGCTTTACAAACAAAAGTTGATATGCTAAGTGCCAAGTTGATTGAGGCAATTTCTGATAAAGAGTCTATAAAGTTGAAAGTTGATGAATTGGAAAATGCCTCAAAAAGTGTTCAAAACTTAATCAAGTCTCAGATTCATGATAAATTGAAAACTGGATTAGGTTACAATCTTAATGCTGTACCCCCACCTTATAATCATACTTACTTCCCATCTAAAATTGATTTTGACTTAGAAAAACTTAAGGTAGGTGTGTCTGAGGAGGTTAAAAAGGTAGATCCAGTAGTTAATTGTGCTGATAATATAAATTTTGATAAAGTGGAAATATCTGATTGGACTGAGGAAGATGAGAGTGATAGTGATAGTTCATCTAGTGGTAATTCTATGGATGGATGTGTTAAGTCTATTACTGGTCTAGTTTCAGAACTTAAGAGTGATAAACTAGAAGAAGGCAAGAAGTTGTTCATGGAGAAAGCTAAGGTGCAGCTTGAACAAGTGAATAGGACTAACAAATCTAGAACTGGTCTAGGTTATGTGAATAACAAGGTTAATCATGAGTCCAATAAAATGGCTAAATGTGTTAAGTGTGCTAGCAAACATGATAAAAATCCTGCAAAGAAAATAATCAAACCTACACCTAGAGGGAATCAAAGGAATTGGAATCAATTGGTGTCACAAAGGCTGGGTAATGGGTTTGAATGTGTGAAAAGAAAATCATGTTTTATTTGTGGTAGGTATAATCATCTTCAACAGAACTGTTACCATAATCCTAAAAATAATAGGAACCGTGGTACAGGACAAGTGTTGAGAAATCAGCCTAACAGAGGCAATGCTGCGGCCACTGTTAATACTGCAGCAGTGCCACTGTCAGAAGCTAACAGAGGCAAGACAAGAACAGGGGAGGGTTTGACCACTGTCAGGCATGGTACCTCTGCTGGTATTAAGCATTTGCAAAGAATGTTTATACCAAGTAAAGCTGCCACTGCCAGGGTAATAAATACGAATTTGAAGGTGACCACTGTCAGACCATTAACCCCTGTCAGGTCTAAAACAGATTGTTTTTGGAGACATAAGAATGCATCTACATCAAAAGTGTCCAAAATCAATGAAGCATTGAGATCAATCACCTTTAAGAGGGTTGATGTCAAAGATGCTCAAGGGAAACCCAAAGCCAGATTGGTTTGGGTTCCCAAGAGAAACTAAATATTTCTCTTGTTATATGTGCAGGGCAAGCCAAGCGTATGGCATATTGATTCAGGATGCTCAAGGCACAGACTGGAGATAGGGAGAAACTGCAAGATTTTAAAGCTTTTAATGGAGGAGATGTGGCATTTGGCAGTAATCCTAAAGGAGGAAAAATCACAGGTAAAGGCAAGGTAAAAAGCAGTAAGCTCACTTTCAATGATGTTTATTATGTTGAATAATTGAGATATAATTTGCTAAGTGTGAGTTAAATCACAGATAAGCAAAATCCTGTTTATTTCACTGACACAGAATGCATTATACTTTCTGAAAAACTCAAAATACCTGAAGATAAAATTTTAATGAGAGTTCCAAGAAAGAATAATGTATACTGTAGTGATTTAAACAAGATGGAATCTCAAAATGTTAAATGTCTTATATCTAAAGCTACTGTTTCTGAATCTGAATTATGGCATAGGAGGATGTGTCACTTGAATTTCAAGACCATGAATAAACTTGTTAGGAATAGGCTAGTGAGAGGCTTACCTAAAAAGTTATTTGAATGTAGTGACCACTGTGTAGCTTGTCTCAAAGGCAAGCAACACAAGACTTCTTATAAGACCAAGCTTGTGAATACAAATACCACTCCCTTACACCTGTTACATATGGACTTGTTTGGCCCTACCAATGTAGCTAGTCAAGGGAAGAAATCTTACTGTTTGGTGATAACTGATGACTATTCTAGGATGAGTTGGGTATTCTTTCTTAGGACCAAGGATGAGACAGGTGAAACACTTAGATCTTTCATAACTAGGATTGAGAATTCAACAAATCAAAAGGTTAAGATCATCAGGTGTGATAATGGGACAGAATTTAAGAATCATGAGATGAATAAGTTCTGTGAGGAGAAAGGTATAGAAAGACAGTTTAGTGCACCTAGGACTCCACAACAAAATGGAGTAGCTGAAAGAAGGAATAGGACACTAATTGAGGCTGCTAGAAGCATGCTAGCAGATGCTAAACTTCCAATGTCTTTTTGGGCAGAGGCAGTCAGCACTGCTTGTTATGTTTTGAATAGGATTTTGATAGTCAAACCTCATAACAAGACACCCTATGAGTTATTCTTTAAGAGAAAACCTTTGGTTAGCTTTTTAAAACCATTTGGATGTCCTTGTACTGTCTTAAATACCAGAGATCACCTAGGTAAGTTTCAAAGTAAGGTAGATGAGGTTGTCTTTGTTGGATACTCTATTCAAAGCAAGGCTTATAGAGTGTTTAATAAAAGGACTAGGATCATAGAGGAGACCATGGATGTGACCTTTAATGAAAATACACCAAATGTAGAAGGAAAAGGTCCAGAAGTATTGTTTGATATTGATGCACTAACCCATGCTTTTAGATATCCAGATTTGTCTTCTAGTGCAGGTACAAGTGCAGGTGATGATGCAAATGGAGATAGCAGCTCAAGTCAGCCTACAAAGGATACCTTGGAGTATGTATTATTTCCAATTTGGTCTCCAGATCCACCAGCAGTCTTTCAACAGGATCACACAGAAACTGATGGATTAACTCCAGAAACAAATGGATCATTTGCAAAGGATGATTCAGATAAGGGTACACATGGTTTAAGGGGTTCACATGAAGATTCAGAAAGTGAATTAGAGATACCTGGACTATCAGATGAAGAGCAGAGATCACCAAAGGACTATGAACAAAGTCCACCATTTCAAGTTTTGGAAAGAACTTCTTTGTCAGATTCTGAAACAACTCCAAAGCTTTCAAAAGAAAGAAAGGAAAGAGATTCTTTTTCAGAATCAGAAATGGATAATCTTGTGGGTCCTAATTTGGAAAGAGAATTGCTTGATACATCCACATCTAAGTATCTGGTTCATAAAGATCATTCCTTGGATTTGGTCATTGGTGATATTGGTTCACATGTTCTGACCAGACAGCAGTCAAAGATAAGAGAAGAAGATTTACATACTTCTTTATATGTTTGTTTTCTTTCTCAGATGGAACCAAAGAAAGCAGTGGAAGCTCTCAAAGATCCCACCTGGATTGAAGCCATGCAAGAAGAATTGCTACAATTCAAGCTGCAGGATGTATGGGATTTGGTTGATTTACCAAAAGGAAAGAGAGCTATAGGCACCAAGTGGATTTTTAAGAACAAGAGAGATGAGAGAGGGATTGTCATCAAGAATAAAGCCAGGTTGGTAGCACAGGGGTATACACAGGAAGAAGGAATTGATTATGATGATGTTTTTGCCCCTGTTGCTAGGATAGAAGCTATTAGATTATTTTTAGCTTATGCATCTTATCAGGGTTTCAAGGTTTATCAAATGGATGTGAAGAGTGCTTTTCTTCATGGTCTAATTGATGATGAGGTGTATGTATGCCAACCTCCAGGGTTTGAAGATCTAACATATCCAGATAGAGTGTGCAGATTGAAGAAAGCTTTGTATGGTTTACATCAAGCACCAAGAGCTTGGTATGATACTCTATCTGAGTATCTTCTCAAGAATGGATTCAAGAGAAATACTATTGACAAGACTCTGTTTATCAAGAGGATTCAGAAAGATATTTTGCTGGTACAGGTCTATGTAGATGATATTATATTTGGATCTACAAGTGATTCACTGTGTAAAGACTTTGAGGAGCTAATGCATCAGAAGTTTAAGATGAGTTCAATGGGATAACTCACTTTCTTATTAACCAAGGGAAGTATGTGAAGGATATTTTGAATAAATTTGGTTATAAAGATGTAAAGATAGCTAGTACTCCCATGAAGGCACACAAACATCTTAATTCTGATCCTGAGGGGGAGGAAGTAGATGTGCACCTGTACAGGTCAATGATTGGTTCTTTGATGTATTTAACTTCATCTAGACCTGATATTATGTTTGCAGTGTGTCTTTGTGCTAGGTACCAAACCAATCCAAAGCAGTCACACATGTATGCTGTGAAAAGGATCTTTAGATACTTGAAAGGTCAACCAGATTTGGGACTTTGGTATGCTAAAGGATCAGACTTTGAGCTAAAGGCTTTCACAGATAGTGACTATGGTGGTGAAAACATGGATAGAAAATCAACCAGTGGAGGATGTCAATTTCTTGGAAGTAGGCTAGTGTCATGGCAATGCAAGAAGCAGACCATAGTTTCTACATCTACAGCAGAAGCAGAGTATGTTGCAGCATCCAGTTGTTGTGCACAGGTGCTCTGGATTCAGAATCAAATGATGGACTATGGTTTGACTTTCATGAACACTCCTACTTACATTGATAATACATCTGCTATTAGTATCATACAAAATCCTGTTAAGCATTCAAAAACCAAACACATTGAAATCAGATATCATTTTATAAGAGATTGTTATGATAAACGATTGATTCATATTTTCAAAATTCATATTGATAATCAACTCGCAGATCTGTTTACCAAATCATTTGATGTAGGAAGGTTTACATTTTTGATATCTAATATTGGTATGATCAATCTCACTTAGTGTTTTGGTCAGGATCTGATACTAACAGAGGTGAAGTATATTGTGTGTGACAGGGTCAAGTGTTGCCACTGTTAGCTTCATCATGATAACAGTTGGTTCCACTGTTAGTTTACTTATGCCACTATCAATGTATTTTCAACCTCTGCTGTATATTTGTGTAGTTTAACCCTGCTAGTTGTTTTTCTTAGTTTAATATTGCTGGATTAAGCCACTGTCAGGAGACATTAGGAGAAGTGGAGTCTAATGTTTTATTTGTTGATTTTTCTTATTTGATTAAAAAAAAAATTCGTGTTATTTTATGGTCTATGACCCTGCTAGTTCTAGTGTACCTATGCTAGTACTAGTACCCCTGTTGGTTTTATTGAGGATTATTAATGGTTGCATTTAATCAAGTGAGGTACCCCTGTTGGGCTTAAGTGTTCGTTATGCCCCTGTTGGTGCATAACTGACAGTGCCACTGTTAGTTCTATTTACTAGGGCTTGGCACTGTCATCACATAAGTATCCAAACACTTCACTTTTTCAATTACGCTTTCAAAATTCTCAAAACTCTTTAATAAACGCTCTCGTTTATGTTTCATCATTGTAAACCATTCTTCTTTCTTTCATCAATTTCAGTCATGGCATCGTCATCTTCATCTGATTCTGGTAATTCTACTTTGAGTGTTCATTCTGAACACAACATGAGGGCTTTCTTGGACAAAGAAGTCGCAGATGAGTATTTTCATCCGATTATTGATTTCTTGAGTAACTGTTTGGTTACATATGCTCTTACTGTGACTCCAAGATTGATCAGATCACATATTCAAGAATTCTGGAAGAATGCAAAGGAAGGGAATGTTAATGGCATTACTCACATTCATTCCACTGTCAAGGGCAACAGAGTAATGGTGACTGAGATTGTTCTTAGAGAACTTCTGCAGTTTGATGATGAAGGAGGAGTTCTGGAATTGTCAAGAGAGGATCTATTTCAAGGAATAAAAGATATGGGTTATGAAGGTGCTGGAAAAGCAAGGTCTGAATATACATTCTTGAAGTCATGGTTCTGTCCTCAATGGAAGTTCTACATTCATACCTTTCTGGTATGTTTATCTCAAAAGAGGACTAGTTTTAATGAATTTAGTTCTAGTATTGCATATCCTATAATCTGCTTGGCACATGGTCTTAAATTTAATATGTCTAGGTTTATCTTAGATAATATGATCAAAAATGTAAAGGGTGATACATTTATTATGTACCCTAGATTTGTTCAACTTTTGTTGAATAAGCAGTTGCCAAATTTGCCAGCAGATAAAAGTGTAATAGTTAGTTCTACTTTATCTTTGAAAACTATTAGAGCCATGTATCAATATCAAAACACCTTTTCCAAGAAGGAAACTGCATTGTTTTCTACAATGATAGTTTCTCCTTCTGCCACTGGTGGTGTATTACCAACACCACTTGGACCAAATGATGACAGGACAACAACACCAGTTGGTTCTGAACACACATCAGGAGGTGGCACAAAAAGAAAACAAGGGAACCAACAGCCTACCCAAAGCAAAACCAAGCGATCCAAGAAAACTAAACAGGCTATGGAGATTCCTGTTTCTCCACAGTCTCAGTCAAATGAGCAATCACAACAGGTGAACATACTTGATGAAAATGTTCATTCTGGAAGGGCTGCCACTACTGTTTCTAGCCCACTGGCAGCACAGGACAGTGGTAACATCAATCAGACCCAACCAGAGGCAACTTTGTTTGATGAACCTATGGGTAATGAGTCAAATGAAGGTCCCAGTACCACGAATCAAGGGGCATCTGAACATCTTGCAGGGCAAGTGACAGATGTAGTCAATGATTCATCTAGGAGGTCACACTCTAATGTTGATGAGACTAGTCATATAACTAAGGAATTAACGATTGATGATTTTGTACATGATGTCAGGCTGATATGGACAAAATTTGAGAGGGAAAGGGCGTTGAGAAGGGAGCAACAACTCAAGTTGGCTGCCCAGGATGAATTGATCAAGAAGCAGCAGGAGGAAATCAATGATTTGAAAACCAAATTGGCTGTGGTAGAGGATGTTGTGTTACAGGTCTTATAGCCTGCTGCAGAATTACAAAAATCTTCAGGCAAGGGGGAGAGAAAAGAAAAAGATCAAGAGAAAGATAATGTGCCTGAAGATAAGGATGATGGTAATGATGGTTCTGATGGGAATCATGATGATAATGATGGAGGTGCAGGTGGTATTAGCTTCAGGGATACATCTGAGATTAATGAAAATGTTGAGGATGAATTGAATGTGACAGATTATGTGGTTAATGAAGGCTTGGATGATGAAGTGGTGAATATTGAGCTTGATAGAAGCATGGTGGTGTATGTGGGTGAAAATGTGCAAACAAGTGTTTCTGAAAGTGAGAATGTGAATGTTGCAGAGGATAATGCACAAAGAGGTCCATCTTTGAATGTTTTTCCATTAAACAAAGGATTACCTTTTGAGGCTGTGGCTAATTTGTATTTCTGGGATGTTATGGGAGAAAATATTGATATGGGCAAAAGAGTGAGCTTTAGTGATAGGATGGTGATTGATAAATCTGTTGAAACAGAGATGGAAGGTGGAAATGTAGAGGTTGAGGGGGAGTGTTTAGAGTCCAAATCTGCAGCTGAAGAGGAGGTAAGAGTGAAAAATTATAATAGAAAGAAATCAATTCCATTCAGAAAGTCTTCCTCTGTCAAGAAAACTACTGTTATAACTCAATCTATAACCACTGTTAGCAGTTTGGTTTCTACCACTGTTGAGGTATCTACCCCTGTTAGTACTTCAGCAGCAACCACTGTTATACTACCTACATCTGTTATCACAGAGTCAACCACTAGTACATCAACCCCTGTCAATACTTCAAATATTCCCACAACTGTCACAACAACCATTGTCACCACCACTACACCAAGATCTATTCTACCCCCTGTTATTATTGAAGAACCCTCATCATCACCCAAACCTAAGTCTGATCTTCCAAAGATTGATGCTAAGGACAAAGGTAAGGGAAAACTAAAAGAAGAAAGAAAAATTAAGAAGGTTGTAGGGCCTCAAATTGATTTGGATGAGGCCAGGAGAGCTCAGGAGGAGCATGATGAGAGAATGCTAAGAATGGCAGTTGAGTCCAAGAGACTAGAGGGTCCTGATGTTGATGTTGTACTGGAAGATATGAGTGTGGTAACCTTATCTCAGAAGGCTGCAAAGATGCTCAATGATATGGCTGTAATTGGTAAAGGGTTATCTGCACAGAAGATTCATGAAATGATCAACAAAAAGGATGGTAATGATAATTTGGATCCAGGGTTTGCAAAGCTAAAGCAAGCAAATGAAGAAAAGGCAAGAAGGAAAAGACAAGCAGAGTTTGAAAAGAAAAGAAACAAACCACTAACTGCTGCTCAAAGGAAAAAGGAATTGATCAGAATTCTTGGTGGTAGATATGCACCAAGAAGTATACTAGAAGGATGGGATTTAGAGAGGTTGGAGAAAGCTTATGCTAGACATCAGAATGAAGGAAAGATGGATTTTGAAAAGATGCTCATGCAAGAAAAATTCATTGAGAAAAAGTTGTCTGAGGATAGAAAGAAGATTGCTGAGCAGGTAAGAAAAGAGGAACAAGACAGAATTGAAAAGGAAGAGCAAGAGAAAGCAGAAGCTGAAGAGAGAGAATTAAAAAGGCTTTCTGATAGGAATCTAAAGATTAGATGGGATGGAGTTCTTGCTTGTGACAATGTAGTTCTTGATTTGGAAAAGGATGCAGCAGAATTGAGAAAATATATCAAAGAGGTGAAGGACAGTAAAGAAAATATTCATATTAATCATGATAGATCATCAAGAATAGTTGAGTGGGAAGGACAGAAATCAAAGGTTGCTGATGTTGTTAAAGAACAGATAAAGATTGTCAGAGAGGATGGGAATAAGCAATATTTGACATCTGTAGCTGATGTGCTCAAAAATGTGAATAGGTTAGACATTTTAGATTTGTATGAGCTGAACAGTCAAAGAAACAGGCAGGCTTCACTGGTGATAATGGAAAGAGATTTGGGAAGATGTTTGAATACGTTGTTTAAGCCTGAACCATTCACAAATTTGTTCTTAAACTGTATTGAGCTTGTGAATACCTGGAGATACTTTGTTAGAGCTGGAGTTCATATGATTTTGTTCAGAGATGGAGTCACAATCTACATGCTTGATGAAAGACAATATGTTTTGGGGACTCAGATTTTAAGAAATGTGCTTGCATCTCAACTAAGAACTACAGTGATCTCAGAAGGTGCATTCAATGCTTTATATATGGTGTTCAATAAATTTCATAAAAGAATGGAGTTGGAAAGATTAAGAGAGGAGGAGAAAAAGAGAAAACAGAATCAAGCTCCTAAGGATGAAAAGAAAGACGAAGAAACTTGACTCATTACTGAGAATGATCAAGTTTAGGGGGAGATTGTTGAGTCCTGAGCCACTGCCAGATTTGCTCAGAAGACAAGTCTTGTGCCACTGCTAGAAGAAGTCTACCACTGTCAGTTAGAATTAGTCTAACAGTGCCACTGTTGGTATAAGTTTGTATTTTGTATCAAGTACTTAACCACTGTTGGTAATACGAGTACTACCCCTGTTCTTGTATAGCTCAACCACTGTTAGAAGTCGGTTAGAGAGAAATATGGAATAGATAAAATTTCCATAATAGTTTTGATTCTGTAAAGGACTCTATGTGATATAAATAGAGATCCAGTAAAACCCTAGTTGATAGACGAATCTTTAGTTATTAGCTTCAAGGTTGTAAACCCTAACACAAATTGTGTGTTCGTATTATTGATAATAATATTGAAGCTTTTGATTAAATATTCTGTGTTACAAGTTTAGTTCTTCAAAGTTATTAATAAACTATTCCGCAAGCTTATTAATAATTAATCAAAGTAATACATATTAAGATCCTGACTGGGATCAACACTATGTTAAATTAAACCAGTACCATGTAGTCACTGAACCTAATCATACTTAATAAGGAATACTGCTTAACGTTCATAGTCTAGGCCCACTAAATGCAACCTAGTTCACTATAACCTTAGGCTCTGATACCAATCTGTAACACCCCCAAATTCATTGTTTAGCGGAAGCAAGATTTGGGTGTTACTAATCAATAATCAAAGCACACAGATATATAGCAAACGACTCTACATGCGTCGTTTTAACAAAATACCTTAATATTAAAATGTTTACAATAGTTTGAACCCGTACATAGCTCGTGTTCATAATATGAGAGATTTAAGTACATAATTAGTTATACAAAATCTAATAATGCAATGAAATCTCTAAAGTTTGCATGGAGAATCGAGCTAATATGCATCCTGAGGGGCAGTCCAAATCTACTACTGAGTACCTGTGATACATGCTAAAAGGGATTAGCTAACGCTGGTGAGCTCACAGGTTTTGATATTAAATAATAGTGTGTGAACCACAAGATTTAAATGTTGAATTGCATCCAGCAAATGATAATAATAGTGTATACAACCATGAGCGCATAGTCTGAGCTTAACTCGAGGGTCGGGTCCCATATAGAGAATTCCGAGCGAGGTGCTTCCACGAGTGCCTAATCTACACTCATTTTCCCAAATATTAGTATGTCCGTTGCAGAGGTTATCGCGACTAACCCGGACGAGGTGGGTCAATCCTATATGGTACCATATACTAATATTCACGCTACTTTCATATTACCAGACTATACTGATGGAGGACTTTGATTAGTTGAAAACAACTCATGTAGTATATTGAAATATGTACTCGCGTTCATGCGTTAAAAATAGAGCAATGTATCACACCCCTAGTAAAACAGTAAAAAGAGGGGCCATGAGACTCACCTAAGCCTTGAGTGTTTATCGAAATAAACTTGAATTGATTAGCTGTGAATTGATGTCCGAAGACTTGTAACCTGAGGGTGTCCACGACACGCGATGGTTATTAATCGATTTGACATCTTAAAAGACTACCTTTGTAGTTGTTTGTCCAACTATAATGTTCAAATTACTACGATTTGGTTGATTTGATTATGTTTTGAAAACGTGTACGGCCTGTTGGTGACGGTGTGTAATAATAATTCTCAAAAACATTATTATTATGTTTCGATTCATTTGTATACTTATAAAAATGTGTGTTAACCGTTCTTCATTGGTTTAATATCATATTAATTAATTATCATCATTTGGTGCCCATTTTAAGTAAATTTCAAAGTGCTGAAAAATGTTGACCAGGGTTGACCGCGAATCGAGATTGCACTACGAACCGAGTTCGTGAACCGAACCGAGATTGCACTGCAAACCGAGTTCGCGAACCGAACCGAGATTGCACTGCGAACCGAGTTCGCGAACCGAACCGAGATTGCACTGCGAACCGAGTTTGGATCTCAGCTCGCGAAATTGGCCGATCAACGATTTTAAGCTTCAAAAATGAGTTTTTGTTCGATTTTTGGGCGTTTTGATGTTATAAAAAGCTTCTAACCTGTATGTTCACAATATCTAAGTAATTTCTAGAAAGAGAAACTATTTCTAGAGAGAGAGTGAGTAAAACCTTACTTTTTGATGAAAATGGAGATGGAGAAGATGAGGAAGATGATGATGATCCTTGGGCTTGTTCTTGATGATGATGATGAACGATTTTTAGTGGTGTTTTCGTTGGTTTCGGCTGCTGCGATTTGATAGCAAAGAGGGAGTTTGGGTGTAGGTGTGTGGATTTGAGAGGAAATGAGAAGGAGAGAGAGATGGTGTAAGTGAAAAATGAGAAAGGAGGGGAAGAGTGGGGGGTGTTGGGCCGGTTTGGGGAGGCCTCCGCTGTGTGGCCTCTCCAACTTTTTAATCCCCTGCATTTGCGCTCCGTGCGGTGTTCGTTTTCTTGGTTGTTTAAACGTTAAATAATTATTTTATTACGTTTAATTATAAGTTTTAAAATACGGATATTTATTCAAGATTATACTTGAAGTATTTCATCAAATACTTAATAATTGAGTTATAATTTGTAACTTTAACTTTACTTCGGTTGTTTGCGCGATTAACATTTTAGCGCGTAGACTTTGTTCGTACGATACGAAATAGTTATGAAATATTATCAAAATAATATTTGTGATATAATAGTGTTTTTAAATAATGTTACACTATTTAGTAAAAATGTTCACCAACGTCCGTATTTAAATGAACCGAATTGTATTCGATTTAAAGAGCGTACGATTTAATCAAATCGCATATTTCTATATATTCAACAATATATATATAGATACATTAATTAGCCTAACACATAACTAATTACATGTATTAACAGAGAATTAGGCGCTAATTACTATTCCTAATTTTGACGGGTGTTGCACCTTATGAGACCCATCAAAAATTGACCACCCCCTCCGCCCTATCTTAATCCATGCATTTTCATGATTCTATTCCCTTACAACCCCATACACTCTTCATGCACCACCCACTTTTCACTCTAATACTTCAACCCATTTTCTCTCTACTCTCCCTCTCTCTAATTCTCTCTCTATTTCCAGAGAACTCAGCCTCCATAGCACCACCTATCACCACCATAAACCACCACCTCACCACCATAAGCCACCACCTAAATACTACACCATTCTTCAAGATTTTCACAAGAAAAGGAACCTCTCAAGAACCCCATTACAAATCTTCCATTCTTTCATCTTTAACACCATTTTAAGAATGATTCTCACTTTTAAATACTCTTATAACATGATAATAAGTTCACTCAACAAGTATTATAACAAGATATTATACAAAAACCACTTTTCCTAACTTGAATCTTAACAAGTTATAACAAGGTATTATAATAAGTGAGATATACTTTCGGTCCAGAAAGATGTGTCCATTTCCACGATTTTTAGAAAAATCATCTCTCCATGAAAATGGACGTTTTTATAGCCAGAGATTAAGTTCAAGAAGTAAGATTTAGAACCCCAAGAATCTCATATTTTTCTCAGCTCGTTTAGTATTTTTAATAATTTAAATAAAAACACATATACAATCTGCTCTGAAAAGTCAGAAACTTGGTTCATATGGTTTTGACCATATCTTGAGCTACACAACTCCAAATAACTTGAAACCACCGCCAAAATCTTATAAATTTTGTTAGCTACAAAAGTTCTAATGATAGCTTTTTCTTGAAAAGTTGTAGATTTTGCCCAAATATTCGATCTTCATGCATGTGTCCAGATTGGTCAATTGTTGGACCTCAGAGGGCACATGTAATTTTGATAAATACTTAGACTACTCTAAAATTCATGGAAACATTATTGAATGTGATTAACATATGGGGGAATAACTGGTATTTTTCTAGGGAGTTAATTCGGAATGTACAATTTATTAAAAATTAGACAAACAAGTGCATTTTCTGGAAATTGATATAGTGGACTGATTTTACTAACACTTTAAAAACTGACACTTGCGGGCTTGCTATAAATGGGAAAACTAACTTTTTATGCTCCATAAACACACATATAAGGTTTGGGTAAAAGTTTCGGGTCAAACCGAGAAGATTTGACCAAGTCAACAAAAGCGGCCCAATTTCTAAAAACTTACTATATTTGGAAAATGATAACAAAAATGGGTTTGGGTGACTTAGTTAGTAACTTGGACCAAAAAATAATTTTAGAAAGTTTCCCGAATGAAAACCAACACTTGATTACACTGGGGCTAAATATTGAAATCTGACCAGACCTCAGTGTCACATGACCTGCGACACTACCTGCGACACTACCTAAGTGTCGCTAACTAGTGTTGCTACTTATTTGAAAATTGACTTGAACCTGCGACACAAGACTTAGTGTCGCTATCATGCGACACTCACTGCGACACTTAATCTAACGTCACATACACTGCGAAACTTACTCTAGTGTTGCATAACCTGCGACACTGACCCTAGTGTCGCTACTAGTGTCGCTAAAGACAGAAAGTATGAAACTTGTTTTTCACTAAGTATTGAATTTGGGTAACAACTCATAACCACACATGATACATACTATTACAATGTATACAATGAAACAAATTTAATAATAATGTCTTTTTAAGAATTGTTTATTACAAACTTTCACTAACGGGTCGTACACGTTTTTAATCAACAACTTATTTGGACATACTAGTTGAGTGAACTAGCTATAGGTGGACATTAACCCTCCACCTATACTATTGGCTTAAGTGGACATTAACCCTCCACTTACATAGATAGTCTTTAAGACATCTACTCATACATACACAACCTTATACGTTTAGGACGTTAGAAGGTTGCACACCAGCTTGCTTGCTTATTTGACTATTTGCTAGCTGCTTGCTAAACTCAGGTGAGTTTCATAGCCCCTTTTTGCTATTTTATATCCAGGGGTGAGAATACATACAACTGCTTTTACACAACTATTTTTATGAACACAAGTACAACAAACAACGTTATACGGATTGCATGAGTTAACACACTAATCCATTTAAAGTCCCCACACATCATAGCTTCGTTAATTTGGACTAAGCGCGAGTATTAGTAAATAGATCTATTTGGGACTGACAATCCCCATCCGGGTTAGTCGCGCTAACCTGTCAAATGGACGTATTAATATTTGTACACACGAGTGTATCGGATTAGACACTTGCAGGGGCATTAACGATCGTGTACTCGAAAGAGGCATGGCACACATTGTTAAGCTTCGGAATATGAGCTCATGGCAATAGTATACATATTTGATTAATTTCAAACATTATTAAATCTTGTGTTTCATACCGATATCTCAACAACTGTTTAACAAACCTATGAACTCACCAACTTTATGTTGACCCTTTTAGTATGTATTTCTCAGGTAACCCGCCACAGTAGGATGCTTTGGATAGCATAGCTCGAGTCGCATTGTTTTCAAACATCAAGGAACTAAATTACATTTCTATATTTTGTAGTTATAGCGATGTAATACAACTTTTATTATGCGAACTCCATAATATTTTGTAAACATTTGAATTATGGTAATGTAATATTTTCAAACGTCTCATATAGAGGTCGTTTGCTTTAATCTTTGTGTTGTGATATTTGATTTGGTCGGCGGCCCCGTGACACCTCCCACTTCCGCTGCCACGTGTTTTGGGGGTGTGACATGTAACCAGCGATATCATTGCCTTGAACAGTTAAATGCCAGAATTCTTCCTCCAACCGGTGGAGTTCCTCGGTGGGGCGATATTCGTCCCTTAGCATTTTCTTCAGGTCTGCCCAGGAGAGTTGATTTGCCACATCAATGCCCACAGAATGGCATGAGTGTTCCACCATGTGAGTGCACCTTCTTGAAAGGTGTAAGCAGCGAATTTGACTTTGCTGTCTTCCGTGCAGTTGCACAAACTGAAGACAGATTCAATCCTTTCGATCCACCTGATTAGACCGATGGCACATTCTGTGCCCTTGAAATTAAGCGGCTTGCAGCTTAGAAAATCCATGTAAGAGCAAGGTTTGATGACATGAGTAGTGTCAGCAGTGTCATCACTTCTCCGAGAAGTTCGGGGTGATTCCCGAGTAGCCAGGGCTTCGGCCACAATTCGGGAAACGAGGGCAACAATTTCAGCATCACTGTAACTTTTCTTCTTTGGCGGCATGATTCTTCAAGAAAGAAACAAGAGGTACATGAGAGATTGTAACAGAATGATAATTGAGATAGATGTATATATAAAAGTGGTAATATACACATCACAATGTAAAGACCAATATTGTAGAGTAATAGAGAGAAATTGTCAATTGATATTACAGAGTTAAATGATTACAGACAATTTCAAGTTACGAGTTTCAAAAGTTACAGACTTAGGTAGTTTGCAAAAGATGCCAGGAATTGTTACATCCGGTTGAATTACATAGATCCTACAGAAGTACAATAGATTACTAGATAGTTACTACACTAATCTCGATGTAGATTAAGTTGTGGAAGCAGTGAGGTGAGATGGTCCACAGACTCTGCAAGTCTGCTAACCATTCTGAGAGCATTCTCGGTTTCCCGCAGGCGCGTCTCACATTCTTGCAGCCTCGATTGTAAAACGGAGATCTCGTTTCGGTTATTGATTACTTGGTTATAAACGATCTCCATGGTTTGTGTGGTATCTTCCACTTGATCGTGAGTTCGGGTCAAGGTTTCAGAGATGTCCGTCTGACCTATGTATAACTGGGCGATACCTTCTTGAGCTTGTTCCATCCAGTTAGAGCGAATATTACGTTGTTCGATATCCATGTCGTGTAGCCTGCTTTCGTGATGGTGCACTCGAGCAGCTAACACGGGAACAGTGAAGTGAGCAGGTTCTTGGGTATAGGGAGAGACTTCCATACCGGAAAACCCTCCATTAGTTGCGGGGAGTTGGATTCCTTCCTCGTCCCTCCAGGTGTCGAGTCGGTTTGATAACCATCACCATTGGCTTGTTGTTGTTTGCCTTTGGGGTTGGTCATTTGTGACACCTAGTCAAAAAGGGCAAATTTTCACGCCCAATTTAAACTTTTATTTCACATATTATATACGCGTTAATACCAAGTACTCAAGTATTATATATATAATTATATATATAACATAAAACAATGGTTTCGAATCACATATAAATGAATCTGAGAGCGTACAGAACTACAAACATGGACGTTGGTGCGAAATAATTCTAAATAATATATTATTGTTGAAAATAATAATTATTTACTCAAAAAATATTTGAACATATTTTTGCACGACTAAAATCATGGGAAAACTATCCGTATAACCAAAGTAAAACAAAGTTATACTTTATAACTCAGCTAAAGTATTCTTACAAAATACTTCGATTGAAAGTATATTCGAAAATATTTTTACAAATTTATCATTTCAAAACATTATACCACTTTACAATCGGGTACACGAACACGGTGCAAAAATACTACCCAACCTCAATTATTGGGTTCAGCTATATACAACCAACCCCAATAATTCAAACACACACAGAGACTTCATCTCTGCCTCTGCTCTCTACTCTATCTCTGTCTCTCCCCCTCTCGGCTTCACATCAAGAACAACAACAACAAGAATTGAGCAACAACATGGAGTAATAATCATCATCATCTTCATCTTCATCATCATCGTGATCATCATCATCTCCATCACCACACTCACGGCTCTATTTTTTATCTCATAAGGAAACTTCACTTTTAACTTTGATTTTGTGTTTTGAGTGATTATATCATCGTATATTAGTGTTACAAACGCTTACTATAACCGAATTAAGATTTACCACTTGTTTTGTGGATGAACTGATAGAACAGAGCTGAAATAGACCTGCAACGACTTCACAGCCGATCGGCTATGCTCCAGCCGATCGGCTAATCATCCCCAGCCGATCGGCTATACTTATTCAGCCGATCGGGTAACTTTTCCCCAGCCATTCGGCTAAGAAACCATAGCCGATCGTCTATGTGCTATTTTTCCAGCAAACCATATTTTGTAGATTTGTAGCCCTCTGAGTTATGGTCGTTTGGCCCCCTGAATCACCTTAATCCGAGTTCGTATGAGGGAGATATGGCCAAAACGGTGCAGCCTTGTCAAATCAGTTTTACGACGACTTTTTTTTATATATATATATATACACACACACACACGATGAATGTTTTTACAAAAACAAACCAAATTATGTTTTTGAAAATATAATTTCGATTCCACCACCAACGGGCCGTACTTATTTACATAACTAATACATAAACACTTATTAAATACTTTGGGGCATAATTAAACCGAACAAACACTTATACAGATAGTTTAGTTAAGCGTCCACTTACTTATATAACATCGTGTATTTAGGACACTAGGAGGTTATTATTTGGATCACACGCACGTTTAGGAACGCTAGCACCCAAAGGTGAGTTTCATAGCCCCACTCTTTTAAACTGTTTATAACTGTTTTTGGGGGAGAATGCATGCACGTTATTTTTCATAAAATTTGTTTTATGAAACGAATATTGTAAACTGCTTTTACAACTGTTTATCCTATACGTTTAGGCCTTAAACTTGTAACATGATAAGTTTCACATACAAGAACTATTGACAGAATAGGAAGCCTCGTAGGCTCTTACTCAATATTACAAGAACACTAGATTGCTCTAGACTATGATACAAGAACGATAGACTGCCTTTTTGGGATACAAGAATACTCGAAGTCAGAATACAAGAACACTATGAATAAGAATACAAGAAACCCACTTAGATGCAAGATGCTAGATTACAAGAACCTAGATTTCAAGAACTCGAGAAATTAGGTTTCAAGGACTCAAGAAACAAAGATACAAGAAACTAGGAACAAAAAACAAGATTTTCAAGAAACAAGATTTTCAAGAAACAAGAACTTTGTGTGCAAGAATCTTATGTGCAAGATCAAGAAACTCAAGAATGCAAGAAACTATGTGTGTTTTATTATTTGCATTATGTGTTTTATTAAATGTGATTTATTTGTTTGCTAGTACTGTTGTGTGCACTCTCTAGGTCAAGAAACTAGAAACTAGAACTCAAGAACTTAAGGGTCGAGAAACTAGAATAGAATCAAGAACGCTAGAAGATAGAAACTAGAACTTTAGAACTCGGGAATTCAAGAAACTAGAATACAAGAAAACTATTTTGGATTTATACCATTAAACAAGATTTTGCTAAATCACTCACAGGTTTTATGAACGCATGGATTTCATACGTTAAAACTTACTTGGTGGCCTACGTCATACAACATACTGTTTTCCTAACAAACCTATGAACTCACTAGCTTTATAGCTGACTGTTTTAGCGTGCATTCTCAGGTACAAGAAGATAGTAGGATTGGACCACAGGATCCTAGCTCGAGTCGCATACTTTCAACATATGGATTTTATTGCATTGCTTTTGTACTACTAAATATGTAATGAAATTGTTTTGCGAACTCGCAATATTGTAAACACTCTATCTTGGGTTATGTAATAACTGTTTTCAAACGTCTCACGTAGAGGTCGTTTGCTTATGATTATGTGTTGTGATTACCGGATTAGTCACACCCCGACCCGACCCGCTTCCGCAACAGTGAAACTAGGGGTGTGACATCATTGAACTGGTTTTGAGTGGAATATAGGCTAGCTCGAGGCAACCCGGTGTTCCTCCTAGCTACCCTCGAGTTTCGTGATCCATGCAGATGAGAGCGGGACGAATTGGGTGGTGTGTTTGCCATTTCTGAGACAAAGCGTAGAAAGAATGAGGCCTATATTTGTATATAATATAGCCTAAGATTCGTAGAGATGTCTATCTATGTATATATATATATCACATAATAGCCTATTAAGTGTCTAACACATACATGTTTGAGTCTCGGTTCTCTCGAGGTCAGAGTCAACTAGTGTATCATGTTCAGTCATGACTCCTTTCAGATCTCATCATATTCATTTATTCGTACATAGTTGATCAGGCTATGTTAAATTAAACCAATACAATGTAGTCACTGAACCTAATCATACTTAATGAGGAATAATGCCTAACGGTCATAGTCTAGGCCCACTAAATGCAACCTAGTTCACTATAACCTTAGGCTCTGATACCAATCTGTCGCACCCCTAAATTCGGGTTGCGGAAGCGAATCGGGTCGGGGCACGACTAATCAATAATCACAACACAAAGATATATAGTAAATGACTCTACATGCGTCGTTTTAACAAAATATATTGATATAAGAAATTTTTACAACATTTGAAGTTATACATAGCTCGTGTTCTGAAAATGAGAGATTTCAATACATAAATACTTTTACAAAAATATATTAATGCAAAGAAATCTCTAATGTCTGCATGCTGACTTGAGCTATAGTAATCCTGAGGGCAGTCCAACCTACTGCTGAGTACCTGTGATACATGCTAAAATGGGTAAGCGAAACGCTGGTGAGCTCACAGGTTTGTATGTCAACACATATTGTACGAACCACAAGATTTAATTGAATTTTAGATTGAAATTAAGCAAAGTAAAAGTTTTACAGCCATGAGCACATAGTCTAAGCTTAACTCGAGGTGTCAGGTCCACATTTAAGGTATCCTGATCGAGGTGCCTCCCACGAGTGCCTAATTTACACTCGTTTGAACAAATATTAATACATCCATTTAACCAGTTAGTGCATGCTAACCCGAACGAGGATGGTCAATCCTATATGGTACCATATACTAATATTCACGCTACAACGTATTACCAAACTATGCTGAGGAGGGCTTTGAAAGATTAGTAAGATAACTCATGTAGTAGTTGTTTGATTTAGTACTTGCGTTCATATAGTTAAAATTAAATGAGTAGTATATCACACCCCTGAGTAAAACAGTAAAATAGGGGCTATGAGACTCACCTGAGTCTTGAGAGTTTAATTTAATAAACTTGAGTTGATTAGCTGAAATGTGATGTCCGAAGACTGGTAACCTGAGGGTGTCCACGACACACGATGGTTATAAATGCGCGCAGGTATCTATAAAGACTACCTTTGTAGTTGTGCGTTCAACTAGAATGTCTAAATGACTACGATTTGGTTACTTAACTTGTCCAAGTTACTACGACTTGGTTGATTTGATTATGTTTTGAAAACGTGTATGGCCCGTTGGTGATTGGTTGCAATAATAATCTCGTTATTATTATTGTTATTATGATTTTGAAGTGCTATGTTCAAAAACATATCTCGATGTGTTTTAAAAGTCGTATAGTATAAGTGTTTGAAGTTATACAAGTTTGACACTTAGTATACAAATAGTTTGTAAACATTCTATTTTTAGCGTCACTTATAGCGACACTTAGGGTTTATGCGACACTGAGGAGGAAGTGACGCATAAAATGAGAAATTCTGAAGTGTTAGCGTCACTTATGGAAGTGACGCATAAAAGGGAGACACTTAGGCAAGTGTCGGGTGGTAGTGTCGGTACAAGTGTCAGGCGTCATTAGGGTTTGTGTCGTATGAGATCAAATTTCGATTATAGGTGACACTTGGGCAAGTGCCGCTAGAAGTGCCAGTTAAGAAGTGTCGGGTATTGAATTTGTGTCACTTAGGCAATGACGCAAAAAGAGGGTTTTATGCGGCATGATGGCACCCGAAAGCGTCGGTGTCGTTGATGGTAACTAATCGGGCACCAACAGGGGTTTTAAAATTTATAATTAGCGGGGGGTTAAATTATATGTACTACCTACTCTGGTTAGTAAGCGGTAAGTATAACCTAAGATCGTTCTATGAATCCAAACGCGTGGGCAATTAAAGTTGGCACTTTCGGTAGGGAAGTATCTACGATGGAACAAAGTAGGTAGGTTTGGGGGTTTTAAACTAAAGACGAGTAATTAAAATGCAGGAAATTCAAGTACATGAAAGCAGATAAAGATAAATATGTGATTGTTGAGATTTCGATAATTAATATTTCAGGATGACAGAACAAATAGGGATGATACTAATGTGGCAACCAAACTACTAGGCGTAAACTCTAGAACCCTACCAACTCGATTTCCCATTGGCATGTCACTAGGAACTAGGTTATCATGATTCTGATCGGAGCAATACGCAAACTTCCAATACTTATCTAGTGGAAAAGTAAGCAACCTATTTTGGTTTTATAACGAGGTTCATGAATCAGTAGCGTATCGTCTCATAGGTCCGACCGTTCTTAACTCCTAAGATAGTTTACTATTCTATTAGCATGCAGATTAATAACTTTGTATGTTTAGACCACCAATTTTATAAGATTTGGTGTTTTAAAGATTCTAGGTCATTACGACTTTGATCTTATTCCAAAATCCTGTTATCATTCATTTAAGCTCTAGTTACTTCGACTTATGATTCAAATCTCTCCTTTTCAAACAGTTATACATCCCCGGATTATTCGCAGTTTGTTAAAACGTGTTTCATATGCGGACCATGCCTTTCAATGATAGACAGTGTACTTTATGTAGTAGTTCCACAGTTTCTCACATCAACATGCGGTCAAGAGTAATTGACAGTGAAAGTGACACTCTATCTAACTAAATGTAAAGCAGTGCAGAAATGTAAACCTAATATATACAACGAGTGGTTTCAATGTATCTTACTTATTGCATGTCATGGGCACAGATAACTACTTACCATAATTAAGGTTGATCAGCTCCTAATTACTAGGTTGTAGTTACGTGGATAACCAGAAAGGGTAATCCATAAATTAAACTTGAATTCATAAAGTCTTGACGCTACAAGGGTTACTAATTCCTATTTTATCTGAACGTATTTCACGAACATATTTTATAGTGTTTTGACTATCGTAGGATATACCAGTTAGTTGTGAAGTTGTATTACCCCTTCGGGATTCCAACTATTAAACCAGAGATGATTCCAGAGATGTAACTACCTTCGGTCATATACCGACTTCCATACATTTGTACTACGCCTTAAAGCATTTCCAGCACTATATCGGATAAACAGTCGAATAGGGGCCGTCATATCTCTTTACGATTGTCATACATTGATTATATAATGTCATCCTTACTTATAATTATCTACATCAACAACAACCACAATAATAAATTACTCGCAATTTATGGCAACAAATATATCACATACCAAGCAATAACACATAATTAAAATATGGAATAAAGCAAGTATGATAAAGGTTTAGATATCACCCAGAAATAAATGCGTAGCAGCGTATTATTATGATTGACAACTCGTTTACACGTACAAAGATGAATCTTCAAACCTCCTAACGTTCGTTCTAGCCTCTATACTAATCCGAAGATTAATTACAATAATCCTAGACTATAAGAGAATTTCTAGAATGAGAAAGTGGAAATGGAAAAGGAGTATGTGAGTATATTAGAATGTAGGAGTGTATTTGAGTGTTTGTTCAAATGAGGTCTGAGGGCTGCTATTTATAGGTGAAAAGTGGCTCACGTTAGCATTCCTAGGCTCACATTAGAAAAAGAGTGAAAGGTGGTGCACCGGGTACCAAAAAGTAGCGAAAGGTGGTACACCGAGTACGAAAAAGTAGCGAAAGGTGGTGCACCAGGTACACGCAAGGACGGAAAAGTGGAAAAGAGACGGGGGTAGGGGAGGCAGCGCCGCCCTCCACCTGGACGGCAGCAGCTGGCTGCCACCCGCCCCGGTCCGTCGTCTTTCGCTGCGTTGCTTAATTCGCGCGTATCTTCTTCGTTATGCATCCGTTTGTGTTGATTCTTTTTGCGTTGGATTCATAATTCAAAAACAAAGACTTTGATGTAAAGATATCCCAAAAATCTATCTCCTATCTCTAAATATTGCATATGAATCATTTGGATCTTCCGGCAGGCGTAGAATCTTCATTCTTTATCCGTTTTTGTTGATTCTTCTTCTCTTGGATTCATAATTTGAAAACGAACATCTTGGATGAGATGGGTGTTGATGATGGGCAATTTTGTCTTGAAATCTCGTTTTGATGCCTTGAATCTTGAAACGTGTGTGGAATCTTTGTTTTTCACCCATTTTGCTTGATTTTTATCGTGCAACCTTGTTTTGAGCATCTTGGCATAATATCATTGATTTGTATTGGTTTTGAGTTTAAAATGCCAATAATCGTTCTAGAATGAGAGAGATATCGGTAGTAAAAACGTGACTATTTACGTGATATCACGGCACTAGGGTAAGTGACGCATAATTAGGGCTTTTAGCGACACTTAATGCGTCACTTAAGGAAGTGACACATCACTGCACTGGTCTGTGCGACACTTAGATCTGTTGGCCAGATTTTATGTCGAAATCGTGTTTTTCGATTTCCGTTTGACCTGAAACTTTTATCCAACCCATATTTGGACATTTCAAGTTTATACAAACCACAAACAAGCAAAATAAATGAAATCAGAGTGTTTTCGAGATTTGTTGGAAACTTACGAGTTAACGCGAGGAGAATCCGAAAAGATGGAAATGTAGATCGTGATGAGGTGACCATTTTCCTTCAAACAAGCTTGGTGATTTAATGTCGTTTTGTGGTGCTTTTTAATGGTTTAAGGTGGTGGTGGTATGGAGGTCGAAATGGGGAAAGAAGAGAGAGAGAGTGGAAGATGGTGGAATGAATGTGAGGTGGGGAGGTGATGACTTCATCCTTTTTGGCTGAATTTCTGTGGGGTCCACGGCTGTGGGCTTCACCAATTTTTCATCCTCCGCGTTTATGCTCCGTGCGGTGTTCATTTTCCTGATCGTTTAATCGTTTAAATAATTTAATACGCGTTTAATTGTAAGTTTTAAAATACGAATATTTATTCGATATTTTTGTTGAAGTATTTCACTAAATATTTAATATTTGATTTATAAAATATAACTTAACTTTATTTTGATTGTTTGCATGTTTAATATTTTAACTCACGTAGTCATTGTTTGTACGATACGAATTGTGCATGAAATATTATCAAAATAATATTTTGGATATAATAGCGTTATTAAATAATGTTATATTATTTAATAAAATTGTTCACCAACGTCTGTATTAATTGAATCGAATTACTTTCGATTTGAATTGCGTACGATTTAATCAAATCGAATAATTGTATATATTCAATAATATATATTTCGATACATTAATTAGCCTAACACGGAACTAATTACATGTATTAGCAGTTGATTAGGCACTAATTACTAGTCCTAATTTGGCAGGTGTCACAGGAAGTCCTCAGATGAAAGAAGGCAAAAAGGATTTGTTAAAGAAACTATTTGTCATTTTTAAGGCTTTCAAAGGAGAGGAACTTGATGCTTATATCACCCGGTTTTATCATCTTCTAAGTGAGCTCGATAACCATAAGATTGCTGTAAATGATCTAGAGAAAATAAATAAGTTTCTTGAAGGTTTACCACAAAGATGGGAAATGCATGGAGTGATGATCAAAGATATTGAGGATCGCTATGCATCTATGACTCTGGAAGATGCAATTGACAAACTCAGAGGTTATGCATTCACTAAGAAAACAAGGGATGCTGATAATGATCAGGTTGAAGATCCTAAGCTATACTTTGGTAAGGCTAGTCCCTCTGATGCATCTACAAGTTCTACTACTGCATTGTTAGTTGGTGATGTTATTGAAAACAATGCTGAACTTGTCTCTGAAGATTTGTGCTATATTGCAGCTGGAAGTGAAAAACAAAGCAAATCAACTGAGAAGTCCACTCAAGAGCATCATAAGATGCATATGAGTGTGAAATCTACTGAACATCAATTGTCTGTTCTTGCTTCGTTTGTTGCTTCATATGAGAATTACATCCAGGGAAAGATTAATGATCCAACTACATTTGATGAGGATTATGATCAAGTTGACCCTGACGACTTAGAAGAAATGGATCTTCAGTGGCAACTTGCTATGGTGTCAAGGAGAGTTAAAAATTTCTTGAAGCGTACTGGAAGAAAACTGGTTGGTAATAAAGTTGGGTTTGATAAGTCCAAAGTGAAATGTTTTAACTGTCAAAGTTATGGACATTTTGCTAGGGAATGTCAAAGACAAAAAGTTGACCAAAATAAGGAGAATAATCAAAGCTCAGGTAAGACTCTCGCTTCCAAGGCTTTGGTAGTTCAACAATTGGATGAATCTTATGATTGGAGAGCTATTTCTGAAGAAGCTCTAAAGGCTGAGATTATGGATGAAGAAAAGACTGCTGAATCGACATCTTATATGCCTGAAACTGAAGATTCTAAATTCCAAGTACTAGACATGCAAGAGAAGTTTATTGAAGATAGTGTGCTTTTCATGGATTCAACTGAGCATTTGATTCCAGAAGACTTTGTTGCTCAAATGGCTTTAATCAACACTGATAGAAAGAGGGTATATCTTGATACTCTTACTCTTGCTGATGTTTGTTACTTAATCACTAATTTGCAGTCTCAGGTTAATGTATTTTCAGAATCCAATTTGACTATGAAATCTGAAATAGACACATTAAAAGGTGAGGTCCAAATAGTTAATGAGGACAAACTAGCTCTAAAAGCTAAGATTAAGTCTGATGCAGCAGATAAGACTACGTTAAAAGATAAAATAAATGAGCAGATTGTTAAAATAGATGGTCTTTATCAGGTTATAGTAGACTTAAAGACGAACTTAGCTAGTAGAGATAGTGAATTAGTTGCATCTAAGTTACAGGTCTTAGAGCTTAATCGTAAGTTAGAAAGTTATGCTACTTCTAAGCTGAATTTAGACTCAATGATTAGCTCTGCAAGAAGAGTAACTGATGGTACTGGAATAGATTATAATAATGTAGCTCCTCCATTTAATGCTAATTACTCTAAAATAGTTGATTTAGATATGCATGATGTGTCCAATGATTCTGAGAAAATATTAACTGATAAGTCAGAGGCTCCACAGACAGAGAAACCTGTTATTAAGGATGTGTCATCTAAAGATCAGTCTATGGTATTAGATGACAAAGTTATTAATGACCAGATACCTTCAGTGTTTCAAAAGCAATATGACTTAGGGAAAGCAAAAGAGAATGGTCATCGCAAACAGATGTCTTGCTTTAAATGCCATCAAAAAGGGCATGTGGCTTCTTGTTGTCCAAATAAGAAGTCTGAAGCATTACATAAGTCTGCAAATAAAGATAAGTCATTTGCTACTCCAAGTGTGAATGTAGACATGGTAAATCCAAAACCGGTTTTGACAAGTAAACCAACTACTAAACCTGTAAACATTTTGAAATGTGAGGGATCACATAGTGTTTCCCCTTCTAAACCTAAACGGCCTTATGGACAAAATGACAATTCTTTCATTAAGCCAAAAGATAAAACACCGTTGAGGTTTAGGACCACCAAAAGAAACCATAGTCAATATGAAAATGGTTCTTCTTCATTTTCACATGGGAGTAATAAAATTCAGAATAGTTTTAGGAAAAATTCCCAAGGTTATGTGCCTAAGAGGTTGTCTACTTATTCTCCTCATAGGCATAGAACTACTGATCATCAACAACCTCAAACATCTTTGAAAGTAACCAAGACTCCTGATGAGAATAGTTATGGTTATTTTAAAGAATTTAAGATTGCTGAAGATGAAGGACACACCAAGACCGTTATGGCTTGGGTCCCTCTTGATAACTGATCCTTTGTAACTGTCATGTGCAGGAGCAGGCTGTGAACGTAGATAGCTGGTGGTATGTGGATAGTGGATGCTCAAGACACATGACAGGTGAAAGAAGTCTATTAAAAGACTTCAAAGGAGGATTGAAGCAGCGTGTTAATTTCGCTAGTGAAAAGGGTGGTGTAATAACTAGAAAAGGAAAAGCTTCTAATGGAACTTTGACTCTTGAGGATGTGAACTATGTTGAAGAACTGGTTCACAACCTAGTCAGTGTTTCCCAAGTCTGTGATAAAGTTCATCCAGTTCATTTTAATGAAAAGGAGGCTTTAGTTCTGAAGCCAGGATTTAAAATTCCTGAAGATTGGATATTAATGAGGGCACCAAGGAAGAAGGAATTTTATGCCATAAACATGGGTATTCCTTACACTTCAATGGTTTTGACATGTTTGTTATCCAAATGTCGCACCCCCAAAACACGTGGCAGCGGAAGTATGAGGTGTCACGGGGGCGCCGACCAAATCAAATACCATCACACAAAGATTACAACAAACGACCTCTATATGAGACGTTTTAATAAAAAGTTACATTTCTTAAATAAAATGATTACAAACGTTATATCAAAACATTGGAGTTCGCATTAAAAGTTTAGAGATTTCTAATACGTAAATGTTGATACAAAATATCGTAATGCAATCTAATCTCTTGTTGTTTGTGAAAACATGCAACTCGAGCTAATGCTTTCCAAAAGCATCCTACTGCCTTGTTTCCTGTGGGTAGTCCTACTGCATCTGTGAACCTGAGAAATACATGCTAAAAGGTCAACATAAAGTTGGTGAGTTCATAGGTTTACATAGTTAAAATCATAGTATGAACCACAAGATTTCATAGTTATCAAAGTAGCACGAATGCCAAAGTAAATCATAGTATACTATTGCCATGAGCTCATAGTCCGAAGCTTAACCGTAGTTGTTTACCCCCAGTGAGTGTGTAACCAGTACACTCGGTTGTACGAAATATTATGCATCCGTGTAGTGGTTAGAGCGACTAACCCGGATGGCGGATTGTCAGGTCCCGATAGATCTATCCATAATGTTCGCGCTTAGTATTAACGCACTATGATATTTGTTAGGGGCCATCGTAGTTTGGTTTAGTTACTCATGCAATCAGTATAAGAGTTTTCGTTACTTGCGTTCATATGTAAAACAGTTTATAAAACAGAGCATGTATTCTCACCCCAAAGTAAAAAGCAGTAAAAAGTGGGGCTATGAAACTCACCTGAGTTAAGCAATTAGCGAGCAAATAATAAAATAAGCAAGCAATGTGTGTATCCAACGTGCAACCTTCTAACGTCCTAAACGTATAAGGTTGTATGTAAGTAGATGTCTTAAAGACCATCTATGTAAGTGGAGGGTTAATGTCCACTTAAGTCAATAATGTAGGTGGAGGGTTAATATCCACCTAAGACTAGTTCACTCAACTAGTATGTCCAAGTATATTTGTTCAAATATGTTTATCAAAAACAAGTGCGACCCGTTGGTGAAAGTTTGTAATAATAATTCGCTTAGACATTATTATTAAGTTTGTTTCGTTACATATCGTGTGTTGCTTATAAATTATTTAGTTCATAAAAACTCAAACCGTAGGTCAAAGTTGGTCAACTCGCTGGTCAAACCTAGTCAAAGCTGGTCAAACTTAGTCAAAGTCGGTCAAACCTAGTCAAAGTTGGTCAAAGCTGGTCAAACTTAGTCAAAGTCGGTCAAACCTAGTCAAAGTTGGTCAAAGTTACCAACTAAGTCAACCCAACCCATTTCCTTACAAGTTTTGCCAAAAATAGTAAGTTTGTCATTTTTCGAAATCGAGCCCCGTTTTTGTTGACTTGGTCAAACCTTCTCGGTTTGACCAGAAACTTTTACCCAAACCTTATATGTGTTTATGGACCATAAAAAGTTAGTTTGTCTATTTATAGCAAGCCCGCAAGTGTTGGTTTTTAAAGTGTTACTAAAAACAGTCCACTATCTCATTTTCCGGAAAATGTTCTTGTTTTTCGAATTTTTAATAAATTGTATATTCCGAATTTACTCCCAAGAAAAATATCAGTTATTCCTCCACATGTTACCTACTTCCATTAAGTTTTCCATAAATTTTAGATAAGCCTAAGTATTTATCAAAATTGCATGTGTCCTCTGAGGTCCAACAGTTGACCAATCTGGACACATGCATGAAGATTGAGTTTTTGGGAACAATCTACAATTTTTCAAGAAAAGGCTATCAGTACAACTTTTGTATCTAACAAAATTATTAAGATTTTGGCGGTAGTTTCAATTCATTTGGAGTTGTGTAGCTCAAGATATGGTCAAAACCATATGAACAAAGTTTCTGACTTTTCAGTCAGATTTTATATGTGTTTTTATATAAATTATTAAAAATACCAAACAAGCTCAAAAAGATATTATATTTGTGGGGTTTGAAAGCTAACATCTTGAACTTGATTTTAGCCTATAAAAACGTCCATTTTCATAAATAAATGATTTTTATTAAAATCGTGAAAGTGAGCAAAACTTTCTGGATAGAAGATATTTCTCACTTTTGATTGATTTCAAGTTAATAGAAATGGTTTTTGAGTAATGTTTTGTTTATAGAATTGTTGAGTGAACCTTTAATCATGATAATAAGAGTATTGAGAGGTAGAATGAGTTCTCACAATGATGTTATGATGAAAGAATGGCAGATTTGAAGTGTGGATGACTTGGAGCTTCCTTTTCTTGAAAAATCCTTGCAAAAAGTTGAAGAATGTGGTGGTTTTTTTATGGTGGTCTTGTGGTGGATTAGGGTGGTGAGAGAGGGCTGGAAAACCTCTACAATTTGAGAGAGAAAGAGGGTGGAAAATTCAAGAGTGTTTGTGGAATGAATCAAAATGCATGTCTAGTGTGTGGTTAAGTGTGATGATGGCATGATCAAGAAAATGCATGAGAGGGGATAGGGGGAAGGGGGTGGTGGCTGGACAAGGTGGGGGCCCACAGGGGCAGATGTGTTTTAATTTTTGAACTTACACTGTATTCACGTACTGTGGTTGTTTGTTCGTTATTCGGGTTTAAACGTTAAATCGCGTAACGTTATTTTGAGTCATTTTAATTAACGATATAATTTGGGTAATTTTTAATTGAAGTATTATTTAAAATACTTAATTTAAGTTGTCAAATAAATTTTTGACGTTCGTTTGGTTGCCGAACTAAATTTGCACGTTTTCGTTGCGTTTGAGACGTTTTAATCGAAACGTCTAGGTATTTCGTGTATTATTTTAACAAAATAATAATAAATGATAAATAACTTCTAAAAATAGATTTAAGTTATTTATAGAAATGTTTTCACCAACGTCGTATAGTTTGTCGGACTCCGTCCGGTTGTTTCGCGTAATTTCAGCAAATCACGTAAGCGTAATATAAAACAATTACGTAGGCGTATATTCACATGAATATACAAATAGTTACAAGTATTTAGCCTAAATCACATCTAAATACACGTAATTAGGGTTTCGGTTAATTTTAAAAGTCAACCTAAATTGCCGAGTGTCACACCAAAGCTTCTAAAACAGACTCACTATTATGGCATAAGAGGATGGCGCACCTGAACTTTCACAAAATGAACAATATAACTAAAAAAGGTTTAGTTTTGGGTGTTCCACAAAAGCGTTTTGATTTTGAAGATAAATGTGTTCCTTGTAAGAAAGGAAAGCAACACAAGAAAGCACACAAGTCTAAAATAGAAAACTCTATTTCCTCGCCATTTGAACTGCTACATATGGATGTCTTTGGCCCAATAAGAAAGAGAAGCATAGGTGGCAAGTGGTATAGTTTAGTTGTTACCGATGATTACTCTAGATTCTCTTTGGTATTCTTTTTAGGATCTAAGGATGAAACTCCTAGAATACTTATGGAATTCTTAGATCTAGTAGAGAATACTTATAGCACACGAGTTAAGAGTATTCGTAGTGACAATGAAACTGAGTTTTAAAACTCAACTCTCAATGTCTATTGTCTTAGTAAAGGAATCAACCATCAATTCAGTGCACCATATGAGCCACAACAAAATGGTGTTGCTGAAGGGAAAAATAGAACATTGATTGAAGTTGCTAGAACAATGCTTGCAGATTCAAAGCTTCCAGTCATCTTCTGGGCTGAAGCAGTGAATACAACTTGTCATATTTTAAATAGGGTTTTTATGGTGAAAAGGCTTAACAAAACATGTTATGAGCTTTTGAACAATAAGAAACCTAACTTGAAGGGATTTTAACCCTTTGGAGTTAAGTGCACAATATTGAGAACACAAACTGAACCAAAATTTGGTGAGAAGGCTGATGAAGGATACTTCCTAGGCTATGTTGCTAATTCTCCAAATAAACATGTCTTTAATGTTGTCAATGGACGTCTTGAAATAGCTTATAACATTGAAGTTACGAGCTATTCATACGATACTCATAAGGGATTAGACTGGCAGTTTAATTACTCGGATCTATTCAAATCATTCAACATTCCTCTCAGTGATGAAGTAATCAGTTCATAATGTGATGAAACTATTTATGTGGATGAAGAAATCGGTCTAATTCCTAGGTCGAATATTCCTATCACTGTTACTGAAGAGACTACTGTTGGCATTGAAATAGAGGATATCCCTCAAAATTCGGATCAACATATTGATGAAAATGTTGGTGAGAATCGTGAGATACCGTCTCTAGAGGAAATCTATACTAATCTGGAAGATGAGTTAGTAGTTGAACCTATTTCTACATCACGTATAAATAAGGATCATCCAACGAGTCAAATTATTGGTGATTTAAATTTAAGTGTAAGAACGAGGAATGAGTTATTTAGAAGTACTAGTTTGTTTACTTCTATAGTTGAAGCAGGAGAATATCATCAATGTATGTACTCTTGCTTTATCTCACAAGAAGAACCAAAGAATATACAAATGGCCTTAAAAGATAACTCATGGGTGGAAGCCATGTAAGAAGAACTATCCCAATTCAAGAAACTTGAAGTTTGGGAGTTAGTTGATCTTGCACCTGGTGAATACCTAATTGGTACTATATGGGTATTTAAGTGTAAGAGAGACAATTGGGGAATCATGACTCGCAATAAAGCTCATTTAGTGGTTCAAGGTTTTAAACAAGAAGAAGGTATTGACTATAATGAAGTGTTTGCACCTGTTGCTAGACTTGAGGCAATTAGGCTATTCTTAGCTTTCGCAACATTCAAAGGAATTAAAGTTAATCAATTGGATGTTAAAAGTGCCTTTTTGTATGGCAAGATTAGAGAAAAGGTGTATGTTTCTCAACCACCTGGTTTTACTGATCCGTCATAACCTGATAGAGTATATCGGTTAGATAAGGCTCTATATGGATTACATCAAGCACCCAGGATGTGGTATAAAACACTATGTTGAGTCACTGATCGCTAAACTCTAGATGGTCACTGATTACAAGGATTAAGGGGGAGATCATAAGGATAAATTATGGGAGATTGTTGAAGTCATTAATCGCTGATAAAGTGAAGTCACTGATCATGCCTTATATTCACAGTCTCTGTCCTACTCAATAAAGAACTCTCCATGAAGAAAATGATTCAAGTCAAGCTCCTGTTGCTGAAGTTTATGATCGCTGATCCTATCTCTTCAACCAGTAGATGAAGAACCTATCAAGATAAAAGACTCAACTTTGTGTGTCGCTAATACTCATCTATCAGCGAGAATCTTCAAGTCTTTTCAAGATTATTCTTTCTGCTGAATAAAAGAAGTCACTCAAGTACTGTAGCTCAAGTTACTCTTCAAGAGCACGTTAGCTCGCAGTGAGTAAGGAAAGTTTCTAGTGCTTCAGTGACTGCAGCATTAATTGTTGCATTAATAAGGAGTTGACATATTCTACACTATTACGGCGCCACGCGTGCTCCTCGTGACTTGGTCCAACATAGAAACTAACGTGGCAGCAAGTGATTGGCTTCAAGGTAAAAGGTGATATTTCCCAAGACAGAATGTCGGACCATGATGTATCACATCTCAACTACCTCACCAATCAAGCAGCAACACGTGTCCTTCCAGATCCGGAAATTAAGGATTTCAGCGTCTATAAATTGCGTAGTATATTGTACTCCATTGGGCGTCGGTTGTTTGTATTGTTACTTGTTTGTCAGTAACTAGTTTGTCTAAGATACGAACAACACCAGCGAGTGAACTAGTAGCATGTTTGTCCACTATTAGTCCACCTCAGCGAGTGAGAAAGTTAGCGTGTTTGTCCACTACTGCTCATCTCCTTTTGTGAGAGCTGTATTGTTTGATTTAGATTAGCTTTGGCTAATCTATTCCGCAATCAACAATAGATAAATTTTATCAATAAAATAATTTATCTTTCAGCTAGTATTGCATCAGCAACTGAACTGCTTATCATAATTATATATATTTGTGTTCATATTGCTGTCACTTAAATACGGTTAAAAACTTGCTAAATAAGTTAACACATTAAAACAGAAAAGTTTTTAATTGTATTCAACCCCCCCTTCTACAATTAACTCACTGTTAACGATTCATAATCACTAACATAATAGTGATTAGAGACTCACACACTATCATTGTATCTACTTGATAATGGATTTACAAGAGGATCAATCGATAGTACACTTTTTGTCAAGTGGAAGAAGAATAACTTTTTACTTGTACAAATATATGTTGATGACATTATCTTTAGATCATCAGATGAAAAGATGTGTCAAGAATTTGAGAAAGTCATGAAGAAACGATTTGAAATGTCTACAATGGGAGAGTTGAACTTCTTCTTAGGATTACAAGTTGATCAAAAGAAGGATGAATTCTTAATTCATCAATCTAAATATATTGCTGAATTATTAGAGAAATTCAAGATGGATGAAAATAAAATCTATCATACTCCCATTCCATTCAATCATGGACTTGGTCCCGATACATCGAGTGATCAGGATGTGGATCCTACTCTTTATAGGTCCATAATTGGATCACTAATGTATTTAACTGCATCGCGACCTGATAAGATGTTTGTCGTCTGTCTATGTGCAAGATATCAGGCCACTCCTAAAGAATCTCATATGTAAGCTGTTAAATGGATTTTTCGTTACCTTAAGGGGAAGCCTAAGCTGGGACTTTGGTATCCTTCTGATGGAGACTTGGATCTTGTTGCTTACACAGATTCCGATTATGGAGGATGCAATCTAAATCGAAAGTCAACAATTGGTGGATGCCAATTCTTAGGAGGAAGATTGGTGTCGTGGCAGTGCAAGAAGCAACCTCAGTAGTCATTTCTACATGTTAAGCTGAGTATGTTGCAGCTGGCAGCTGTTGTTCGCAAATTCTTTGGATACAACAACAACTGCGAGACTATGGATTTAATTTAAAAAACACTCATATGATGATAGACAATGAATTAACGATGTCCATCACTACAAATCCTGTCAAGCACAGTAAGACGAAACATATTGATATTAGACATCATTTCATTCGTGATTGTGCTGAGAAAAAGATGATAAGGTTAGTTAAGGTTCCGACTGCGGATAACTTAGCAGACCTGTATATGAAGGCTTTTGATAGAGCACGATTCGAGACTCTGGTTCAGCTAAATGGAATGAAGAATGCAGAGTAACTAGTCTTTCAGGGGTATTTCTATAATTGTAATAGTTATTAGTATGTATTTCTATTTAAAAAAATGGGGGTTGGCGTATGGCATTCATTTGCTTGATATCTAAGGGGAATCACCGCCTAACAAAAATACAAAAACAAAAGTTTGAGTTTTTGTTTGCATAAGGGAAATGATAGTACATTAGGAGAATAAGGTTGATTATAATAAGTTTGAGTATCTAGTATGATTTGTTAGTAGGTTCATTTAACTTTATGGCTATTTTACTAAGTATATATCTATATTTATTTTATTATACACATTTTTCCACAGGATATAACTTTTGTTTCTTAAAATCCGGATAGCTTCTTCATACGATATACTGGTAGGCAATTTATATAAAAATTTCTAAAGCTTTTAAGAAGTCTTAAGTTATATGGGTATTATCTGGTGTGACTATTATGTGATGTATGAAAATTGTCTTAATTGTTGAAGTATAGTATTTTCATGCACTGTGAATATGTAGAATGACAAATGGTATGAAAATTATATGGTTATTAACTTAGCTAATGATTTCTCTGTTGTACGTGAGTACAGACCTGAAGCTATTAGCTAGGTCAATAATCTCAAACCTGTAGTGCTCATACTAAGGGATCCTCTGTTGTATGTCAGTACAGACCTGGAACCACTAGTATCTTCACTATGAATTTGATATTTGTCTAAATTTAAATAACATAAGTGTACTTTATGTACCTTAGTTAAAAATTCAGTGTTATGTGTTTTACTTGATCACACAGTATATCATGTAGTGGAAAACAGTAGTTTATACTCATACTACTAATAATAATGTATGCCTCAAAATTTGAGTATAAATTGTTTATGTGGATCATAATACCGGTAATCATCTGGAACTATCTAGTAAATGATTCACAAATGTGAATAGACTGTTTTCAATTATACTATGTGGATAAAGTTACCTAAGATATAATATTATAAATATAAGTATGTAGATGGTAAAATAAGTGGTATTTATATGAACTTCTTGAGGAAGTATACTAACAATCATCTTAGACTTTAAAATATTAAGATTTTATAGCTTATTCTTACTAATATGATCCCTTAGCAGATAAAATCTTAATCTCCAAATATATGTATTTGTTTAGATTTTCCTTTATGTATCTTTATTGGTGATTAATGAAATGGCACTAGATACCAAAAGTTAAGTTTATTTATGTTTTATATATATTTTCTCTTTGTTTGAATAAAGTATTTTATTTTTAAATTTTACATTTTATTTTTAGGTTTGTATACCCCCTTGGAATTAAGTTAAAACTGTTATTAATCATTTAAAAGTGAGTTGGTTAAAAATAATATTGAATTATTATGCTTGTTTCTAGTTGGTACCTGAACGGTCGTATGAAGATGACGTACGGATCACAATTGGTTTGTTTTAAATTTATATTTGTTGGGGTCTAAGTATGACTTACTAATACTGAACCAAAGGCTATAGATGGTAAGTATGACCGAGAGTCGTTCTTAAAGAGAAACTGAATTGAAACGGAGGTGATCCAATCAATCTTTCTTTTCTAATAAAGGTTTTAAAAGAGTGCGTTGGGGGTTTTGGTTCAGTTAACTAAGTAAACTAAAAAAAGCGAATAAAATATAATAATAAATCAGATAATAAAAGTAGTATTTTTTGTGAGTTCGTTAGCTAATAATGTGGGATGATGACTCTTATAGGGGGACGGTTATCTAAATTGGAAATGTCTAGTGGATTCAATATCAAGTGGTATAACCAATAAGTTCCCTATTAGTCGGTTATCAACTAATCTGTCACGAGGAACTAAGGTGTCATGATTCTGATTAGACAGACGCTGCTCAACTCTCCACACTCTCCTGTGAGGGAGTCAGTGACCCGTATTATTGAACGTATTCGCTCGTGGGTTAAGGAATAGAGTAGCAGGTCACTAGTAAGTCTAACCGTTCTTAATACCATAAAGATTTCAAATCCATTAAACAACTAACTTAGAATTTATGTTCGTACTTATTAGCCAATTCCTATTTATGAAACTTAAGAATGATAAGCAGGGCAAAACATTCAGGTTTCTTACGTATCTTACTTTTGGTTTCGTATTTTAAGGAAAGGATATCAGTGTAACTTAGATTTTAAAATTGCCTTTCTCATTACAATTGACAAATCCCTAGGTTTTCGTAAATGATTATTTAGCCTATAGCCTGCCTACACTAATCTAATCTAAGTTAACTAATCTAATTAAAATGCTAATTAAAATGCTGACGGCTTTTGCATAAAGTTAAACTCAGACCATGTCGGAAAATGCTATGGTGATTCACAGTGTATTTAATCGTTTACCAATATTTCCATTGTGAATTTAATTGCTTCTCTATGTTCACATGATAAGTACATTGTGATCGAAAGTGTACAATACTCATGGCAAGTCCATGTAATCACATTGCATTTTATGATGCTTGCATGACGTTACAGTTAAAAACATAGTTTTTATACAGATAACTATTGACCAAGTATCAAGGTTCTCGACTCCTCTTTACCAGGTTACAATCACGTTTGTTAATCGAAAGGCGAATATAAGTTTTAGGTTTAAAATCATAAGATAAGTCCGTTCATAAAGTTTCCATCTTATAATGTCGATCCATAATACAACTACCTTCGGTCGTTACCGGCTTCCATACGTATGTGATGCGACCCCGAAGCGTCGTATGAAGATGACACTCGGATCGCGATCAGTTTGTTTTAATTTTATATTTGCTGGGGTCTAAGTATGACTTACTAATACTGAACCAAAGGGCTAGTATTTGTAAGTATGACCTAGAGTCATTCTTAAAGAGAAACTGAATTGAAATGGAGGTGATCCAATCAATCTTTCTTTTCTAGTAAAGATTCTAAAAGAGTGCGTTGGGGGTTTTGGTTCAGTTAACTAAGTAAACTAAATAAAGAGAATAAAAGTGTAATAATAAATCAGATAATAAAAGTAGTATTTGTTGTGAGTTCGTTACCTAATAATGTGGGATGATGACTCTTATGGGGAAACGATTATCTAAATTGGAAATGTTTAGTGGATTCAACACCCAATGGTATGACCAATGAGTTCCCTATTAGTTGGTTATCAACTAATATGTCATGAGGAACTAAGGTGTCATGATTCTGATCAGACAGATGATGCTCAACCCTCCACACTGTCCTGTGAGGGAGTCAGTGGACCGTATTGTTGAACGTATTCGCTCGTGGGCGAAGGAATAGAGTAGTAGGTCATTATAAATCTGACCGTTCTTAATACCATAAATATTTCAAATCCAATAAACTATTAACTTAGAATTTATGTTCGGACTTATTAACCAATTCCTATTAATGAAACTTAAGGATGATAAACAGGGGAAACCATTCAAGGTTCTTGCGTATCTTACTTTCGGTTTCATATTTTAAGGAATGGATATCAATGTAACTTAGATTCCAATCTTTCCTTTCTAATTATAATTAACAAATCTCCAGGTTTTCGTAAATGGTTATTTATCCTGTAGCCTACCTACTCTAATCTATTCTAATATTAACTAATCTAATTAAAACGCTAATTAAAATGCTGACAGCTTTTTGCATAAAGTTAAACCTAGACCATGTCGGAAAATGCTATGGTGATTTACAGTGTATTTAATCGTTTACCGATGTTTCCATTGTGAATTTAATTGCTTCGCCATGTTTACATGATAAGTACATTTTGATCGAAAGTGTACAATACTCATGGCAAGTCCACGTAATCACATTGCATTTTATGATGCTTGCATGACGTTACAGTTAAAAACATAGTTTTTACACAGATAACTATTGACCAAGTATCAAGGTTCGCGACTCCTCTTTACAGGGTTACAATCACATTTGTTAATCGAAAGGCGAATATAATTTTTAGGTTTAAAATCATAATATAAGTCCGTTCATAAAGTTTTCGGTTTATAAAGTCGATCCATAATACCACTACCTTCGGTCGTTACCGGCTTCCATACGAATGTATTTTGCTTAAAGTATTTCCAGCACTATATCGAGTAAACAGTCGAATAGGGGCCGTCATATTATTTTACGACATATTTAAAGTCATCCCACAATTATATATGCTAACTACATCACAACAAACACAATAGTAATCTACTCTCTAATCATGGCACAAACTAATTCTAGCATAATTAAAGCACACATATTTAATAAAGATAGAATAGGATAGAAAGAACCCAGATTATAATGCGAGAAGGAATAGACTTGAATTAATAAGCTTAACTCCAAGCGTACACCAAAGATTACAAAATGTTCCCTAGCTTTCGTTCTACTTTGAACAAGCTCCTTAACTAGCCTAACACTAATTTTGAAGTAAGAAAATAGAATGAGAAAGTAAAGAGAGAAATATGCCTAATGCAAATGGGACATCTACAAATGGAAGCTAAGGGGCTGTATTTATAGGCAAAATATTGCTCACATTAGCACCCATAGGCTCACATTAGCAAAAGTAGCGAAAGGTGGTGCACCAGGTACGAGCAATGACAAAAAAGCATAAGAAAGACGGGGGTGGGGGTGGCGCCGCCGCCTGGCTGCTAGCCGACGGTGGCTGGCTGTTGGCCAGCGGCGGCTGGTTGTCACCCGCCCCGGTTCGTCGTCTTTCGATGCGTTGCTTAATTCGCGCGTATCTTCATCATTATGCGTCTGTTTGCGTTGATTCTTTTTGCATTGGATTTGTAATTCAAAAACGAAGACTTTGATGTAAAGATATCCCAAAAATATGTCTCGTATCTATAGATGTTGCGTACGAATCATTTGGATCTTCCGGTGGGCGTAGAATCTTCATTCTTTATCCGTTTTTGTTGATTCTTCTTCTGTTGGATTCGTAATTTGAAAGCGAACATCTTGGGTGAGATGGATGTTGATGATAGGCACTTTTGTCTTGAAGTCTCGTTTGGATGCCTTGAATCTTCAATCGTGTGTGGAATCTTCGTTTTTCATCCGTTTTTCTTGATTTTTATCATGCAACCTTGTTTTGTTTATCTTGGTATAATATCATTGATTTGTACTGGTTTTGAGTTTAAAATGCCAAGAATCATTCCAGAATGAGAGAGATATCGGTAGTAAAAATATGACTTTTTACGCGATATCAAGTATCCCACACTTAGAACTTTGCTTGTCCTCAAGCAAAATTGAATTTCAAGCATGGTTAAAATAAGTAGAAAATGAAATATTTTAGGGTAGAACTTTTTACTGAGGGGGGTTTTGAAAAATAAAATATTCGTTCTTTGAAAAAGCAGGGTTGTAATTGTGACACCCGTCAAATTAGGACTAGTAATTAGTGCCTAATCAATTGTTAATACATGTAATTAGTTTTGTATTAGGCTAATTAATGTATCGAAATATATATTAAGGAATATATACAATTATGCGATTTGATTAAATCATACAAGTTTCAAATCGAATGTAATTCGGTTCAATTAAATACGGACGTTGGTGAACATTTTCACTAAATAATGTAACATTATTTAAAGACACCATATTATCACAAATATTATTTTAATAATATTTTATAACTATTTTGTATCGTACAAACAAAGTCAACGCGATAAAATCTTAAATGCGTGAACAACCGAAATAAAGTTAAAGTTACAATTTATAACCCAATTATTAAGTATTTGATGAAATACTTCAAATATAATTTTGAATAAATATCCGTATTTTAAAACTCCTAATTAAACGTATAAGATAATTATTTAACGTTTAAACGACCGGGAAAACGAACAACGCACGGAGCGCAAACACGGGGACTAAAAAGTTGGGAGAAAACCCTTTTCCCCCTCCCCAAAAATCTGCCCAAAAACCCTTTCCCCCTCCTCATTCTCTTCATTTCCTTTCTCTCTCTCCATTTTCTTCATCTTCTTTTCTCTCTAACTAACACCACAACACCACCACCTTCCTCCACCAAATAACACCACCAAACCACCATAAATCTCGAGACTCATTTAGAAGAAAACGATCACCACACAACGATCTACACTCCTACCTTTCCGGAATCTTGATTCACCACTTCGTAAGTTTCCGGCAAATTCTCGAAACTCATCGATTTCACTTATTTTTACATGTATATGATTGGTTTAAGCTTAAAATGTCCAAAAATGGGTTGGGTAAAAGTCTCAGGTCAAACGGAGGCCGGAAAACACCTTTTTGGCCCATTTTCCGGCCAACAGCGCGTTATGTCGCAGAGGCTCCAGGCCACCTGCGACATAAGCCTTTATGTCGCTAAATCAGGCCTTATGTCGCATATAGCGACATAAGCCACTATGTCGCACTAATCACGGATGTCGCATATAGCGACACAAATAGTTATGTCGCAGAAATTACGGGCGTCGCATATAGCGACACAACGCCCTACGTCGCATTAAATTGCGGATGTCTCCCTTAGCGACACAAGCCCTTATGTCACACTTAGCGACACAAAGCCGTATGTCGCACGCTATGTCGCGTGAAACAGAACCAAGAAAACCCAAACTTTACTAAGTGTCGAGACCTAAAATTTTATCACTCGATTTCACTCAAATTCAAGTCCAGATGCGTTTTCACCCCAGCCAGGGGCTCTGCCCCTTGGACCCCACCAGGGGCTGCCGCCACTTGGACCCCGCTACCAGGGGCGCTGCCCCTGGACCCCCGTCATTAACGGGCTTCACCCTTACCCTAGGGTCACGAGTAACAGTGTTACATCTAAACTTTCACATAAAGTGCTAAACTTGTATAACATCAAACACGAATGCGACATGACTTCTAAAACACATTGGAACTTACTTTTAAGTATAACACTTCAAAATCATGAAAGTAATAACGAGATTATTTATACAACCAGTTCACCGACGGCCGTACACGTTTTCAAAACACAAGTCAATCAACCAAATCGTAGTAATTTGGACATTCTAAGTTGGACGAACAACTGCTAGGGCAGTCCTTCGAGATGCCTACTCATGTTATAACCATTGCGTGTCTTGGACACCCTCAGGTTACAAGTCTTCGGACATCAATCCACCGCTAATCAATTCAAGTGTATTAATTTAAACACTTAAGGCTCAGGTGAGTCTCATGGCCCCTATTTTACTGCTTTTCAATCAGGGGTGTGATTACATTGCTCATTTTATTTTACAATATGAACGCAAGTACAATACAAATCAAATACTACATGAGTTGTTTTCACTACTCATTTCAAAGCCCTCCACAACATAGTTTGGTAATACATCTGTAGCATGAATGTTAGTATATGATATCATATAGGATTGACAATCCTCGTCCAGGTTAGCACGCACTAACTGGTCAAACGGACGTATTAGCATTTGGGAAGACGAGTGTAGATTAGACACTCGTAGGAGGCAACTCAGTTAGGTTTACTTAATTGGACCTGACGCTCAAGTTAAGCTCAGACTATGTGCTCATGGCTGTATAACTTTTATTTTGCTTAATTGCATTTTAAATTCAATTAAATCTTGCGGTTCATACAAATATGTGTTGACATACAAACCTGTGAGCTCACCAGCGTTTCGCTGACCAATTTTAGCATGTATCACAAGTGACCAGCAGTAGGTTGGACTGCTCAATCAAGAACTATTAGCTCGAGTCAGCATGCAAACAATCAGAGATTTAGCTGCATTATTATATTTTGTATAGTTTAATTATGTACTTAAATCTCTCTATTTCAAATCGGGCTAATGTAAACAACATTTTGATGTAAACTTTGGTTTTATCAATATCAATGTAAAACGACGCATATAGTGGTCGTTCATTATATCTTATGTGCTGTGTATATTGATTAGTCGCGCCCCGACCCATTTCGCTTCCGCAACCCGAATTTGGGGGTGCGACAGTAATCTTTGGGAGCATGCTTTTGATCTTTGATCTTGGATACATAACTAGGCGATCCTCTCTAGGTGGTCACTCAAATCACTCAAAGTGTTTAGGGTTTCCTATTATTATCAATCACTCAGAACGCCAGTCATGTATCGTTTATTGTCATAGGCTTGATCGAGAATCAAATCATTACCTTTTTGGTGAGTGCGAAGTCAATCTAGCCACAATTATTCTAAGGGAAGTGATGTAAGGTTTTTAGAAGCGGAGTGTTTATGGAGTGAGAGGGGGTTTTGATGGGTTTTCTTTTTGTTGAAGTTGGAATTTTTGGGGGATTGATGCCTTTTTGATATTTGCGGGAGGAGTCTTTTTCTCCTATTGATTTCCTTTTTCTTCGGATTTTTCTTTCTTGAATTTTTCTCTCTTTTTTTTTCGACGTCATCTCATTGCGATTTCTCTAATTTGAAACTTTGTTTCAAAGTTTGGGGGATGCTTTTGAGAAAGTAGGGGTAACGTATCTATTTTTTGTGTGTGGAAGTATGGGTGTACGGATGGGTTTAAGAATGATGTGATTCAATCTCCTTTTCACTAACCAATCTGGATTCGAAATGCATAACAGGAGCAAGTTCTGATTCTAAATGCATACATCGGCACACTTAAGAATCGAAAAAGTGAAGCATTAAAAGTGAATGCATTTTATATGGCTCATGATACCTCACGAATCGAAAGTTAGGTTGTTGTGTCCCTAGTCATGCGATGCTCTTTATGGGAGTACTAAACTCATTTTTCAAAAGAATTTGTATTTTATTTATCCTTCTTCCCCAAGGTAAATCATTCTTTGTCTAAAAATTTTCATTTTCAACATATTTTTTAACTTAATTTGAAAAATTTTGTTTACTTATTCGAGAAGCATGGTCTTAAAGAGCAACGACTTAGAATCAAGCATATACCATTATCCATTTTACAGTAGTGTAACTATTGCTATCCCACACTTAAAGGAACATCGTCCTCGATGTTTATAATCTAAGCTCTAACTGGGGTGAAAATCCCACACTTAGAAATTTAAACATCTAAAACGTATTCTTTTAGTGGTGTGTTTTGGGGTTGAATCCCACACTTAGTGATAAGCATAATGGATATGGTATATTTAAACAAATGAGAGAGATGGTATAGAAGTACTCCCTGGTGGTTGCAGTGTTCCTTGGGTTGCATGTGCCGGATTCCGTCTTCCTTGGTGCATTCTTGATCAAGTCTTCTTGTGATTGGTCTCGTAAGTGTAAACACGTCGGATATACTATTCTTCTGGTGTTGATATTTTCTTGCAGGATGGAGCATGCTTTGTATGATCTGAGTATGAAAGATAGTCAGAGATTTCATCACTTCTTGGAAAGTAAAATTGCAGAAATTTAAAAACACGGGTTGCCTCCCGATAAGCGCTCTGTTAAAGTCGAGAGCTCGACTTAGTTCTTTCTTCTTCAGATGATGCTGGATGTGTCCGTGGTGCTAGAGTGGTCACTGTGGTTCCTAAGTAGGGCGTATCGTGGAGGAAAGTATCGCAAAAACTGTTCTATCATGTCAGTAATGAGAGTTGGTGGAGTGGTGGATTCCATTCTGAAGCTTTTAAAGTGATCAGTGGCTAATCTATCGAGGATTGTCATCCCATAGCTGATGTATCGAACTGCCCTTGTGACTGGTCCGTTAGGGTCGATTCAAGTGCAGGTGTGAGTTTGAACAATTTCACGCTGTGGGTGGTTTCTGTCTATTGAGGTTATTAAAGCTATGAATTCAGTTTTCACTTCTTCAAAATCATTGGCCAATTGGTCTCCTCCAAAGGATCTAGTGGCTTGGCATACTCGTCTGATGAGTTGATGTTGTTCGCGGTTGAAGGGAAAATCCGAGTCGGTGAAGACGTAGATTAACTTGCTGAATATTTCGCTGTATCCATTGTGGTAAGCATCAATTTCTATGTCTTCTTCCTCACACATTCCACGCAGTCGGGTCGTAACGTAAGTTGCTAAGTTGATTTGTGACATGTGCCAATAACGTGTTGGAATGTCACGAGTGTTTTCTTCGAATGCTGCTTGATTCAGTTCATCAACTATTAGTTCAACGTGATGACCAATAGTGGAGTGAATGACGATCCTGAAGTTTTCTGGAGTTGTGAGATGTTATCCAGTTTCGATGAGATCTAGAAGGGTTCTAAGATCTCCCACCATTCTTATGTCAGCATAATTCTGCGGATTTCCAGTAGCTCTTTCAAGATGAGTTCTCATTGATGCAAGTATAGCCTTCTGACTTGATGAGTAAGGAAAAGCTGATCCGGCTAAGGCACGATATACTTTTCGGTATATTTGCCTTTGGTTGCTGCAGAACTCAACTTCTTCCATTGGGTAGTCTGGTCTTTCTGACTGTTGAGCTTCTCTAGTAACTTGTTCTTGGAGGGAATCGGAGAACTCTTGGATATGTCTGAGCAAAGTTTGGGGCACTGGTTCTCCATAATTGGCGAGATATGAATCGTATTCTCATTCAATCTGCCTTATCAGGTGTCTTTGAGCGGTGTTGTATTCATTGGTTGACTCTTTGATAGCTTCTACAATGATGCACACATCGGTGTATTCATCAATTAGTTCAATCATGTCTTGGTGAGTATCTATGAGCGGAATCTCTAATCTCTCAGCTGTGATGATGGGGGAATTTGGTAGAGCAAGAGGGGTTTTTGGAATAGAGCGTTCATCGATAGTGACGTCAATAAAATCACCGTCAAATTCGACACTCTTGTAGTCGGAATCTTCATCTCGTGAATCTGAGAATTGGTGGAATTCTTCATCTCAGGTTGCATTGTTGAAATGTTGAGTACTGTCGACTTCGATGGTTCTGACTTCCGTGATTGTGTTTTGAAGGTTTTCTTCAGCAAAGCTTCCAGGTTGTCGTGCCTTATATGCATAAATTCTTTGTAGGAGTTTAGCATACAGGTCAGGGTGCTGTGATGTTCGGAGTTCTTCTTCAAAAGTATCTATGTCTCGGAGTCAGGTTCTGGTAAAGGGCTTCGATGGATCGAGATAAGAGTCGAGTATGTTTCCCATTCTTTTGAGATGAGTGGATCTAAGCTCTTGGTGGATGGCTCAATAATCAAAGGATTCTTCTAATGAAGTGTAGTCTTTGCAGTCTTGTATTCTTTTGACTTCAGCCGTCTGTGGTGAATTAGTTTGATCTTCATCTTCCTCCATTTCTTCCTCTTCTTCTTCTTCGATTTCTTCCTCCTCCTCCTCAGTTTCTTCTTCCTCTTCTTCAGGTTCTTCATTTTCAGATTCAATTTCTTCCTCTGCTTCTTCATATTCTTCCTTTGCTTCTGGGTCATACTCAGAATCAGAGATGAAAACTGATGATTGAGTGAAATGTTGCTCTTCCTCTGGTTCTGATTCGTCATCGGAATAAATTCTGCCTGTTGATATAACATAGCATTCTTCTTCTTCTGGAGTGCATTCCGGTTGGTCGATCTTGTAAGTAATGCATTCACCATGTGATCGTAATACAATCGTGTGGTTATACACATCAATTACTGCTCTAGCTGTGTTCATGAATGGTCTTCAAAGGATAATCGGGATGTTTATGTCCTCGTGGATATCCATTACCACGAAATCCGTTGGAAAGAAGAATTTGTTAACTTGAACTAGAAGTTCTCAGCTATTCCTTTTGGGTATCTAACAGATTGATCAGCTAGCTGGACGGTCATCTTAGTGGGTTTCAAGTTTTCAAGTTCTAGCCTCTTAAACAGGGAGTAGGGCATAAGGTTAATGCTGGCTCCTAAGTCGGCTAAGGCGCTTATTTCTCCAGATTGGTAAATAGAACAAGGGAGTGTAAATCTACCGGTATCTCCTAGTTTTTCGGGAAGACTATTCTTAAGTAGGGCTGAGGTTTCAGAACTAAGGGGAATATTGTTTACTTCGGGTAGTTTATCCATAGTGGATAGCAATTTCCTAATGTACTTGTTTCGACCGTGAACTCTAGACATGGTATCAAGGAATTTTCCATCTAGCTTAAAGGATGATAATTTCTTGGGTTGAGCTTTAAGTCTAGCAGGGTAAGGGATCCTAACCTCTTTGTTTATGGTCGGAGTGGTTTTCACAGTTGGTATCTTGATCTTTGGTTCTTCCTCTTTTACTGGAACAACAGCTGGTGGTGTAGTAGATGCTTTCTCGGTGGTAGTAAGTTGCTTTGCTTCGTCAACATGTGGGTTGTGAACCGTGTTGCTAGGCAAGCTTCCTCTAGGTCTGTTATCAAGACGTTGTGCCAATTGTCCAATTTGAGCTTCCAAAGCACAGCCAATTGATTTCTCATAAAGAGGTCGGCTTGATCTTGTCTGGCGGACGTCTTTTGGTTGAGCAGGTGTTGACCTTGCATGAACTGTGTGAAGGCATCATCTGAACTTGAAGCTGGGGCATTTGTCTTTGCAGGTTGTTCAGAGGTTTGGTTTGTGTCGGAAGTTGGTGTAGGAAGTGCGAGGGGTTGGTTATAAGAGGGTTGTGATTGTTGTAGGTAAGGTGGGCATCTAGGTGGGTATCGGGGTTGGTATGGTGGTTGGTTGTTTCTTTGTTGGAATGGAGGTCCTCTAGGTTGGTTGTTATTTTGATTGAAACCGGGTGGAAAATTTTGTTGTCGAGCAGGAAACTGAGCATAGTAGACGGTGCCATCTGCTTCTTCGTATTCAACTTGGTATTCACCAGGTGGTTGCGGGTTGGTGCAGTGTTGACAGACTTGCACTTGGTGTACTTGGTGCTGTTGTTTCTTAAGTTCTCCAAACTGTTTGACGAGTGAGTCCATTTTCTCCGTTAATACCTTAATTGCTTCGACTGGAATTGGATTTGATGCAGCAAGAGGTGCTGAAGATGTTGAGTGATCTCCAGAGTTCCAATCGTGGTGATGCATAGTCATGTTTTCTATAAGGTTCCATCCTTCTTCGTCGGTCTTTGCCATGAAGCTTCCTTGTGCGGCAGCGTCGAGGGTGGTTCGGTGGTTAGGGTCTACACAATTGTGCGGATTTGTCGAGTCGGTGATTAGGGCATTTCTTCAAGGCTCCTTTGAATCGTTCCTATGCGGTGTATAATGACTCATCAAAAGCTTGGTGGAAATTCATGATGTCATTTCGAAGTTTGGTTTGTTTAGAAGGCGGAAAGTACTTGGTAAGAAACTTTGTAGCTATCACAGTCCATGAAGGGATAGAGCTGGTCTCTAAACCTTCAAACCATGTTTGCGCATGATGTGTGAGCGAATAAGGGAAAAGGTACAGACGGATTGTGTCTTGACTAATTCCGTTTTGTTTGTAGGAGTTTGAAAGAGATATGAACTTGTCGAGGTGAGAGTTTGGATCATCACTGGGTAATCACGAGGCGAGAGTGATGCGTTCAGCCATTGCTTGTTTGAGTGCGGATTGCTTCTTTTCTCGTCGAATGGTACGTATTATAAGTTCTGGATCAGGGAAATTAAACAGTGGTGCAGATCTAGGGGAACAGGTCATACACTAAAAAGGAAAGACAAGAAAGTAAATACTTGTTTTTGTGGTTTTTTTTTTGGAAGGTTTTATCCGAAGGGTTTACTAGAATTGGGATTGGTTGGGCCTCTGTATCGGACAGTTAGTCTCCCTGGCAACGGCGCCAAAAACTTGATGCCGGCCCTGAAGCGTCGTATGAAGACGACACTCGGATCGCGATCAGTTTGTTTTAAGTTTATATTTGCTAGGGTCTAAGTATGACTTACTACTACTGAAACAAAGGGCTAGTAGATGGTAAGTATGACCTAGAGTCTTTCTTAAAGAGAAACTGAATTGAAACGGAGGTGATCCAATCAATCTTTCTTTTCTAGTAAAGATTTGAAAAGAGTGCGTTGGGGGTTTTGGTTCAGTTAACTAAGTAAACTTAATAAATCGAATAAAAGTGTAATAATAAATCAGATAATAAAAGTAGTATTTGTTGGGAGTTCGTTAGCTAATAATGTGGGATGATTACTCTTATGGGGAAACGATTATCTTAATTGGAAATGTTTAGTGGAGTAAACACCCAATGGTATGACCAATGAGTTCCCTATTAGTCGGTTATCAACTAATATGTCACGAGGAACTAAGGTGTCATGATTCTGATCAGACAGACGATGCTCAAACCTCCACACTGTCCTGTGAGGGAGTCAGTGGACCGTATTATTGAACGTATTCGCTCGTGAGCGAAGGAATAGAGTAGCAGGTCATTATGAATCTGACCGTTCTTAATACCATAAAGATTTCAAATCCAATAAACTATTAACTTAGAATTTATGTTCGGACTTATTAACCAATTCCTATTAATGAAACTTAAGGATGATAAACAGGGGAAAACATTCAAGGTTCTTGCGTATCTTACTTTCGGTTTCATATTTTAAGGAATGGATATCAATGTAACTTAGATTCCAAACTTGCCTTTCTAATTATAATTAACAAATCTCCAGGTTTTCGTAAATGGTTATTTAGCCTGTAGCCTACCTACTCTACTCTAATCTAATATTAACTAATCTAATTAAAACGCTAATTAAAATGCTGACGGCTTTTTGCATAAAGTTAAACCTAGACCATGTCGGAAAATGCTATGGTGATTTACTGTGAATTTAATTACTTCGCCATGTTTACATGATAAGTACATTTTGATCGAAAGTGTACAATACTCATGGCAAGTCCACGTAATCACATTGCATTTTATGATGCTTGCATGACGTTACAGTTAAAAACATAGTTTTTACACAGATAAATATTGACCAAGTATCAAGGTTCGCGACTCCTCTTTACAGGGTTACAATCACGTTTGTTAATCGAAAGGCGAATATAAGTTTTAGGTTTAAAATCATAATATAAGTCCGTTCATAAAGTTTCCGGTTTATAACGTTGATCCATAATACAACTACCTTCGGTCGTTACCGGCTTCCATACGTATGTACTTTGCTTAAAAGCATTTTCAGCACTATACCGAGTAAACAGTTGAATAGGGGCTGTCATATTATTTTACGACATATTTAAAGTCATCCCACAATTATATATGATAGCTACATCACAATAAACACAATAGTAATCTACTCGCTAATCATGGCACAAACTAATTCTAGCATAATTAAAGCACACATATTTAGTTAAGATAGAATAGGATAGAAAGAACCCGGATTATAATGCGAGAAGGAATAGACTTGAATTAATAAGCTTAACTCCAAGCGTACACCAAAGAGAACAAAATAATCCCTAGCTTTCGTTCTACTTTGAACAAGCTCCTTAACTAGCCTAACACTAATTTTGAAGTAAGAAAATAGAATGAGAAAGTAAAGAGAGAAATATGTCTAATGCATATGGGACATCTACATATGGAGGCTTAGGGGCTGTATTTATAGGCAAAATATGGCTCACATTAGCTCCCATAGGCTCACATTAGCAAAAGTAGCGAAAGGTGGTGCACCAAGTACGAAAAAGTAGCGAAAGGTGGTGCACCAGGCACGAAAAAGTAGCGAAAGGTGGTGTACCAGGTACAAGCAAGGACGAATAAGCACAAGAAAGATGGGGGTGGGGGTGGCGGTGCCGGCTGGCTGTTGGCCGACGGCGGCCGTGTAACAACTCGCAAATTTAAACGTAATTACAAGCTTTAAACATTTGAATTATTAGGCTAATTCCCTACTTGAGTGAATTCACAACTACTTTTAGAGGTAAGTCTAGCAAAGCCCGACTAGTTAATACGCGTAGTATTACATATTTTGTAATTAGTATAATTGCGTACAAAACATTCAAAACAAATACAAAAAAAAAATATACGACCGTTGGTGAACAAATTATTGGATAATATGAAATCATTACATAACATTGTTTATTTATTAAATATTATATTGATGATATTTACAATGTATTTTGTTGCAAATAACATTTATTTCGTACAACTGAAACAACTCGAAACCCATTTGTAAAACTAAAATAAAACAAAGATATAATTTTATTACTCAATTAAAGTATTTTAAAAAAATTATTACAACTAAAAGTATAATCGAAAACATATTTAAAAACCCATCGTTTAAAAACATTTTAACATTTAACGATCGGGTAAACGAACACGGGTTAAATACCACAAATTTAGGACAAAGTCCCCTCCCTTTTTGGCTCCCAAAACCAGCCCACTACCCTCACCCCCACCTCACTTTCCTTTCATTTCTCACTTCACCTCTCTCTCTCTCTACCTCTATCACTTTCTCCATCTTCTCTCTAAAAACCAAACAAAAACCACAAAAACTACTACAAAAAACACCTCAAATCACATAACTCATTTAGAGAAAAACGACAACGACAACAAGACCTACACATCCATCTTCTCGGATTTCGCATGCGACAACTTTGTAAGAACCCGACAATCCCGCAAACTCTTAGATTTTGCTATTTTCGTTAATATCTCATGTTTATAATACTTAATGTACCATGTATTAGTGTCATATTAACTTATTATGTCCAAAAACACCATTAAAAATGCTTTAAAAGTCAAAAATTGCATAAAAATCACGAACAGCGAGTTTCGCGAGTTGAGATTCAATCTCAACTCGCAGAGTAATCTCAACTCGCGAGAAATCTCAACTCGACTCGCGAGAAATCTCAACTCGACTCGCGAGAAATATCAACTCGCAAGACAATCTCAACTCGCGAGGCAATCTCAACTCGACTCGCGAGAAATCTCAACTCGACTCGCGAGAAATCTCAACTCGCGGTCAACTTTGGTCAACATTTTTCAGCACTTTGAAATCTACTTAAAATGGGTACCAAATGATGATAATTAATTAATATGATATTAAACCAATGTCAGAATGGTTAACACATATTTTTATGAGTATGAAAATGAATCGAAACATGATAATAATGTTTTTGAGAATTATTATTACACACCGTGACCAACGGGCCGTACATGTTTTCAAAACTACAAAACTAAACGATAAACGAATACTTGGACATAATCTAGTTGCGTGGACACTAGCATGGATGGTAAAACTAAGACATCCACATACTTATCAAATCTCATACGTTTAGGGCGTTAGGAGATTTCGGACTATACTTGGGCTTTAGGCTTTGCTAGCACTCGCACATTACTTAACTCAACAGGTGAGTTCACAGCCCCTACTTTTCCTGTTTCAACTGCTTTTGAACAGGGGTGGAAAACATAGTCAACTGTTTTACTTATTGCCATAACTGCTTTTACTCATATGATTGTTTATCATACTTGTTTGCTCACACGATTAGAGTGCTTGAACTGTTAAACTCATACACAAAACTGGAATTTATGATACCACATTTTTATACGAATGTCGTGTTAAACTTTGTTTGGTATACCGGAGAACGACCGGTACTTTTATAAAAACGCTGGAGAACGACCAGCTACGTATTTTAGTGCCAGAGAACGACTGACCAAGTGGACGGGAGAACGACCCGTGCGTATTTTGGACCGGAGAACGACCGGTGCGTATTTCGATGGAGAACGACCAGCAGTGTTTGGACGGGAGAACGACCCGTGCGTATCTAGACCGGAGAACGACCGGTAAACTATTTTATTGGACGGGAGAACGACCCATGCGTCTTTTGACCGGAGAACGACCGGTACTGTTTGGGTAACTTTAACTGTATTTGGGTAACATCCCACGTAAACTGTATTTGGGTAACATCCCACGTAAACGGTATTTTGGGTAACATCCCACGCGAACTGTATTTTGGATAACATTCCACAAAACAATTAATTGACTATTATGGCAATAACTATTTGTGAACGTATTGGTTTTAACAACTGTGCTTACAAACTTGATTCAACTATTGCAAACATAAAACCTGTGAATTCACTCAACCTCGTTGTTGACTTTTACTATGTTTTTCAAGGAATTAGCAGCACACGTAAGGACCGCCTGCACATACGGATTCTAGGCGACCCACGATGAAACTAGGATGCCAATTTTGACAACTGGATTTCTTTTATATAACTGAAACTGTTTAGTCATATTTACGAAATCTACTTTTGTAAACTTAATACTTTTAATTTGTACGGTTCGAGAAATCGTAAACTTTGTAACTATTACATTTGGCATCTTAATATATTATGTTCTGTTGTAATCATAAGCTCGGATACGTATGCATGTACTATGTATTGTGGCACTCCCCTAACTTAACTAAATGCTTCCGCTAATCCAAATCGACGAATTTGGGGGTGTTACAGATTGGTATCAGAGCCATTGGTTATAGCGAACTAGATTTCTTAGGTGACTTAGAGACCTTAGAGACCTAGACTATAGCCTTGGCTAGAACGCACATGCATACACACAGTTGCATACAACTAACTATTGTTACGACACATCGATACGCGTAATCCACTTGTTTAACCATACTTCATCCGAACTGTTCACTTTCATTCTGATCTCATACGAACCTTGTAGGTTCCGTACACGGACCAAATCGAGAAGCCTAAACCTTGTATGTAGATGCGGAATTAAACACACAAGTTATGCTAGATATTTAACAAGTAAATGACCAAAACACAAAGTGTAACTTTATATAAACAATCAACAAGTGAGATTACATACACTTTAACTAGACACACAAGGATCTAAGCAACACAATATATGAGTTTTCTACAGAGAGTTTCGTAGTGTTGTGTGTGAGTGTTTGTTGGTAACTAAAACAGAAGCTGATAAGCTCTATTTATAGTCTGATCCAAACATCATGCGACACAATCCTTGTGTCGCATAGATTGTCACTGCGACACAATTATTGTGTCGCATACATTGACTCTGCGACACAATCCTTGTGTCGCATATACAGACATTGCGACACAATGCTTGTGTCGCAAGATTACAGAAAATTGTAATTAATCTAAATCTAAAACTGTTTTTAATACGTAATTACAATATCGACACAATTACAGACTGAGACCAACTGACAGACATACATTGATGTATCAACAAACTCCCCCGTGTCTTCAGCTTGGTCTTCAAAAAGTTCTTCAATTTGCTTCAGTCTTCAAACCCATCCGGGTGGAAAGTTTCCACCAGCATGTACACCAAAAGAGAAGCATATATCAACGATTTTCTGAAATCGCTTCGCCAGAATTGTGTTGAACTCGTTGTCAGGATTGTAGTGAATACGACTATTGAACAGTTTCTTCATGTCATCCTTTGACAAGTTTATCATGCTCATCGGGTCAAATATTTTGAATTCTGCTTTTGGTAAACCCCACAAAGAAGTAGACCCAGTTTGAGGCACAGAATCAGGCACGTAGATAAGAACGGCTTCGCCGGTGTGAGCATCCAGTTCCCAGTAGTGAAAACGTTTAAGAAGATTGAAGGGAACAGATTCCAGCGAGATCTCATGCAGACACTTAGCCGGAGGATAGTGATTTCTGACGATTGGCTGATTTGTCTTTGGATCAAGCTTTTTCTTGAAAGTAAAACGTGTACCCAGCACAGGTTTGACATAATGATATTTCTTTGATCGAATCTCTGCCCGCATGACTTTCTGAATAACTTCAGCTACTCCGTCCTTATGAGGATTGATCAACTGAAGCCGAGTAAGATGAACAAGATCATGCTTTGGCAACGTACTCAATTTCTTCAGAGATCGACGAAAATACTGAATACCGTCACGTCTCTTAATCATCAATCTTCCCTTGCTTACCTTCCAACTTTTTATAAGTCCGGTATAATCACCGCCAACCTTGTACTTCTTGCAGGTAACAGGAACAGGTGCAGGATTTTTTCCTTTCGGAAACCAGTTATCTCTGATAGATGTTTCCTTGTCAACAGGAGTACCTTCAGATGTATCCTGTGGAAAGATGTCATCGTAAGTTGCACGAACAAGAATTTGTGATGAACTGGAAGGCATAGACGATTCATGAGCAGGGGCAGCTTGAGCAGTAGATCCAGGTACGTAATAAAAAGCAGGCCCTGACTCGTCG
>OY730195.1:47874910-48071285 GCA_963422505.1 Pseudognaphalium luteoalbum | reverse complement strand
ACTCAGCCCCTTTCTCCACCCTCAAACCATCACAAGTCCACCATAAACCACCATAGCAACACCACCATCAAAGTCTCTATTTTGCAAAGAAAATTAGCTCAACAACAACTACTCTTTCTCTCCATCTCATCTCCATCAAAATCTTTGTAAGGAAACTCTTTCTTACTCTCATATTACTGATTTACATGTTATAAAGCTCATCTAACAAGATTATGTCCAAATATAAGCTTAAAATACGTTTTTATGAATTATATACAAAGAGTACACAATCTGTCCAGAAAATCACAGCTCACTAAAAACGTCATATCTTGAGTTCTAGGAAGAATTAGAAGATGCATTTTTTTTAAAATTTGCGTATTGAAAAGATCTACAACTTTCGTGTTTTACACTTTTTCCAGAAACGTACAAGTTTTTCTCTATTGGTCGATTTGTGGGACTGATCTGGGTGAAATCAGAATCTGGGCTATGCATGGCCATTTATATTGTTTCTATATGAAGATGGGACTTAAAACTCTTAGGAAACATATGTTAGAGACTAGATACATAGAAGATCAGTTGGTAAAATTGGTGAGACTTGGTTTGGACCAGAAATATGTTAGACACATGGTGAAACAAACCGACAAAAGTCGAAAAGGTGAAATCTTGAATATTTGGGACTTTTATAAGAACCGACACTCTTGGTGAATTTGGACATGAACCGACAATATATTTGGACTCTATAAACTGATATTTGGGTTGGGTAAAAGTTTCGGGTCAAACCGAGAAGTTTGACCAAGTCAACAAAAGTGGCTCGATTTCGAAAAACTTACTATATTTGGAAAATGAAAACAAAAATGGGTTTGGGTGACTTAGTTAGTAACTTGGACCAAAAACTAATTTTGGAAAGTTTCCCGAATGAAAAACCGACACTTAGAGCACTTGAATTAAAAATTAAAAATCTGATCAGGCACAAGTGCCGCCCTACCAGCGACACTTACCCAAGTGACGCCTATAGCGTCACTTACCCTTAGTGCCGCCTAAACCAAGTGTCGCCTATAGCGTCACTACCCCAAGTGACGCTGCCAATTTAAAAATCACATTTAACGTCACTTGACCTAGTGCCGCTAACCAACCGAGTGTCGCCTATAGCGACACTTACTTGAGTGACACCCTAAGTGACACCTAAAACAGAAACTTTAAAACTAGATTTCACACTAAGTGTTGAACTTTATGTAACATCTAAACTTATACGATATAACTCAGTAACACATAAAACATGCTTTGTAAGCACACGATACAATATCATAATGATAATGTCTTAACGAATTATTATTACAATCTTTCACCAACGGGTCATACGCATTTTCGATAAACGAACTTGAACAACTTATTTGGACATACTAGTTGATGAACTAGCTTTAGGTGGACATAAAACCCCCACCTACCCGATTGGCTTAAGTGGACATTAACCCCCACTTATACAATCGCTATAGATGGTCTTTTGAGACATCTGCTTATACAACCTCATACGTTTAAGGCGTTAGGAGGTTGCACACGGGAACGAGAACACCCACTACTTGCTAATATTTGATATTGCTTGCTACCTGCTCAACTTTGGTGAGTTTCATAGCCCCTTTTTACTGTTTTTCACTGGGGTGAGAATACATACAACTGTTTTATAAACTGCTTTATGATCACAAGTACTGGAAACAACTTTTTGTACGGATTGCATGAGACCTGAATAATCCACTAAAGTCCTCTACTTATCATAGTCATTAAAATTTGTGCGTGAGTATTATTGGGTGGTACCATCAGGGTTTGACAAACCTCGTCCGGGCTAGTCGTGCTAGCCAACCCACGGGCGCAGTATTACTTGTGATTTAGAAGTGTATCGGATTAGTACACTTACCAGAGGCAAACAACGTTAAGCTTGACTATGAGACTCATGCAAATGGTATACTTATATTGCTGTATGCAATACTTTTACTTGTCATTGGCTAACGATACTTTTACTTATCATTGACGAATGATGCAAAACTTGTGAAATCTTGTGGATCATTTTAGCAACTGATTACTTAACAAACCTATGAACTCACCAACTTTATGTTGACCTTTTAGTATGTATTTCTCAGGTAACCCGCCGCAGTAGGAAGCTTTTGGAAAGCTTAGCTCGAGTCGCATTGTTTTCAAAACATCAGGAGATTAGATTGCATGTAGCTGTATTTTGTAAATTCAGTAATGTATTAGAAATCTCTAAACGGGTTATGCGAACTCCATAATTATTTTGTAAACATTTGAATTATGGTAATGTAATATTTTCAAACGTCTCATATAGAGGTCGTTTGCTTGATCTTTGTGTTGATGATATTTGATTTGGTCGGCGCCCCCATGACACCTCCCACTTCCGCTGCCACGTGTTTTGGGGGTGCGACAGTTTGACCTTTGATTTTGGCTTTTCTACCAATTTGCCCTTAACTTTGTCTTTTGGATCAATCTTTGGAAGCTTAGACTCAGGTTTATTCAATCTAGTTGATTCTCTGATGACAAAAGGTATTTCTGGTGTTCTAGTAGTGGTTGGTGGTTTTGTAGTAGTTATTGTAGCAGTGGGTTGTTGAGTTGTGGCAGTGGTAGATTCTGTATGAACAGAGGTAGTGTTAGCAGTGGTAGCCACCTTAGCAGTGGGACTACTTGACTTGGCTTTTCTGATCTTTTCCATCTTTTTAGCTTTGATACTGAACAATGGTACTGATTTTTTCCTACCATATGTAAGTTTAGGATATGATCTTGTCTTTGACTCCCCCTCTGCCTCTGCATCATCACCATCACCTTCCATCTTTTCAGTTTCTATACTTACCAAATCATCAACTGGTTGTACCACTTCTTCACCATCTTCTATATCAATTATCACTTCTGTTTCACCATCAATCCTCTCCATAGTCTTTTGCATAACACTTTCAACAATCTCAGTCTGCATATCATCTTCCAATACTTCAGTGTTAGCATTAGACATAGCATCTGTTTCACCCACAACCTCATCTTCATTATCATACATAAAAACATCATCATTGAACATATCCTCTGCATTCTTCTCACCCTTGTTGAAAGTGCCCTTCACCAATAAAGCTTCTATAACAGCAAGCCTTTCTTTGAGATCATTAATTTCTTTTTCCTGCTCAACAATCTTAGCAGCCTGCTCTACCAGCTTAGCATCTTGAGCTTTATTCACCTTCTTCTCTTTCATCAATCTCTCCCAAATTTTATCCACGGCCATTGTCAATTGTACATTCGTCAATTCAATGTAAGTACTAGCCTCCTCATCATCAGAGTGTGACCTCCTAGATGAATCATTGACAAAATCATCTTCTGCCTCATGCCTATCATGATCAACAGAAGTCCCATTAGTCTTGGTACTGGGACCTTCACCTGCTTCATTACCCTTAGGTTCAGCAGTAGAAGTTGCCTCTGGTTGGGTCTTATTGATGTTACCACTGCCCTCCTCTGTCAGTGGACTAGTAGGAGTAGTGGCAGCCCTTCCAGAATGACCACCCATCTCCTGTGGGGTCACTTGTTGTGGTGAAATTGATGGCTGAGACAAGTGAGCAGCAGGAACCTCACTTGCCTGTTTTCTTTTTTTTTTCTTGGGTTGTAAGTGGGTAGGTTGTTTGATAGACCAAGATCGATCTAATAACCTTATTAGATTAACACAAGTTTTGAATTATTACTGAGAAGTTGCGGAATAACACTCAATAATATTATGAAGATCAATAATAAAATCAATAAAACAAAGTTACTATCAAAAGCTTCAATCTTATTAACAATATAACACAAATACACTGAACTGTATTAGGGTTACAAAACCTTGAAGCTGCGTGAATAACTTTGTTAACCTAATCTAGGTTTAGGATCTCTATTTATATCCCATAGAGTCCTGCTAAACAATCTCCTATAATCATGGAAACAGTTACAATCCATAATTATTCAAACTTCATTTTTTCCGCCTATTCAATACATAAACAATGTTAACTACCACAACTATACAAACAGTGGTAATTCCAATAGAACAGTGTTAACACTTGTACAATTTACTAGACTTACAAACCAACAGTGGTAACTAGCCTAAACAGTGTTAACTGTTGTAAAACAAACTAACAGTTGTAACACTCTAACAGTTGAAACTATTACTAACAGATGTAACTCTTGTCTTCACTTCAATCTTCAATAACAGTGTTAATCTTTACCCAACAGTTGTAACTCTGAAGACAGTGATAACCATTAACACCAACAGTGTTAATACCAGTAGTAACATTAACACTAACAGTGTTAATGCCTTGTGCATTCTTCAATCAACAGTAGTAACAGTAGTAACATCACTTCCCAACAATCTCCCCCCTAAACTTAATCTGTCCCCAACAGTATTAAGTTTCTCTATATTCTTCATGTTGACCTCTTTCAAATTCTTTCAAACAATCTATCACTGATCTCTATGCCACCTCTCATACTCTTCTTTCTTGTGAATCTGATTCAATATCATATATACCAAATTCTCTGCCAAATCATTGTTGAATGAGACAAATAACTTGGCATGCTTTAAGCTTCTCAACAAACTCAGACTCATATCATATTCTCTGTCTGTTAACATCCAAAGCATAGTAGCATCATCCAATATCACTTGATGAACATCTGGATTGCTGTGATATATCCATTGTCTTACTGTCTGAAAAGTGTTGAACTCAAATGTAAATCTATCTGGTTCAAACATCATTGAAATCCATGACCAAGTACACAACTCATAGACACTATCAAACTTCTTGGTACTTAATCTTCTCAGACCCAATCTCATACATCCTAACCAAATCTTCCCTTGTAAGCACCTTGATCAATTCCTTAAAAGACCTCCAAAATGATACAGAAGTATCTGCTCTTTCAATTCTGATTTTCTCACACTTAATAGGAATTGAAAATTGTTCAATAGACCAATCAATTATTCCAGGCAAGTTGTCAGGTGGAAGTTGTACCTGAAGAGGTTGCACCACAATCACATCATTTAAATCAATTTTATTTCTTGGTAGATCAGGAATTGATGCATATTCCTGCCTTAATTTCTCTTTAAGCTCAGTACTCAGTCTTTCCCATTCCTTTTCTTTTTCTATTTCTTTCTCAATCCTTTCTTTTTGTTTCTTTTCTCTATCTGCCTTCTTCTTAGCTTTCTGCTCTCTTTGCTACCTCAGGATTCAAAAATGTATCTTTGTCCCATATCCTTTGCAAACTTTCAAGTGACCTAGCATTCAATCTAGAAGTTGGAATATTACCTCCTCTTAACTTTACAATCAAATTTCTTCTCTGTTGTGCTCTTGTTGGAGGTTTATTCCTTTTCTCAGCAGCTTTTACAGCTCTGATCTTTTTCATCTCAGCAGCTTTCTTTCTCTTAATCTGCTCTACCAAGAACTCAATGTCATCTAATTTCTGCTCTTTCAGCTGAGCTTCATCCCATTCATCTACCTGAGCTTTAGTCATCTTAACAAACTGACCTGGTTCAATTTCTACATCAATTAATTCCTCCTGAAGAATATCAGCATTAATTTCTGCATGTAATCTCTGTGCATATTCATCATCATTAACTGTAGCTTCCTGTGGCATTGATCTCTGCTTTTTCTTTTTTAGGTCCTTCTTCCAAAATGCCCTTACCCTTATCCTTTGGATCTATCTTGGGTAAATTTTGAGCAGTAGCAGTAGCTGCAGTAGGTTCTCTAATCTGAACTGGTGGTAAAGTTGTCCTTGTATTAACATTTTCTGGCACATTCTCATCAGCATTCTCATTCACACCAGCATCATCATTCTCATTCTCATTAATATTTTCCATCTCAATATCCTCATCCAACTGTTCAGAAACATTATCACCATCATCAACAGAAACTTTCTTTTTATCACCCTTATTAGTTCAAACTTTCTCCCCCTTTTTGAAAGCATCCTGTGGAGAATCACCTTCAACCAAAACATATTCCTTGCCCTCTTTCAAAACTTTGATCACAAGTTTTTCCAACTGAGTAAGCCTCTGCTCCAAATTTTCTATCATTGCATCTTTTTCTCTATTCTTCCTTCTCTCCACCTTTAATTTCTCCCAAACATAATCAATCATTTTCGTTAATTCCAGGTTAGTTCTAGCCTCATCACCATCAGAATGTGACTCCCTAGGTGAATCATTGACATGTGCATCAAAATCTTCCTCACACCTGGAATGATCAGAAAATTTCCCTCTTTTCTTGGTACTGAGACCTCCAAAATCATCTACATGAATAGAATCATTTTCTGGAGTTGCCTCTGCATGGGTCTTATTAATGTTACTTCTATCCTGCTCTGTTTGTGGACTAGAAGTAGTAGAAGCAGCCCTTGCAGAATGGTCACCCCACTCCTTATGGACCACATGCTGTTCATGACCACTGTCATTGGACTGAGATGACTGAGCAGCATGAGCCTCAGACACCTGATGTGTAGCCTTTTTGGCTTTTCTGGTGTAGGTTGTGGTAAACTTGTTCCCTTGTTGTTGTACATTACCCCCAATTGCTGTGGGTTGAGAAGGAATGGGTTGTTCCATTCTCTCAGCAACTGGTTCAGCTTCAGTTGGTGGTACAGAAGCTGTGGTGGAGGGTGCATGAAGCATTGTTGAAAACAATGCTGTTACCCTCCCAGAAAAAAATTGTACCTTTGATTGAGGTATCTCTCTTCATATTTGAAAACACTTTTGGTTTGAAAGAAGAGATACCTATAATTCTATCCAAGGCAGGCAAGTCAGCAATTTGTTCATTTAAAAACAACTGTACAAACCTTGGATACATTAAAAATTTGAGTTTGGGTTGGTTTAAGTTTCTAAGCATACCAGCAAAAATAAATTTTGAAAAATTAAAAAGTTGGCCAGTAGCTAGACATACCAAGGCATAACCTACATTACTACTAAATTGTTCAAAAGATGAACGTTTTGAAGATAGACAATGTTGTAATGTATGAATTAAAAATCGCCATTGGTAAGAAAACAAAGTTTTCTGGGAAACAAACCCACCCAGATTTCCCTCATATCCCATTCGTTGTATGGTATATAAAACTTCATCAGATATTGAAGTAATACCTTCTTCATCTTCAAGATGAAGAGAAGAGCGAATGGTTGCTTCTGTAATCACCACTTGTTTCTCAGCAACAGTAGAAACAATTCTTTGAATGCCTGCTTCCTCTTCAATCCTAGCATTCACCCAGAACTCATTGATATAGTCGTGTGAAATTCTGAGGCAACAGTTAGTGCATAATATATAGATGAATTGCGCAGAAAATCAATGATTTCAACATAGTCATTGGCGATCGAAGGTTTAACAAGAAAGGCAATCATGTTATGATCTTTGCCTAGTGGGAGTTGAGGGGTGGTTGACGAAGAAGAAGCCATGAATGATCTGTATAAGGATTTGCAAAAGCAGTGATTATAGGGTTTAGGAAGGCAGTGTTTATGAAAGCGTAAAGAATATGTACAAGTGTTGGGAGTATTTATACTGTTAGTTTCAATGACCTAATTTTGAAATAAAAATCCCAATTTTAATACTAACAGTGGAAACGATTTTAAAACAGTGGAAACTGTTTTAAAACAGTGAAAACAAAAGGAACTAACATTATTATACATTCATGATGATAATACTAACAGTGTTACACCTAGTGGATGGAAATAACTCCTGACCAAAGGAATTATAACTCAACACTAATGACTGCATTAGTATTACTAACAAAAGTTTTTTTTTTTTTTTTTTTTTTTTTTTTTTTTTTATACCTGCAAAAGGAAAACTGAAAGATTGTAGGACTCCTGTAACGGACCTAATCGAATCCCTAATAATCAACCGTAGTGCGGAATCCCACGATTGATAACAAAATGTTAAACGAATAAACACTAATCAAATACAAAGTATATGATTGATTAACACAAAACCGATCAGCTTATATTAAGTAGAATGATTACAATATGCTCTCACTGATCACAAATTCGTCAACCTCAAACCATGAGCCGTACAAGACTATTTATACTAAACCTAATCTGACCTTTGCGACACAAGCTGTGTCACCAAGCCGACTCATGCGACACAAGATGTGTCGCCAGATTGACTATTGCGACACAAAGACCTTGTGTCGCCAAAACACAAAATGTAATTAAGACAAACGTTATCAACTAACTAAATTACATATCAAACGCATTACAGACTCAGACCAACTGACAGACACACTAAGATGCACCAACAAACTCCCCCGTGTCTTCAGCTTGGTCTTCAAAATTTCTTCAATCAAGCCTAGCCTGTAGGAAACCTGCCTCCAGCATGAATCCCATCCGTAACACACACAGTCACCACTTTCTGGAATCGTCTAGCTAGAATCGAATTCACAACATTTCTTACGTTGAAGCAAATTGGATTATCAAACAACTTCCTCAAGTCTTTCTGTGACAAATTGATCAAGCTCATAGGATCAAAAACTTTAAATTGAGCTTTCTTCAAACCATAAAGCAAAGTTCTTTCTGGATGCTCAGATTCTGGAACAAAAACGAACACAGCTTCGCTTGTATGAGGATCGAGTTCCCAATAATGAAATCTTCTTAGAAAGTTAAAAGGAACTGTCTCCAATGGTATCTCAGTTAAACAATCAGCTGGTGGATAACGCATTTTGCAAATTGGCTGCATTGTAACTGGATCAAGTTTCTTTTTGAATATGAATCTCTTACCAAGCGTCGGTTTGATAAAATTATATCTTTTGCTCTTCACCTCACGACGCAAAACCGTCTGTACAAAATCAGCTCTTGAATCCCTAGTTGGATTTATCAATTCCAGTTGAGCTAGACGATTTATTTCTCCCTTTGGCAATGTACTCAGCTTCTTAAATGATCTTTTGAAATACTGAATGCCATTGCTTCTTTTAATCATGAAAATACCTTTGTAGGTTTTCCAGCTTTTAATAATTCCTATATAATTCCCACTAACCTTATATGTCTTGCAAGTAACGAGAACATATACATCAGGAATAAAACTTATCACAGGCCACTCAGAGGTCAAAGTAGATGTAGTATCAGAAGCCGATGTAGTTTCTGGAACAGTTTGCGAAGTTCCAGCTGGCTCTGCTTCATCTTCCGAAGAATCAGTCTCGATTGTAGGAGCATCGTCATAGAATTCATCAGGACGCATTTCCTCTTCTTCAATCTCAACATCATCATTTGTTTCGAATTCAGGTTCAGATTCCTGATTTACCTCATTGACCATTTGCTGAATAAAAGATAGATTAGCATTTGAAAAGTCTACAGCTAACGGTCTTGGTTGACCTGGAATGTCATCAACAGAGAAATAATCCAAACAAAGAGATTCATTACTATCAAAAAGATTTACATTTTCATCTACATTATATGTCTGTGTTCCGGCTGAAGCCCTAGATGTTGTTTCTATGGCACGCATGCCTGACTCCCCCAGAACGACAGCTAGGGATTCTAGTTCTAACACCCTAGTATTCAAAGTAGGTACCAAAGCTGCTTGTTCTTCTAAAACTTTAATCTGAGCAGCCTGAACTTCCAACACCGATGCCTGAGACTGAAGCAATTTAGCTTGATTATCCATAGTCTGCTGCATCTGATCCATTCTTTTCAACAATTCTTTAATAACCGAAGGCAAAGGTTGAATGGGAACCTCAACACGGGGAATATCAACCCGTGGCCTTGAAGATGACGTAGAAGTACGACGAATAGATTGAGGTGGAACCCAGTCTTCATCATCAAGATCGGTACTTCGTGGTCGTTTGCCCAGATCAGGATGAACATAACTCGAACCAGCACGAATACGACGTTGTATTCTTTTGTACCGACGAGGATCAAAGCGTTGAATATTTCTCAACGCATCTCCGAAGGGGATGTCCCTTGGAGAAGTCTCAGGAGTAGAGCCTCCATCTGAATCTTCAGTAACTGGAACTTCAGGATTAGGCTGAGCAGCCTGTTCTCCAGTCTGGAAATCCTCAATTTCCTGTAACATATCATCGACCTGTATTTGAGCATCATGGAGGTGTAATTCCTCCTCCTGAATTCCCTGCCCAGGTACAGGCAAAACATCCATAAAACCATCATCGGGCGGTGCAACATAAGCTTCATTGATTATGTGCCCAAATAACAGAAAGTTGCTATTCGCGTTCGCACCAGCCGCACAAACCGTCCAGATTCAGACGTTCATGGGAGTAGGTCGTAAGCGTTCGCGAGCATTCTGAGGAAGGCCAGGAAGCTGACTGTCAAGAAACAGCTGAATGAAACGTGGATATAAATTCCAACGCTTATCCCCGGCGTTAAGATTATCCACCATAGCCCGAAAGATATAACCAGAAAAGTTAAAGGGCTTATTGTAGATCAAAGCCAACATGGCAGAAGCCGTAGAATGACTAATGCCATCAAATCCTGCCTTACGAGGAGAAAGGCAAACAATAATAACATGCATCAAGTATCGCCAGACCTTAGGCAGATTCGCCTTGCGATATTGGTCGTTGGGTACGCCTGGATAGCCGAGACGTGTCATAGCCCCGGCAATAAACTCATTGCCAAAAAGAGTAGGCCTCTCCGTAGTATAAACAGTGATAGTGAAAGTTTTCAACTTGATAGTATAAACAGTGGTAACTGATATACTAACAGTGGTAAAAGTTACACTAACAGTGTGACAAACAGTTCTAACTGAATAGTGAAAACAGTGGAAACTGTTTACACTAACAGTTATAACTAAATAGTGAAAACAGTGGAAACAGTTTACACTAACAGTGATGGTTGCTTCACTGACAGTGATAACCTACAAAGAGTTAGTTCAACAACAGTGATAACTATAAAACTAACAGTGTAAACAAAACAAAATACATATACAGTGGTAATTGAATAATAACAGTGATAATTAGGAAAGCAAAACAGTTGTAACGAAGACTATTATCACTGTTAGTATCAATTACATCTACCAGCATCTAATCCTTAAGCATTATAGAGATGTTTTACAAAATAGTAATGGAGAAACAATTTAAGGAGATTTAATCAGGCCAATACTTGTAATCAGAAATGTAAATCTGCCCACATCAAAGGCTTTGGTGAACAGATCTGCAAGTTGATTGTCAGTATGGACTTTTATAATCTGAATAAGTCATTTTTCATTACAATCTCTGATAAAATGATACATAATCTCTATATGCTTAGTTTTAGAATGTTTAACAGGATTATTGATGATGCTGATAGCAGAAGTATTATCAATAAAAATAGGAGTGTTTAAGAAAGTTAAACCATAATCAAGCATTTGATTCTGAATCCATAAGACCTGAGCACAGCAATTTGCAGCAGCTACATACTCAGCCTCAGCAGTAGATGTTGATACAGTTGTCTGTTTCTTAATTGCCATGAAATTAACCTTTCTCCTAGAAATTGACAACCTCCTGACGTGGACTTCCTGTCCATACTAGCTCCCCCATAATCACTATTTGAATATGCTATTAAGTCAAAAGAAGAATCTTTTGGATACCAAAGGCCTATATCAGGTTGTCCCTTTAAGTATCTAAAAATTCTCTTTACAGCATACAGATGTGATTGCTTTGGACAAGTCTGAAATCTGGCACAGATACATACAGCAAACATAATATCTGGCCTGGACGAAGTTAGATACATCAATGACCCTATCATAGACCTGTACAGATGTATATCTACTTCCTCCCCCTCAGGATCTGCAACTAATGGCTTGTGTGTTTCCATAGGTGTGCTAGCCACTTTAGTTTCAGTGTAGCCAAATTTGTGAATATGTCTTTAACATACTTACTCTGATGAATGAAGATGCCATCTGAGCTTTGTTTGACTTGAAGCCCCAAAAAGAAAATAAGTTCCCCCATAGAACTCATTTGAAACTTCTGATGCATTAACTTCTCAAATTCTTTGCATAACCCATCATTTGTAGATCCAAAAATGATGTCATTAACATACACTTGTATCAATAAAATATCATTGTGATCCCTTTTTATGAACAGTGTCTTGTCAATGGTACCTCTTTTAAAACCATTCTCCAAAAGATAAACAGATAGAGTCTCATACCAAGCTCTGGGTGCTTGATGCAGACCATACAGTGCCTTATCCAATCTGCAAACTCTATCTGGATATGTAGGATCTTCAAATCCTGGTGGTTGACAAACATACACCTCATCATCAATTGTGCCATACAAAAAGTCACTCTTGACATCTATTTGATATACTGTGAAACCTTTATATGAAGCATATGACAAGAATAATCTTATAGCTTCTATCCTTGCAACAGGAGAAAACACATCATCATAATCAATACCTTCTTCCTGAGTATATCCCTGTGCCACCATCCTGGCTTTATTCTTGATGACAATTCCCCTCTCATCCTTCTTGTTCTTGAATATCCATTTAGTACCTATAGCCCTTTTCCCTTTTGGTAAATCAACTAAAGTCCACACATTCTGTATTTTGAATTGCAACAATTCTTCATGCATTGCTTCGATCCAACTACGGTGTTTAAGAGCTTCTACTGTCTTCTTAGGTTCAACTTGAGAAAGAAAACATACATATAAAGAGGTATGTATCTCTTCTTCATTGACAGTAGACTGCTGTCTAGTTTGAACAGCAGAGTTAACATTCCCAATTACCTGTTCTAGAGGATGATCTTTGTGAACATGATAAGTAGATGTTGATGTCTCTGGAATGTTGGCTTCTAAGTTGGTAAGATTGCCTTCTTGTCCAGAACTCTCACTAGATGATATATCAGTAGAATCTTCTGTCTCAGTTCTCTGAGAGAACTGGTTGATCAGAGGAACATACCTCTGGTGGATCAGGAGTCCAGATTGGAAATACAATGTATTCCAATGAGTCTTTATTCTTTTCTGTGGACATTCCTGATACTTCCTCACTTGCTTCATCTGTTGTCCCTGTGTGAGTACCTGTACTTGTACCTGCACTAGAATTTACAGTTGCATATCTTAAAGCAGAATTAAGAGCATCAATATCAAACAATGACTTTGGACCTATCCCATCAGGATTAATGGTATTCTCATGAAAAGTGATGTTCATTGATTCTTCTATTACCCTGGTCCTTTGGTTGAAAACCCTATATGCTTTACTTTGGATGGAATACCTACAAAAATACCCTCATCAACCTTGCTTTCAAACTTTCCTAAGTGATCCTTGGTATTCAGAATGGTACATGGACATCCAAATGATTTTAAGAAACTAACCAATGGTTTGTTTTTAAACAGCAATTCATAAGGGGTTTTGAAATGAGGCTTAACAACTGTAACCCTATTCTGAACATAGCAAGCTGTGCTAACTGCTTCTGCCCAGAAAGACATAGGTAATTTTGCATCAGCTAACATAGTTCTAGCAGCCTCAATTAGTGTCCTATTCCTTCTTTCAGCTACTCCATTCTGTTGAGGAGTTCTAGGAGCACTAAACTCTCTCTTAATGCCTTTTTCATCACAGAATTTATCCATCTCATGATTTTTAAACTCTGTTCCATTATCACTCCTGATGATTTTAACCTTTTTATCTAATTGATTTTTCATCTTAGTTATAAATGATCTAAGTATTTCACCTGTCTCATCCTTTGTTCTAAGAAAGAAACCCCATGTAAATCTAGTATAATCATCAATTACTACAAGGCAGTAAGATCTCTTTCCCATACTTCTTATACTTGTTGGTCCAAACAAGTCCATATGTAACAAGTGTAAAGGAGTACAGTTTGTATTCACAGATTTGGACTTAAAAGAAGTTTTGTGTTGCTTTCCCTTAAGACAAGAAACACAGTGATCATCACATGAATATACATTTTCAGGTAAACCTCTAACAAGCTTATTTTTGACAAGTTTATTAATGGTTTTATAATTCATATGACACATCCTTCTATGCCACAAATTAGATTCATTCAGATTTGCTTTTGAAATCAGACAATTTAAATCAGGTTGAGGTGCCATATTTGCTAAGTCACACTTATATGCATTATCTTGCCTAGGAATTCTCATTAAAATCATGTTTTCTGGAATTTTGAATTCCTTTGACAAAATAAAACATTCAGTGTCAGTAAAATGAACTGGATTCTTTTTATCTGTAATTTGACTTACACTTAGCAAATTATACCTCAATTGTTCCACAAAATAAACATTTTCAAAACTTAGCCTGGTACTCTGAACTGTTCCTTTGCCTGTAATTTTTCCTCCTTTGGGATTGCTTCCAAATGCTACATATCCACCATCAAATGATTTGAAGTTCTGTAGCTTTTCCTTATCTCCAGTCATGTGCCTTGAGCAGCCACTATCAATATGCCATAAGCTTCTTGGCTTGCCCTGCACACATTTAAACAAAGAGAAAAATTAATTTCTCTTGGGAACCCAAACCAATTTGGCTTTGGGTTTCCCATATGTATCAAAGTAATCAACTTTCTTGAAGATCATTGATTTTGATACATTGTTGGATTTTGGACCTTTGGATAAATTAGATTGAAAAGGTGTCCAAATCCAACTAATTTAAGACTTAACAGTGGGTTTTGGTCTAACAGTGTTAATTGAAGGACCATAGTTATAATGCCTCACAGTGTTAAATTTGTTATAACTGTTATGTTTAGCAGTGGTAAAATAATTAACACTGTTAGTTTTCTTTACAGTGTTATTTACTCTACCAGTGGTAACTGTTGAATTAACAGTCCTAACAGTTTTAAAAGATTTACCATTGTTTACATTATACTCTTTTGCCACTGTTTTAGCCTTACTACTGTTGGCTAAATCTGTAACTTTTGTTCCTGCAGTGGAAACCTTTGCAGCAGTCTTAGCTTGATTTGCCATATAATTCATCTTTCTGACAGCAGCAATATGATTAACTTTAGATTTAAAATTTTGTTTGTTAATCATATTAGCTGATGTCCATGGCTGTTTTACATTCTTTTGAATCAATTTTGGATTATGAAAACAGTCATGTTGAAGATGATTATTCCTGCCACATATAAGACATAACTTTTCTCTAATCACTGTTACATTATTTCCTATTTTTTGAGTTACCATTTGATTCTAATTTCTTTGATTACCTCTGGGAATATGTTTTTGAATATTTTGTGATTTAGAGAAGTTATCCTTACATTTGCAATTATCACATTTATTCAATGCAGATGTAGTACATACAGATACAGATGATTTCATTGCATTCCTACACTCCTTTGAAAATTTCTAGGTGTGTTAGGTGTGGCTCTCACATGTTCTACTTGATGTTTAACCTTCTCCACAAACATTTGCTTACCCTCTTCTAGTTTATTACCCTTAAGTTTTCTAAAACTAGATCAGTAACACTTTTGCTGCTCTCACTTGTTGACTTAGATGAATTATTTGTCACAGTGTCCTCACTTTCAGAAGTATCATTATCCTCATCATCTTCTTTACTCCACTCATGAATTTCAACTTTATCCAAGTTCACTTCTTCTTCTAAACTCTTAACAGGATCAGCCTTTTTAACATCATCCTTCATTCCTTCTTTAAGTGAATTGATATCAACATCAGTTTTAGAAGGAAAGTAGTTGTTGTTATAAGGAGGAGGTACATTACTGTATCCTAACCCAATTTTAAGTTTATCATGAATCTGTGAATTGACAAGTTTATGTACACTCTGAGATGCATTTTCTAAGTTACTTACATTAAGTCTTATGCTATCTCTTTCACATGTGACCTCAGCAAGTTTCTTAGTTAATAATTCTACCTTATCTTTAAGAGTATCTCTCTCCCACCTAGCAAATTCAATATCATATTTAAACTGTGTTGTATTTTCTTCATATGCATGAATCTGTTTTTCTAGATTATCTATTACTGATATTGTGTGTTTACTCTTAATTTCACATTGTTTTAATTCATCACACACTTTCTGATTATGATCTCTATAATGTTTAACTGTTTGTTTGCACACAGTAGAACATAATTTGATTTGTACCTCATAAGGAATCTCTGACTGTTTGTCAGATTCAGTAGTAGCCATGAGACACTGATTTTTAACTTCATGCTCTTCTTGGTCACTCCAGTCCCAACCACATCCATCCACAGATACAAGGGCATTGGATGAAGTACCCTGGATTGGTACAGATCTTGTTTGACTCACATTTCCTTCACTTCTTTGCCCATTCCCTCTATCATTCTGCTCATTCTTTGGACTTCTGCATTCCCTAGCAAAATGTCCCATTTTGTGACAGTTGAAACATTCAACTTTGATCTTATCAAACCAACTTGCATCATTCCTCTTCTGTGCAAAGTTGTTCCTGCCAGTTCTTTGCATAAACCTGTTTGCCCTTTGAGTGATTAAGGCAATTTGTAACTTAATATCCATTTCTTCTAGATCATCTGATTCAAATTGATCTAAGTCTTCATTAGTAAGTGAAGAGTTCACATTACTAGCAAAGAAAGATTCTAAGATTTGATCATTAGAATGATTTGATGATGATCCACCTCCACCAGACCCATAAGAAGAACCTTTCTGACTTGATTCTGCCTTTGTTCTAGCCATTGACATAAATGCAGAATTGTTGTTGTTACTTCCTGATCCAATCTTCTTGCTCTCCACTTCAGCTTCAAAGTTTCTCAGATCATTATATATGTCTTCCAACTCTTTTGATTCCAGATCTGCACTTTGTCTTAACCCAACTGTATAAATTGTCCACTCATCTCCCAAAGACCTCAAAAACTTCCTGTTTAAATCATCCCTATCAATCTTCACTTGATGATTTTCCAGATCTCTTACTAACTTTGAAAACCTATCAAAGGTTTGAGTCAAAGTTTTTGACTTTGCAGAATTAAAATTCTCATATTGTTGTTTCAACAAAGACCTTTTATTCTTTTTGGTGTTATCATTACCACCAAATCTCTTCTCTATAGCTTCCATGAGAACTTTAGCATCTTGACATGCTTCAAATCGTCTCTGATATTCATTTGGAATAGATAACAATAAAGTACTTAGAGCTTTGTACTCTATAGATCTAACCTTTCTTTCTGCCTCAGATGTTGGTGGTAATCTAGCCTGTGCAACACCATCACTATTAAGAGTCACTGGAGGACCATTAACAACCACTTCCCACATCTGATAATCTGTGAGAAGCATGTATTGTCTGATTCTGTTCTTCCACAGATCAAACTCATCAGGTCTAAGCATGGGTATCTTTGTGACCTGAATTCCTTCATTGCTTTCTGCCATTGATTTAATAAAAAGATATTGAAAATAATCAATCAAACAGTGATCCTAGATCTTCTTGTATTCAAAACTTAACCAAAAGCTCTGATACCACTTGATAGACCAAGATCGATCTAATAACCTTATTAGATTAACACAAGTTTTGAATTATTACTGAGAAGTTGCGGAATAACACTCAATAATATTATGAAGATCAATAATAAAATCAATAAAACAAAGTTACTATCAAAAGCTTCAATCTTATTAACAATATAACACGAATACGCTGAACTGTATTAGGGTTACAAAACCTTGAAGCTGCGTGAATAACTTTGTTAACCTAATCTAGGTTTAGGATCTCTATTTATATCCCATAGAGTCCTGCTAAACAATCTCCTATAATCATGGAAACAGTTACACTCCATAATTATTCAAACTTCATTTTTTCCGCCTATTCTATACATAAACAGTGTTAACTACCACAACTATACAAACAGTGGTAATTCCAATAGAACAGTGTTAACACTTGTACAATTTACTAGACTTACCAACCAACAGTGGTAACTAGCCTAAACAGTGTTAACTGTTGTAAAACAAACTAACAGTTGTAACACTCTAACAGTTGAAACTATTACTAACAGTTGTAACTCTTGTCTTCACTTCAATCTTCAATAACAGTGTTAATCTTTACCCAACAGTTGTAACTCTGAAGACAGTGATAACCATTAACACTAACAGTGTTAATACCAGTAGTAACATTAACACTAACAGTGTTAATGCCTTGTGCATTCTTCAATCAACAGTAGTAACAGTAGTAACATCACTTCCCAACATTGTTTGTTCCCTTGTTTTCTTTTGGTACCCCCAATTGGTGTGTGTTCAGACTCAGTTGGTTCTACTGGCCTGTCACCAATTGGTTCAGATGTAGTTGGTAGTACTACATCTATGGTGGAAGGAGCAGGAAGCATTGTAAAAAAACAATGTTGTTTCCTTTCCAGAAAACTTCTTATTGGTATTCTTACTCATCTCTGTAAATGTTCTAGCAGAAAGAGTACTAACATCAATAGTAAGTTCTTGTGCAACTAAACCAGGGATTTGTTTGTTTAAAACAAGTTGCACAAATCTAGGATACATAATAAACATATCCTTTTTCCCTTTTGTGATATTTCTTATCATGCCTTCAAGTATATATTTTGAAAAATTAAATTTTTGACCCCTAGCTAAACACACACGTGCATAGGCGATTTGGGTACGAAATTCATTGAAAGCAGTTCTTTTAGATGACAAGCAGTGGAGAAGTGTATGTATTAAAAATTTCCATTGAGGACTAAAGAGTGATTTAAAAAAGGTAAAACGTGTATAATCACCCTCATACCCCATTAATCTAAGATTAGCATACAAATCTCTGTCATCAATAGAGGATATACCTGCAACATCATCAAGCTGAAGTACTTCTCGAAGAGAATCCTCTGATATCACCACCTTGGTTCCGTGAATCATGGAAACCACTTGATTGTTGCCCTCAATCAATTCTAATCTGGCATTCTTCAAGAATTCGGTCAAATGACCCCTTGAAACCCTTGGAGATACGGTAAGCGCATGAAATATATAAGTCGAACGAAGAAAATCCACAATTTGTGTGAAATTTTTCACCGATGAGGGTTTCATCAGAAAGGCAATCATATTGTGTTCTTCATAAACACTTAATGTAAGATCAGTTGAAGAAGAAGCCATTACTGTTAAATTGATTGTATTAGAAGTGACGGTTTGAATTGGAGTTTAATCGCAGTGGTTATGTGTGAAAAGAAGAAAGCGTAATGAAAAATTGAAGTGTTTAAAGTTTATATACTGTTAGTCATAAGAACAGAGTCAAGCCCTAGAAAAATAACTAGTAGTGGCATTGCCCAACATAACTAACAGTAGAAAGGTATGATAAAATACCTTAATAGTGGCAAACGTTCAATTTTTCAAACACTCAAAGAAAGTACTTAGAAAACTAACAGCAGCTAGTAGCACTAGCAGTGGCAACCGACCAAGGTAACCAAAGCTTAGTACTAGCAGTGCCAAGCACTTAGCTTTATAAGTAAACACAATTTTATTTTATTTTTAATATCAAAATAAAACAAATAAAATAAAATATGTTAGTTCCAGCAGTGGCCATGTCTTCTGACAGTAGCTAGGAACCTGCACAGTGGTTAGCTAGAAAACAAAGACAGTAATGTGCACAAGTTTACAAGCAGTGGCAACTTTATAAGGAGCAGTGGCTAGAATGTTCTAACAGTGGTACCAACTGAAAGCAACTGAAGGCTATCAGTGGTAAACACTTGGAACATAAAGAACTGTTCTTTATAAATTACCACTGTTAGTATCTATTCTAATACCAAACATAGTTTAAGTTAGATTGATCATTCCAATACTGGTGACCAAAAATGTAAACCTTCCCACATCGAAAGCCTTTGTGAAAAGATCTGCATATTGATTATCAGTATGAATTTTAAAGATTTGGATCAATCTCTTTTCATTGCAATCTCTTATGAAATGATATCGAATTTCAATATGTTTGGTCTTAGAATGCTTAACAGGATTGTGAATGATACTAATTGCAGAGTTATTATCAATATAAATAGGAGTATTTAGAAAAGTCGGACCATAATCCAGCATTTGATTCTGAATCCAAAGTACTTGTGCACAGCAGCTTGATGCAGCAACATACTCTGCTTCTGCTATTGAAGTGGATACAGTGGTCTGCTTCTTGCATTGCCATGACACCAATCTTTCTCCTAGAAATTGACAACCCCCAGATGTAGACTTCCTGTCCAGATTCTCACCACCATAATCACTATCTGTGAACGCCATGAGCTCAAAGGAAGAACTCTTGGGATACCAAAGACCCAATTGTGGTTGACCCTTTAAATATCTAAAGATCCTTTTTACTGCATACAAATGTGATTGCTTGGGATTGGCTTGATATCTAGCACACACACACACAACAAACATAATGTCTGGTCTAGATGAGGTGAGATACATGAGGGAGCCAATCATAGATCTGTAGAGATGCACATCTACATCCTCCCCCTCAAGATCTGCATGTAATGCCTTGTGTGTCTCCATTGGTGTGCTAGCTACTTTAGCATATGTGTAACCAAATCTGGCCAGAATGTCTTTAACATACTTGCTTTGATTGATGAAAATGCCATCAGTTCTCTGCTTGACTTGAAGTCCCAAAAAGAAAGTAAGTTCCCCCATAGAACTCATCTTGAACTTCTGATGCATTAACTTATCAAACTCCTTGCACGATATATCATTAGTAGAACCAAAAATGATATCATCAACATACACTTGTACCAACAAAATATCATTGTGAACCTTCTTGGTGAACAGTGTTTTATCAATGGTACCTCTTTTAAATCCATTCTCGAATAAGTAAACAGATAGAGTTTCATACCAGGCTCTAGGTGCTTGATGCAAGCCATATAGAGCCTTATCCAATCTAAATACTCTGTCTGGATACTTGGGATCTTCAAATCTAGGTGGTTGACAAACATAAACTTCATCATCAATTGCCCCATACAGAAAGGCACTCTTGACATCCATTTGATAGACTTTAAATCCGTGATATGAAGCATATGCCAAGAATCATCCGATTGCTTCTATTCTCGCAACAGGAGCAAACACATCATCATAATCAATACCTTCTTCCTGTGTATACCCCTGTGCCACCAACCTTGCCTTGTTCTTGATTACAATACCCCGTTCATCCTTTTTGTTCTTAAAGATCCATTTTGTGCCAATAGCTCTTTTTCCCTTTGCTAGATCAACTAAGGTCCACACATTCTGTATCTTAAACTGTAGCAATCCAACTAGGATCTTTTAGAGCTTCTACTACCTTCTTTGGCTCAGTTTGAGATAAGAAACATACATATAAAGAGGTATGGAGTTCCTCTTCACTGACCTTGGTCTGCTGTCTAGTTTGCACAGTAGAACCAACATCACCAATTACTTGTTCAAGAGGGTGATCTCTATGAACAGTGTATTTGGATGTAGGTGTTTCATGTATCTCATTTTCCAAATTGGTATAATTACCATCTTGTCCAGACCTTGCATTTGATGCCTCTCTTGAAATCCTTTTTGACAAAGGAGTAGAACTCATATAATTCAGATAATCTATCTTCTCCTTCCCCTTATCAAGTTGTTGTGGTGGTGTTTGCTCAATAAACTCATTTGCCAGAATACTTGACACATCTTTTGTAATGGAATCAACAACCTGTCTAGTATTCTCAGTAAAACCTTCCACATTCTTTGAAAGTTGTTGTGCTTGACTCATCTCACTTTCTTCTTCACTGTCTTCCATGCTTTGTCTCTCAGATTCAACAAGCTTAATGAATGGTTCATCCGATTCTTCTTACTCTAATCTCTGTGTTGACTTTGACAGATCAGTTTCAAACACTTATGGGGGATCAGGAGACCATATTGGAACTAAAATGTATTCCAATGAATCTTTCTTCTTTCCAGATGACCTTCCTGATTCAGATGTACCACTTCCATCACTTGTTCCTGCATTTGTACCTGCACTAGAGTCTACAGTTGTATATCTAAAAGCAGAGTTAAGTGCATCAATATCAAACAAAGACTTTGGACCTTTTCCATCTGGATTAGTGATATTTTCATTAAAAGTGATGTTCATTGATTCTTCTATCACCCTGATCCTTTGATTGAATACCCTATATGCCTTACTTTGAATGGAGTAACCAACAAAGATACCCTCATCTACCTTATTTTCAAACTTTCCTAAGTGATCTTTGGTATTTAAAACGGTACAAGGACATCTAAATGATTTTAAGAAACTAACCAATGGTTTGTTCTTAAACAGCAGTTCATATGGTGTTTTGTTATGAGGCTTAACAACTAGTACCCTATTCTGAACATAGCAAGCTGTGCTAAGTGCCTCTGCCCAGAAGGACATAGGAAATTTTGCATCAGCTAACATAGTTCTAGCAGCCTCAATTAGTGTCCTATTCCTTCTTTCTGCTACTCCATTTTGTTGAGGAGTTCTAGGTGCACTAAAATCTCTCTTAATACCTTTAACTTCACAGAATTTATCCATCTCATGATTTTTAAACTCTGTTCCATTATCACTCCTGATGATTTTAACCTTTTTATCCAATTGATTTTCCATCTTAGTTATAAATAATCTAAGTATTTCACCTGTCTCATCTTTTATTCTAAGAAAGAAAACCCATGTAAATCTAGTGTAATCATCAATAATGACAAGGCAGTAAGACCTTTTCCCTATACTACTTATATTGGTTGGTCCAAATAACATATGCAATAAGTGTAAGGGTGTGCAGTTGGTATTCATAGTTTTGGACTTAAAAGAAGTTTTGTGTTGCTTTCCCTTTAGGCAAGAAACACAATGATCATCACATGAATATACCTTTTCATGCAAACCTCTAACAAGCTTGTTTTTGACAAGTTTATTAATGGTTTTATAATTCATGTGACACATTCTTCTATGCCACAATGCAGATTCATTCAGACTTGCTTTTGAAATAAGACAGTTTAAATCAGATTGAGGTGACATGTTTGCTAAGTCACACTTATATACATTATCTTGCCTTGGAATTCTCATTAAAATCATGTTTTCTGGTATCTTAAATTCCTTGGACAAGATAAGGCATTCAGTGTCAGTAAAATAGACTGGATTCTTTTTATCTGTGATTTGACTCACACTTAGCAAATTGTACCTCAACTGTTCCACAAAATACACATCATGAAAACTTATCTTATCACTTTGCACTGTTCCTTTTCCTGTAATCTTCCCACCTTTGGGATTACTTCCAAATGCTACATATCCTCCATCAAATGATTTGAAGTCCTGTAGCTTTCCTTTGTCTCCAGTCATGTGCCTTGAGCAGCCACTATCAACATGCCATAAGCTCTTTGACTTGCCCTGCACAAATATCAAAAAGAGAATTAGTTTCTCTTGGGAACCCAAACCAATTTGGTCTTGGGTTTCCCATGTGCATCATTAAAATCAACTCTCTGGAAGATAATTAATTTTGATGCACTGTTAGATTTGGAAACTTTGGATGTAACAGTGTTCTTTGGTTTCCAAATCCAATTAATTTCAGACTTAACAGTGGGAGTTGGCCTAACTGTGGTAACCCTTAGGCTTGTGTTAATTATTCTAGCAGTGGTAGCCATACTTGGTGTAAACATTCTTTTGGAATTTTTAACACTAGCAGTGGCTACATGCTTAGCAGTGGTAACACTTCCCACTGTATTAGTCTTTTTACCTCTGTTGGCTTTGTTTGGTGGTATCACTGCCGCATTAGTAGCAGTGGCTGCAGTTGTACCACTGTTAGCCGTATTCTTCATCCTCTTGACAGTGGCAACATGATTAACTTTTGATTTAAAATTTTGTTTATTAATCATATTTGCTGCTGTCCATAATGGTTTCACATCCCTAGTGAAATTCTTAGGATTGTGATAACAATCATGTTGAAGATGATTGGTTTTTCCACAAATATAACAAGATTTTTCTTTTACCAATTGAAAATTCTGCCCCAATCTTTGTGAAACCATTTGGTTCCAATTTCTTTGATTGCCTCTTGGTGCAGTTTTATTATAAAAAATTTGGTGAAGAAAGTCTTGTTTTGCAATCACAGTTAATACAATTGTCATTTAAATTTTTCACAAATTTTGACTCCTGCTTAACTGTTTTACTAACAAATCCTAGACCCTTTCTAGACTTATTAGTATTGATCACTTGTTCTACCTGTTGTTTGGCCTTTTCTTGAAACATCCTTTTACCCTCTTCTAGTTTATCAACATTTAGTTCAGAAACTAGACCAGTAACCTTTTCGCTACCTTCACATGATGAATTAGATGATTCAAAACTATCAGATGTACTATCACTCTGATCATCTTCCTCACACCACTCTCTTATTTCAACTTTATCAAACTCTTTATTACACTCCAAGCTTTCAATTGGATCAACCCTTTTAACTTCATCTACCATTCCTTCTTTTAACTTATTTAAATCTAAATCAGTTTTAGAAGGAAAGTAGTTGTTGTTATAAGGTGGAGGAACATTATTATATCCCAATCCAGTCTTAAGCTTATCATGTATTTGAGAGTTGATACACTTTTGTACATTTTGTGAGGCATATTGTAGGTTTTCTACTGATAACTTAATACTATCTCTCTCACATGTGACCTCAGATAGTTTCTTAGTTAACAATTCTACCTTTTCATTCAACACACCTTTTTCCCATTTAGCATAATCAATGTCATATTTAAACTGAGTTGCATTAATCTCATGTGCTTTGATTTGCTTTTCAAGATTTTCAATAGCTGCAGTGGTGTGTTTATTTTTTATTTCCCATTGCCTTAATTCATCACACACTTTCATATTATGGTCCCTATAATGTTTAACAGTTTGTTTACATACAGCAGAACATAATTTAATTTGTACCTCATAAGGAATTTCTGACTTCTTGTCAGACTTAGCAATGGCCATGAAGCATTGATTCTTTACTTCATGCTCTTCTTGATCACTCCAGTCCCATCCACATCCATCCACAGAAAAAAGAGCATTTGATGAAGCACTCTGGATTGGTACATTCTTTGTTTGAACTACAATGCTTCCAGTTCTTTGTCCATTACCACTGCTATTCTGTTCATTCTTTGGACTTCTGCATTCCCTTGTAAAGTGTCCCATCTTATGACAGTTGAAGCATTCAATCTTACTCTTATCAAACCAACTAGCATCATTCCTTTTATATGCAAAGTTGTTCCTCCCAGTTCTCTGCATAAATCGTTTTGCCCTCTGAGTGATTAAAGCAATTTGCAATTTAATATCCATCTCTTCAAGATCATCTCCATCAAATTGTTCTAAGTCTTCGTTAGTAAGTGAAGAGTTCACGTTACTAGCAAAGAAAGATTCCAATATCTGATCATTCGAGCAGTTTGATGATGATCCATATCCTCCTGAAACATAAGTAGAGCCTTTGTGACTTGGCTCTGCTTTAGTTCCTGCCATAGACATAAAAGCAGCATTGTTTTTGTTGTTTCCAGAACCCTGCTTCTTGCTTTCCACTTCAGTTTCAAAGTTCCTAAGATCATTAGAGATATCTTCAAGCTCTTTTGTCTCCAAATCTGCACTTTGTCTCAACCCAACTGTGTGGATTGTCCATTCCTCACTCAATGACCTCAAAAACTTTCTGTTTAAATCATCCTTATCAATTTTCACTTGATGATTCTCCAGATCTCCTACTAACTTTGAAAACCTGTCAAAGGTTTGAGTCAAAGTTTCTGATTTTGCAGAGTTAAAGTTCTCATATTGCTGTTTTAAAAGAGATCTTTTGTTCTTTTTGGTACTGTCATTACCACCAAATCTCTTTTCAATAGTTTCCATAAGAACTTTAGCATCCTGACATGCTTCAAACCTTCTCTGGTTTTCATTAGGAATAGATAATAACAGAGTAATGAATGCTTTATACTCTATTGATCTAACTTTTCTTTCTGCTTCCGAAGTTGGTGGTGGTCTTTCTTGTGCAACACCATCACTATCAAGTGTTACTGGAGGACCATTAACAACAACTTCCCACATCTGATAGTCTGTGAGAAGCATGTATTGTCTGATCCTGTTCTTCCAGAGATCAAACTCGTCAGGCCTAAGCATGAGAATCTTAGTAACCTGGATTCCTTCATTACCTTCTGCTGCCATTGATTCAATAAGTAGATCTTAAAATTAATGAAAATCAATCAAACAGTAATCCTAGATCTTCCTGTATTCAAAGCTTAACCAATGCTCTGATACCACTTGTTGAACCCAGACAAATCTAATAAACAATTCAATAAGCCTTGAATTATTATTGAGAAGTTGCGGAATCACACTCAATAATATTAAGAAGATCGAGAATTATAACAATTTGTAATACACAATTAATATCAAAAGCTTCAATCTTATTAATGATAAGTATTAGGGTTACAGAAAACCTTGAAGCTGCATAATCAATCTTGACCTAATCTAGGTCTAAGGATCTCTATTTATAATGCATAAAGTCCTTCACAATCTCTAGTTATTATGGTATTCGAATCTATCCCATAAATAACTCTAACAACCTTCAACCGACTTATAAACTTACACCAACAGTGGCTATGATACATTATTACTAACAGTGGTTAACTTGTACAAAAACCAAATACATATTTCCAACAGTGGCAGCCTTCAATACTAGCAGTGGCTAGTTCTTCAATTCTTCTAACAGTGGCTAGTCAACAAAGCTAACAGTGGTTAGCAATACTTCAATACTTAATCAAATCAGCTCATATCCCAACAGTCTTTCTTTAAACTCTGAAAGTCTACGGTTCTATTTTAAAACATTTTAAAAATTTGGGTTATATTTTAAACATTTCAAATATAGGGTCTAAAGTGTAAATTCTTTTTACCAATTTAGATCATCCATTTCCAATTTATCTTTACCTACATATTATTGCATATAATTAAATGTTATTATTTATCAAGCTAAGGCTCTGATACCACTGTTAGGTTTTCTATTCCCTAACTAGATTAATATAGGCAGCAAAATTATAACAAAATTAATCTAAGGCAATTAGGAAACTAAACCTTAAGGGATTTTAACTTGAATAAATAAAAGCAATAAAATAACCAAGATAAATAAGGAAAATACCAACCTTTGAGAAAACAAATTTCTCACGCGTAGAAGATCTTGTAGAACCTTCATACTTGGAGGTGAGTGCCCAAACTAGAACACCTCTAATGTCTCACACCCAAAAGAACTAAGAGAATTCCCTAGTCTCCTATGGTCATGACTCTAGGTCGTAAAACTCTTACAATGAGCAGGAGTAAGAAAGAGAGAAGAAGAATTGAAAACTATTCAATTCAAAGGTACACCTAGAAAGCTAAAGGTAGGCCCCTAGTTATAGGGGAGGAGAAAGCCTTGGGATCTATCCCTTGGCCGATGTGGGACAACACGTTTTTTCATCTAATCGGCGGTTGGACCTTCCAACCAGCGGTTGGATTGGATTCCAGAACTTTCTGACTTCACGTTCCACCGGCTTTCATTCTTATACACTCTAACCGCCGGTAAACCTTCCAACCGGCGGTTGGATCCATTTTCTAGAATTTTTCTTTTCTTTAATTTCTAATCTATATCCAATTAATAAACTAATCATAATATTAGTTCCACTTAAAATTATCTCTCTATGTATTTCTCTTACTGTTCATTGAGGTCGACCCAAAAAGGACTCTACTTTTAATGATATACTTACCAATTAGTTATAAACTTGGACATTATTCCAACACATAGAACGTGATTATATCGTTTGTGCTTTATTTCGTAGGTTATTTGGTCATTTTAATTAATTTTTAATGCAACGCCTTATTTTTAGCCTTGTTGGTGAATTATAATGAAAAGGTATTGATATTAAATGATTTCATCCAAATTGGGGCTAAAAAGATAGGAATTATGTACGTAAAAACGTGACTTTTTACGTTCAATCAAATATCCCACACTTAGACGTTTCTTGTCCTCAAACAATACTTTTAAATATCCTCACTTAAAAGGATGTTTTAGGCCCGATTTTTGCGAATTAAAATATTTCTAATAACAACCATTCCTTTATACAAGTAACCTATTTCAGAAATTTGAGATAAATAAGATATATATTATTAGAAATGAATATCTTTGGGCATGCTTCTGATTCTCGTGATCTTTGGCATACACATGACTAGGCGATCTTACCGGGTGGTCACTCAATTCACTCAAAAGTGTATCGGGTTTTCCATCATTCTAAACAAACGAAATCGCTCAATAGCCATTCATGCAGCATTCATCGTCATAAGCTTGATCGAGAATCAAATCTCTACCACTTAGGTGAGGACGGTGCTAATTATCCCAGGACATTTATTGGGTTTATGTGAAGTGAGGGTTAAAGGGTATGGATAGTGGTTGTTTTCAGGGTTGAAGGGTTATGCTTATCTCGGGACTTTTAAACTTATGAAATTTTTTATTTAGATATACTTTTTAATGAAAATGGAAACGGATAACGATAAGGGAGAAAGATACCTATTTTGACTTTTATCTTTTTCTGAAAACACATGGAAGATTTTATATTTTTCAGAGATCGGAGTTTTTGAGAGATTTGTAGCACTTAGCTTTATTTTGGATGACATATTTTTGGCTTAGAACTTTTTTGCCAAGAAATTTCTAGGGATTTTTATTTTTCTTACTGCCTTTTTGAGATCCTTTCTTACTTTCATTTTTCAATCTTTTGATACTTCAAATTTCATTTGGTGCCAATTTTTCGCACCTCAGAATTCTCGATCTTTTTGAGATTTTGATTATGGAAACGCACACGAGAAGCTTTGAGTAAAACACAAAATTTATGATTTTTGATTAGTGAAAGCAAAAAGAATATCTAAATAGCGTTTTTCAAAAGTTTAAAAATTCCAAGATAATATTTTGGTGGGTATGGAGGTGAATGGGTTTAATTCAGGGTTTTCAAGAAGCGAAAAGGTTAAGGCTCAACAACGTTTACTAAGCGGATGATCGATACTAAAAATAAGTATTGGTAGGGTTAGGCTTGAAACGATATGAGAGAATGGATTTATTTCCTAGGGAATGTCGAGGTCATGTAATTGCACCTATATCGCGTACGGTACTCACCAATATGGTCTCGAAAGGCATACCAAGAGAAAGTTCTAATTCAGAAATCCATATATCGGCACACACAACAAATGAATAGTGAAGCATTTAAAATGAATGCTTATATAGGCTCAAGATACTGCACTGCAATTAATATGGGTTGTATGTGCTTAGTCATGCGCTGCCCCTAAGATTTTTATTTCTTAATTTGAGAAATTTCTACCAACTTTACACTATTTTCCAGAATAACTTACTCATATTAAAAATGGCTCTTCATAAAAACATTAAAATTCAAAAATAGCAAAGCTAACTTAATGAGTATATCTACTGTCGAAGTTAACCTCATGCTTTTCTTTGTTTAAAGCAAAAATTTTGAAAAATTTAATCAAATTTTTAAAGTGAGGAACATTTTCTGAGTTGCTATTTGGACTCAAAAAATCTATCTAAGGTATTCTATACCGCTATCCCACACTTAAAGGAACATTGTCCATAATGTTCTCTTTAGTGGAGATTTTACCGGAAGTAAAAATCCACACTTAGAGTTTAATCGTGTAAAAAAATGTTTCTCAAGTGTTTGTTTTGGGCTGGAATCTCACACTTAGTGATAAGCTTAGGATATGGTATAGATTACTTTTATTAATTAACAGTACTACGTAAAGCAAAACGATAAAAACAGAGAAAGGATGAAGAAACTCTCCAGATAGCTAAAGCTGAAGATATGAATATGTGCCGAGAAGCAGAAAAGTTTTTCTTTTGCGGCAACTCCATGAGGATTATTTATCTTTTAGCGGGGCTTTTGATTTTAAATAGAACCTTTCCTTCCATTTCAACCAATCATTTGCGAATCAATCTTATAAGTGTGAACACGTTGGATATACCTTTTAACTCCATATTTTTGCAATGAAAAGGAATCACTGTCTCAGAATGAAAAGATGTTTTCTATTACAAATCATTTTGTAGAACATAATAAAAATTTAAAAGAGTTCGAGCATGATGTATAAAAGTAGTATGCAAGTACCTCAAATGCTCGAAACATATGAACTAATTTTTGAAAAGTGCTTCCTATTTATCTGAGACAAGCGATTTTGCAAAAGATATTTTGAGGTATATCCATGTGTGAAGGATATTCGAAGATTTTCTTCACTTATTAACACACAATAACACACGTTTTATTACATGGGTTGCCTCCCGAGAAGCGCTGCTTTTAGAGTCTAGAGCTCGACTTTCCTTCCTTCAGAATCAGTGGGTGGCGGAACTTCCAGGGCCAATGGTGCTGGAAGGTGAGACCCTGGAATAGAACCTTAAAAAGTGGTGGGTGATAACCTGAGTGATGTTTGGGATCCTTTCCACATAAAGAGAGAAGATTTCAACGTGTTTTTTAGCAACGCTTTGCAATTGAAGGAGATCCCAGGTGATATCATCAACTAACTTTGAGATGACTCCATTGGGATCAAAGATGAAGATCCCATTGGATTTGATAACCTCACACTCGAGACGTTCTCCTCGTAATGAATCCATGAACCAAAGAAGCGTAGATGTATATCTTCATAATCGGCTATGTTGGGGTCTCTTCCTAGTGCATGGATGGATCCTTGAATACCCTGGAGAAACTATCTCTGATGATCGGAATACGTGAGGTTGGAATTATGTAAGATGTTCAAGATTCTGTAGTAGACTTCACATAGACCATCATGGAATAGCTGACTGGGTTCTTCTGAGGGAACAATGCCAAAGATTTCTGTAAATCGGTCTGTGATAAAGTTTGCGGTGTTAATCATCGTTCCTTTTGTTATTGAAGAAGGGATGGCACGCGTCCTTTCATCGAAACTCACGTACTCGAGCTTTTCGATAATCATGTGGGCGTGGGGTTCAATGGTGTAGTCGATGTAAAACCTATGTGGTGAGGTGTCATCAATGTGGTCGTTATCGGCTATGGAATCCATCAATCCCCTGACATCATTCATCATCTGAATGTCTACTTCCTCATTAGGGTTCCCAGAAGCATAGTTCAAATTATACATATAAGAGTGTAGCAAACTGATTTGCTGGTTTGAATATGGAAATGCGGACCTGATTAGGGCTTTATAAACCTTGCCATATATGACTTTCTGTTCCTCGAAGAACTCCAACTCGTCTGCAGTTGGTTCTTCATTGTCAAAGTGTTCGTTCAGGAGTTGAGTTGCTAGATCTTCGGCGAAGGCATGACTGCGGTTTTGTAGGAATTGAGGACTTCGAGAGTTATTAGCATGATAGACCGTATATTCATTCTTGATTTCTTCGATTAACTCTCTCTTGCAGAGTATACTCATTGTTTAAGTCTCTAATGACAGTCATTATCATTCAAAAATCATCCTCAAATCTTTCAATAGCACTGATCATCTCTTCATGAGTAGAGATGACTTGGACTTTGATGATCTCGAGAGGAAGGTCAGGGATGGCAGGAGATGCATGAAGGTGGATAGACGTAACATCTATCAGAATATCCATGAAGTAGACGTCATCTTCGTCACTGTCCTTTATTGGAGTATCAGAATCCTTAGAATCAGGGAATTCAACAGTATCGGATGGTGGCTAGGTTGCGTCGATGATTTTTGATGTTGGTTGAGAAGAGTTCATCTTGATGTCTCTTTCTTTCTGAGTGTCAGAATTGCAGTGAGAGTGATCAATCAGTGGGTCTTCTTCTGAATCATCATCTGACAAAATGATTGGATTTTGAATGTACTCGAGTTGCATGATTTCTTCTGTCGGGGAGTGAGAATCAGGGAAGTAGTCATGAGGTGGTGTAGATTGATATACGTCCTCCCCTTCTAGTTCTTCTTCTTGCTCATCCTCTTCTTGCTCTTCTCTGGATTCCTCCATTTCCTCTTCTGAATTAGCTTCTCAGTCTGAATCTTCCATCTCTTCTGATTTGGATTCCTCTGTTTCAGAGATTTGACAAGTATGGTTATCGGGTACGTATGAGTCTGAAGGTTCTAACTCGGATGTGTCATCGTCGGATGTGATTCTCTAGTGGAAATTGTGTATATCTCAGCTTGCTCTAATAGAGAACTATCATCCTGGTCAACTTGGAAAGAAATGGTTTATCCATGTGCTTGAAGGCTTATAGTTTGCGAGTATACATCAATGATAGCGCGATCAGTGTTCATAAAAGGCCTGCCTAGGATGATTGGTACATTGATATCTTCCTGTATATCCATCATAACAAAGTCAGTGGGAAAAAAGAATTTATGAACCTTAACCACTATGTTTTCAACTATTCCTCATGGATATCGAATTGATTGATCGGCAAGCTGCACGCTCATCTTTGTAGGTGTCACACCCCCAATTTCATGCTTTGCGGAAGCGATTGTTTTTGGGTGTGACTAATCAAATATCAAGCACAAAGACTTAGCAAATGACTCTAAATGAGACGTTTTTGAAAAATACGTTACATTACAGAAGTAGTACAAGTTTTAAGTCATAAGTATACATCATTAGTGAGTTCGCTAAATGAATCTGAAGATTTTAAATACATAATCATAGTACAAAAGATAATGCGAGTAAAATCTTCATAAGTGTGTATGCATGCGACTCGTACTAGCTTAGAATATAAGTAGATCCTGGTGGGCCATCCTACTGTGGCTGCGTACCTGAGAATGCATTACTAAAAGCGTCAACCAAAAGGTTGGTGAATCTCACAGGTTTGTAGTATATAGTAATAGAAAATCCAGCATAGTTCAATAAGTAGAAACAATTACACCAATTGTAATTATGTAAGCAGTAACAATTACACCACGGTAATTAAGTAAGTCATATCAATTACACAACGGTAATTCAGTAAGTATGTATCAATTACACAACGGTAATTTAGTAAGTAAGTATCAATTACACAATGGTAATTTAGTAAGTAAGTATCAATTACGCCAAGGTAATTAGTAAGTAAGTATCAATTACACCAAGGTAATTAGGTAAGTAAGGTCTGCCATGAGCCATCATAGTCGAAGCTTAACAAGTCTGTAATTTGCCCCCGTGAGTGCTAATCCAAAAACACTCATACGTAACGAGTAGAAAACACCTGTTTATACGAGTACGGTTCGTGGTGGCGCTACCACCCCAGGCGGGGATTGTCAGTCCCATATGGATCCATATACTAAAACTCGCGCTTATGCCATAACTAACAACTATGATTCAGAGGACTTCATTAGATTAAGACGTAACTCATGCAAGTCTGTAAGTCTGTAGGTCTGTAAGTCAGTAAGGTCTGTAAGTAGTTAAGTCTGTAAGTATTACGTTTATAGAGTCGCAAGTCTGTAACGTAATCAGGTTGTAAAGTAGTAAGTCTGTAAAATAATCAGTTCCTAAAGTAGCAAGTCTGTAAAACAGTAAGTTTATAAGTCGGTAACTTGTAAAGTAGTAAAGTAGTAGTCAGTAAGTTTGTAAGCAGTAAAGCCTGTCAATACGTCGGTAAGTTTGTAAGTTGGTAAATTCGGTAAGACAGTATGTCAGTAAGACTATAAGTCTATAAGACTGTAAGTCTGTATAGTATCAGGTCTATAGAGTAGTAAGTCCGTAAGGTAGTAAGTCTGTAAAGTAATTTAGTAAAGATAGTAGTTTCATGTGTTCAAGTAAAACAAGTAATGCATCTCCCCCAAAATAGTAAAAACTGTAAAAAGGGGCCGTGAGACTCACCTGAAGAGCAAGCAATCCTAAAGTACGTGAGTTGTTCCAATGGTAATCTCCTAATACCCTAAACATGTGAGATTATAACGAGTAAGTGGATGTTTAACTAAACCATCCGTACAAGTGTTTGTGTTAGAGTTTGTGTATACTGCTCGTTGGTGACAGTTTGTAATAATAATTTTAAACTATTATTATTATACATGATTTGTTGTACTTATAAAAGTATATGTGTTTCATGTGTAAATCATATCGTATAAGTTTAGTTGTTACTCAAGTTCGTCACATCCGTTACATTTTATTTCATGAGTTACGAAATTTGGTACGGGTCCAAAAACTGAAATATGCCATTTTCGACCCCCAGACGACCCCGAATGGCCTAAAACCGTCTAGGCTATGGTACATAGCCTTGATTATTGGGCCGTTTTCGAGTGACCGTGTGACTTTTAGCCTAAACCGTTATAATAAATTTTTCATCGAGAAGCTACCCTGAAAACACTTAATGGAACAACATTACATGATGATACAACATTACATGATGATACAAGTATATTAAACTCGAATTTAAAGAAAGTTGTGAAGTTTTCTTACGTATTAAAAGTGGAGCCGTGTGAGGTTGATGATGATGAACCGGATGATGATGATCAGGAAAAAGAAGATGAATATGATGATGATGATATTTGCACTGATGTTGTTGTGGATTTTTGATGTTGTTGTTGTTGTTCTTGGAAGAGAAAAGAGAGAGCCGAGAGATTGAGAGGAAGAGATGAAGAAAATGAAATGAAAGTGAGGGGTGTGTTTGATCGGCTTTAGCTTCATGAAGGAGCTGACCAACTTCAATTATTGGAGTTGGTTGGCTCCTATTCGTAGTACAAAGTACCCGTGTTTATGTACCCGATCGTAATGTAGTATAATGTTTTAAAATGATAAATTTCTAAAAATATAATCGTTTATATTTTTAATCGAAGTATTTTATAAAAACACTTTTGATAGGCTAAAAAAATTATGTCATTGTTTTACTTTGAAATTACGGATAGTTTTCTGTGTTCAAAATGTATTTAGATTTCTAACGGAGTAAATAATTATTTTTCTTGACAATAATACTTTATTTGAAAATGTTTTTCACCAACATCTGTATTTAAGATTACGTGTTCTTTCATATTTGTTTGTACGTGATTAAATAATCGTTATGTTATATATATATATATATATATATATATATATATATATACACATATATAATTATCCAATACTTTCGTATTATCTTGTACTAAGTACTAAGGTTTAAAGTTTAAATTGGCCACTAATTTTGGCCCTTTTTAACCGGGTGTCACAGTAGGCTTAAGGTCTCCTAATTCTAATCTGACATATAGAGAATAAGGCATGAGGTTGATGCTGGCTCCAAGATCGGCCAAGGAGCGGATCATGCCTGATTGATAGATAGAACAGGGCAGAGTAAAGCGACCAGTGTCTCCTAATTTTTCTGGTAGGTTGCTTATGACGGTTGAACATTCCGCGTTCAGAGGGATTTTGGATACGTTGGGTATCTTATCTTTGGTGGAAAGCATTCGTCTAATGTACTTGGTACTGGTAGGAATTTTAGACATGGTGTCTAAGAATTTGAGTCGAGTTTGAAGGAATTGACCTTGTACTTTTGCTTTAGACGATTAGGAAATGGGATTTTTACTTCTCTTTCAGGAGTGGGTATGGATGGGGTCTCAACTGCCTTTGGGGCAGGAGATTCTTCCTTTACCGGAGAAGGAGTATTAGGCTGGCTCGGTGCCACCTGTGGGTCCTTAGAGATTACTTGTTTGGCCTCTTCTATGTGTGGGTTGTGACTGGTGTTGCTTAGAAGGTTTCCTTGGGGTCTAGTGTGAAGACGCTAAGCCAACTGACCAATTTGGTTCTCAAGGTTTTTAAGAACCGAGATTTGGTTTCTGATGAATAATTCAGTCTGGTCTTGCCTAGCAGTGGTTTTCTGGTTGAATAGTGTCTGACCCTCGATAATTTTGGTGAGATTGTCATCTCGACTAGTGATAGGCACAATTGTCTTAGTGGCATCACTAGGTGGATGACATCTGGTGTAGTTAAAGATAAGGGTTGGTTGTAGCACTAATACAAAATTTGGCTTTAGTCACACCAGAAAAGTGTGACGAAAACCATATGGTCACACTTGTTTTTTCAGCTTGTGTGTGACTAAAGGTGTCGTGACCAAAGGGGTCCATACGGTCACATTATATGGTTAGTGGACGTATCCATTTAAAAAGTGTGACGAAAACCATAAAATGTGTGACCATATGCTCTTTAAAATTAAGTGAAAGTGTATTTTGTGTGACTATTGTCCATCCAATGGCCACTTGAATTGTAGGTTTGTGTGGCTCTTGTAACATTTAGTCACACAACGAGTGTTTTATTTTTGGGATTTGGTTACATAAATTTAAGCCAAGAGTGACTAGAAGTGTTAATAAGTGTGACCATATGTTCTTTAAAGTCAGGTAAACTTGTATTTTGTGTGACCATATGCTTTGTAATGTCAAGTGAACTTGTATTTTGTGTGACTATTGTCTATCCAATGGCCACTGTATTTTTATGTTTGTATGGCATTTTGTGTCGCACCCTCAAATTTGGGTTGCGGAAGTGAATCGGGTCGGGGCGCGACTAATCAATATACACAGCACAAAAGATATAATGAACGACCACTATATGCGTCGTTTTACATTGATATTGATAAAATAAAAGTTTACATCAAAATATTGTTTACATTAGCTCAGTTTGAAAATGAGAGATTTAAGTACATAATTAATCAATACAAAATATAATAATGCAGCTAAAATCTCTGATTGTTTGCATGCTGACTCGAGCTAATAGATCTTGATTGAGCAGTCCAACCTACTGCTGGTCACCTGTGATACATGCTAAAATTGGTCAGTGAAACGCTGGTGAGCTCACAGGTTTGTATGTCAACACGTATTTGTATGAACCGCAAGATTTTATAATTGAATTTAAAATGCAATTAAGCAAAATAAAAGTTTATACAGCCATGAGCACATAGTCTGAGCTTAACTTGAGCGTCAGGTCCAATTAAGGAAACCTAACTGAGTTGCCTCCTACGAGTGCCTAATCTACACTCGTCTTCCCAAATGCTAATACGTCCGTTTGACCAGTTAGTGCGTGCTAACCCGGACGAGGATTGTCAATCCTATATGATATCATATACTAACATTCACGCTACAGATGTATTACTAGACTATGCTATGGAGGGCTTTAGTGATTAGTTGAAAACAACTCATGTAGTATTTGATTGATTGGTACTTGCATTCAACTTGTAAAATAAAACGAGCAATAATATCACACCCCTGATTGAAAAACAGTAAAATAGGGGCCATGAGACTCACCTGAGCCTTGAGTGTTTAACTTAATAAACTTGAATTGATTAGCGAGGAATTGATGTCCGAAGACTTGTAACCTGAGGGTGTCCAAGACACGCGATGGTTATAACATGAGTAATCATCTCGAAAGACTGCCCTTGTAGTTGTTCATCCAACTTAGAATGTCCAAATTACTACGATTTGGTTGATTGAATTATCCAAATTACTACGATTTGGTTGTTTGACTTGTATTTTGAAGACGTGTACGGCCCGTCGGTGAATTGGTTGTATAAATAATCTCATTATTACTTTCATGATTTTGAAGTGTTATACTCAAAAGTAAGTTCCAATATGTTTTAGAAGTCATGTCGCATTTGTGTTTGATATTATACAAGTTTAACACTTTGTGTGAAAATTTAGACGTAATACTGTTAGTTGTGACCCTAGGGTAAGGGCGAAGCCCGTTAATGATGGGGGTCCGGGGGCAGCGCCCCTGGTAGCGGGGTCCAAGGGGCGGCAGCCCCTGGTAGGGTCCAAGGGGCAGAACCCCTGGCTGGGGTCGAGCTGGAAAATTTTTATTTCTACTATATTGCTTTGGTGAAAAACGCACCTGGACTTGAATTTGGGTGAAATTAAGTGATAAAATATTAGGTCTTGACACTTAGTAAAATCTGTGATTTCTTGGATCTGTTTCATATGACACTGGGCTAGTGTCGCTACCTGCGACACTAGTTAGTGCGACACTAGGGTCTGTGTCGCTATATGCGACACTAGCTTGATTCTTGCGACACTAAGGCTTGTGTCGCTATTCCTGCGACATTACGATTTTATGCGACACTAGGTATAGTGTCGCTATATGCGACATTGTGGATTCAAGCGACATTAGGCGTAGTGTCGCTATCCTGCGACATTACGATTTATGCGACACTAGGTATAGTGTCGCTATATGCGACATTGCAACAATTCCTGCGATATTAAGCCTAGTGTCGCAGGTGGCCTGGAGCCTCTGCGACACTACGGACTGTTGGCCGGAAAATGGCCCGAAAAAGTATTTTCTGGCCTCCGTTCGACCTTAGACTTTTACCCCTCCCATTTTTGGACATTTTAAGCTTAAACAACCCATATACATGTAAAAATAAGTGAAATCGATGAGTTTCGGGAATTTTTCGGAAACTTACAAAGTGGCGAATCAAGATTCCGAAAAGATAGCGTTGTAGATCGTGATGAGGTGAACGTTTTTCTTCAAATGAGCCTTGAATTTTGAGGACGTTTAATGGTGCTTTTTGGTGATTTTAATGAAGTGGTGGTGGTGGTTTGGTTGGAGAGAAAAAGAAAGAAAAAGAGGAGTAGAGAGAGAGAGTGATGGATGATAATGAGGGTGGGGAGGTGATGTCCTCACCCTTTGTGGCTGATTCGGTGGGGGGCCACCGAGGTGTGGGTCTCCACTTCTAATCCTGTGCATTCGCGCTCTGTGCGGTGTTCGTTTTTGTAACACCCCCAAAATCACAGTTTGGCGGAAGCAGGCTTTTGGGGTGTTACTAATCAAATATCACAGCACAAAAGTTAAGCAAACGACATCTATATGCAACATTTGTAAAATAGTTACAATTCCATACATAAAATGTTTGAAACATAACGTTTCGAGTTACAAAATGAAGTTCCCTAGAGTCCGCGTAAAAAAGGCGGGAGATTCTATTACATAATCATAATAAGTACAAAAGATAATGCTAAGAATCTCCGTTAAATGCAAGGTCGAAATCATGCGACTCTAGCTAGGTCCTGGGGGAGTTCTACTCCGTATGTGTACCTGAGATACAAGCTAAAAAGGTCAACACGAATGTTGGTGAATCTCACAGGTTTGTAAATAAAGTAAGAGTTTGAACACAAGATTTCATTAATAAGGCCCACAGGCGTAAATCAGTTATTTGCAATACTTGCAATAAAAGTAAGTAAGTTATACCATTGCCATGAGGCTCATAATCGAAGCTTAACCCGTAAATAATAACTTTGCTCCCGTGTCATGCTCGTAAATTGAGCAAGCATCAGTAACGAATAATAGTCGCCCGTTTATACAGATCGGTTCGTGGTATCGCTACTACCCCGGGCGGGGAGGGTCATTTCCCTAATGGATCCATTAACTAGTGTTCGCGCTTAAGTCCATAACTAACGATATATGATAAGGAGGCTTCCCCAAATAAATGGTGAGAAAACTCATGCAATTCCGTTTGGTAAACATGTAAATCAGTACTCGTGTTCGTAAAAATAAGCTATGTATCTCACCCCATAAGTAAAACAGTAAAACAGTAAAAGTGGGGCTGTAAGACTCACTTGAGTCCAGTAAGTGCGTATGCGTAATCAACCAGGTAAGGCGGTCGTGAGTATGCGTATCGTTTCTCGGAACCCTGCAACCTTCTGGCGTTCGTAACGCACAAGGTTGTAAGTAAACTAGTAAACGAGTTGGTGTCTTAAAAGATCACCCATGCTAGTTGTCCACTCAACTAGGACATGTCCAAGTGTTTGTTTAGTAAACCGTTTGTATTTTGAAAACAAGTATGGCCCGTTGATGACGGTTTGTAAAAATAGTCCGAGAGTGGTATTATTATGTATATTGTTTTATTAAAGATCGTATCTAGCATTTAAATTCGGATAATTTGTCAAGTTGGGTTATGGACTGAAATATTGATGCGAATTGAGTTCGCGGAGCGAGCCGAGTTCGGCTCGCAAGGCAGTAGGCTGCGAACTGAACTCAGTTCGCAACACAAGATTCGGTTCGCAAGTCGACTCGCAAGTCAACTCGCAGGTCGACTCGCAAGTCACCTCGCAGGTCGACTCGCAAGTCACCTCGCAGGTCGACTCGCAAGTCACCTCGCAGGTCGACTCGCAAGTCACCTCGCAGGTCGACTCGCAAGTCACCTCGCAGGTCGACTCGCAAGTCACCTCGCAGGTCGACTCGCAAGTCACCTCGCAGGTCGATTCGGTTCGTCGTTGGGTTCGCGAGTTCAATCTTCGGTTCGCAATTTGGGCTCGCCTCGCAGGACGAATGGATCTCGGTTCGCAGGACGAGCTGTTCGAACGCTTTTTCATAAAAACGCATTTTTAAGTCGATTTTTGGGCAAATCTTTGTTGAGTAACGTTCTAGCATGTGAATAAAAGTTTCCTAAGTAATTTCATCGAGTCTTAATGCGGTTCATACCAAGAATCGCGAACGGAGATGATGAAGGTGAGGTAGGAGATGATGGCGGTCCTTGTGCTTTCTCTTGTTGATGATGATGAACGATTTTTGGCGATGATGACGTTGCTTCTGCTGCTGTTTTGGTGGAAGAGGAAGGGGGAGAGAAAAGAGAGAGTTTAGAGGATGAAATTATGTGTGTGTGTTTGTAGGTGAAGTGGAAGAAAAGAGGGGTTTAAAAGAAAGTAGGTTATGGGTCGGGTTAGGGCTTGGATCCACAGGTTTGGGCTAACCCATTTGGGGTTTTGATCTCGGGAATTCGTTGCTCCGGTTTTTATGTTACATTCCGCGACTGTTCAATTGTCGTTCCGTGTTTAAGTATATATACATATTTATCCAACATACTTTAACTGAAATGTTTTATCAAAAACACTAATTAATGAGTTTTAAAATGATAATTTGAATTGTTTTCGCTTGACTCACGTACTTCGTGTTTGTTTGTCGGATACAGGGTGTTTTTATCGATGAAATATACTTTAAAATACATTCTCGCAATATATTCTGAAAAATCACGTTACTTTGGGTAAGTCCACCTTGTTATAAAGTTTTGTCACCAACGTCCATTTATCAAATGTCGGACATTGTCCGATTTCATAAGTGTACGATTTAGATTAGACTACGTAAGCGTGCCCGTATTCACACCATATTTTGTTACTTTTATTTAGGGTATTACAAAACTAAATACCCGAAATTTCCAGTAGTTTCGATACTAATTGAAGTCCTAAATTGGCGGGTATTACATTCTCCCCTTGTTAGAATAATTTCGTCCCGAAATTAGCTTGTATTCGTGGTGTCAGTAGGAGTATAGTTTATAAACGTATGTGAGTATCTCAGCCTCGTTTGGATTTTCTCGTTCCCAGGTGAATTCGGGAACACGCCCCGAATTAAACCTAACTTAGTAATGGGGATAGGACTTCATTTCAGTTCCGCGCGGTAAGGTTCGTGCCTCAATAGACCGGCATTGCTCTAAGTCAGGAACGGGGAAAAATGAGATGTACGCTACTAAGTTCGATAGGTAGCTGCCGTTGATAAGTCATTTCATTAACAAGGCAGCTTACGATCAAATAAGGCTCAATCCCTAGTTTGCCTAGTTGTAGTTACATGTTCACGGGTCGTTGTCGGTTAAATCCCGTCGTCGCTTAAATGTCATTTCGCGTTATATGGCACGGTATATATGGAATCTATTCGAGGAAGTAGTACGTACATTTCCTAAGTAAGCGTTGAAGTATCCTTAGTGTTGTCATAAAAGTCTCCGGTTCCCTTCCTTCCCTCCCCTTGTTAGAATGGGCGAAAGGGAGAGAGAGGGGTACCAACGTGTGCAAACAGTCACGTCCTATGAACGGGGTCAGTCGGGAAATCAGTGGGGGGTATAGTTATAATTTGTACTAGTAGTCCATAGTAACTAGTGATTTGTACCGCATAGTAACTAGTGACGATAGTCTGTAATGGCGGGGATGGAATTATTTCTGGAGGTATAACGTACCTGTGGTAGCGTTCGTGTCATGCTTGGCCTCAAGGATGCCATCTGTAGTAGTTGGTAATGTGCAATTCATCTTTTTATGTCCCGTATTTTCACACTTGAAGCACAACCCCATTGTCTCCGCGCTTGTGTCCTTTCGGGGGAATTTGCAATTCTGGACCTGGTGTCCATACGCGTCGCATCTGCCGCAAGGAGGGAGGCATTGTCTATTATGATGGCGTTTGCATCGGGAGCAGTAGGGTAGATTTCCCTTATACGCTTTCCCCTTAGATTCGGTAGTGGGGGTTTGAGTTATCCTTGCCCTTTTTGTCCGGGGCTGAGTAATGTCTGTGTTGGAGCTTTCTCCCAGGTTCCTTTTGAGGGTTACCAGTTGGGCTTCGGTGTCCTTTTCCACAGGGACGCTAGCTTGGGCTTTTTGTGATAATGAGTCAGAAACTAACTGGAGCATATCTCCCAGCGTTGGGCACAAGTACCTTAATTGTTCCCAATAGAATTCTAAGGTTCGCAGACGCAGTCCTTGCTCGTGGGTGAGTAGGCGTAGACCCATGATTTCCTCCTGGACAGTAGTTAGTTGGTTGCGTAATGCCTTCATCGTTTCATCAGTATGCTCAGGGTGGTCAGTGTTTACATTGACAATGATCGGAGCGATAACCGTAGGAGGGGTGGTGGTGGTAGTGGTTGTGATGTGATTTCCGGTAGTAGGGTTTGAAAGAGAGTCTGCTCGGGTTAGTTGGGTAACTTCTGCGACTATGGTCTGGGATGGTAAGTCTCGGAGTCCTGTCGGGTGTGCCGTTTCTTCCAACGGTTCTTCACTCACTGGTTCGATGTCGCCTTCGAGAGTAAGTAGGTAAGGGAACATGGTCCGGTCTCCACCGTGTTGCTCATCATCGGACATGGGGCTACCAGTGGAGTAATCCGTCATTTCCTACGAAATGGGGGGGGGGGGGTTACCAACACAAAGTTTTGACGTTGGCATTATGCATGGCACAATAGCAATTATGGTATCGCGATCATATGCTGTAATTTAGTGGAAACAATAAAGAGCAAATGATTTCCTCCGAACAGACAACCTGTGGTGCGGTTTTTGAACAGACGACACATAGTGGTGGCAGTCCAGTGGGTCCCGGTCCCACCCAGTGTGAGATATATTGGAAAAGTTTGTCGGTTACGTTCCTGGTGTACCTACTTTTTACATTTGTCAGCTTATCCTAGGTCGTGCCTATGATTCTATAACGGTGGATCGTTAAGTAGTCCGCTGGATCTATCAGTCGTATAATATAGGGTAATCAGGTTGACTAGTTGTGCGCCGTAATTGCTTCTAGACTTGGGTCTCGTTGCTTGTCCCCTGGCATTAAGGGTATAAGTTTTGCCCCGTACAGGGCGGTTGCTGTTCTTTGTTCTTGGAGCATAGGTCTTAGTAGTCGCGGCTTCAGCCGAGTTCGATCTAAAGGGGTAGGAGTTAGTGATTTGCGGCGTACGGTCATAATCGGGAGTACGTGTGTCATACAGTCAGCTCACTGGATGTCTGTAGGTTTGGGGGAGTTGACATTCCCCGGGATGTTATCGGGGAGTCCACGAGTGTACTCCTAGATACGTTTGTGTTCTGGGTCTACCATAGTAGGGCGGAGAAGGGTGAAATGTTAGAATCTTAGTAGTATATCCACTGATATCGTTGTAAGGGGTTGTGGCGTGTCACACGGGTGTGAACAGTGAGGCAATCTGTAGTAATGCTAAGTGACGGTCGTACTGTGGAGTGAGGAGGTCAAGGGCTCTTAAGGTCATGAGTTTGAAGATTCTCGAGTTTTGAAGTTTCTAAGACGGTACTAAGAGTTTGTTATTATTCACACGATTTCCAAAAACCTTATGCTGGGCGGGGCGGGGATTCCGCATACCTATTGAGGTTAGGGTGTCCTAATGTTGTACATGTCAAAAGAGTTTGCACAGATAATAAATCTAAGAACCTAGTTGATTCGTAGTCATTCCATTCGATTGTTCGTTTACAAAATTTGTCGGGCAGCACTACACCCGAACGGATGCCATAATATTTTACAGAATGTAATAATACAGTCATCTAGTCATAAGTATTCAATACGTTTTGTGGCTCCTACAACCCTGCTTTACGCAGATTTGGCAAAATGGTCATAGTTGCTATCTAGCTAGTTCTAGGTAGGCATTCCGATCACTTGGAACTTCATTCCAGGTACATGTCGCGTGGGTAATAACGTTCAGCGAGCAGGTCTTGGTAACGTGGCGGTGCACGGTAGAGTATATCTTCCTCCACCTGCCTTCCTCCCAGTCGTCTGACCCACTTCTTCGTCTTCCTAGTGAAGTTTGCGGCCACCCTCTTCCAGTGGTGTAATTTGTCCTTAACCTTTCGAGTGACGGACCTCTTCATGATCCTCAGCTCCTTCTCATAATCCTGGCACTTGTACTTTAGCTCCCACGTACGATTATTTAGTTCAATTGTCTGTTCCATGACCCGTTCGTAAGCCTCCACGTCGATTATTCCAAAGTTTTGATCGTCGCCCTCCTCGATCCCGAATTCCTCTACTGGTGCATATTCTCCGTCGAGGTAGGTGTATTGTACTTGTTCCTCTTGAATCTGGTCCGAGTCAGACGGGTATTCTTCCATAGTTGCGCTTGGCCTATTGTTGAAGGGATCCTATAAAGCGCAAAGAGGACAAAGAATGTCTCAGTGGTTATAGTCCTGGCTAGCACTAGTAGCTTTATTCTACGATATTTGGAGAGATTTCGTGGGATTAGTTGGGTCTCCGTTGCTATAAACGCATGGGCGTGTCAATACTGTGGGTGTCACTGCTGTTATCGGTGGGTGTTAGATTTTTGCTATCGAATTAGTGAGTCGTTCCAACTAGATGTTGGTTTCTCTTATTTCCATGGTCGTAGGTCATATCGTGCATCTTACAGTCGAGGAGTTAGTTTAGGTGGGAGGCCTATTCACTTATATACACAGTACCTATAAAAGTCTAACAGCGTAGCAAGTAGTATTCGGTCTCGCTCCTCTCATGGTCAGAGTTAATCAGTGTATTTCTGTTCAATATAACCCCTTTCGGGTTTCGCATCACCCTTCGTTAATTGTACATAGTTGATCAGGCTATGTTAAATTAACGTCGTATGATGCAATTCCCGAACCAGTCATACCTAATGAGGAAATACTGCCTAATGGTCATAGTCTAGGCCCACTAAATGCAACCTAGTTCACTATAACCTTAGGCTCTGATACCAATCTGTAACACCCCCAAAATCACAGTTTGGCGGAAGCAGGCTTTTGGGGTGTTACTAATCAAATATCACAGCACAAAAGTTAAGCAAACGACATCTATATGCAACATTTGTAAAATAGTTACAATTCCATACATAAAATGTTTGAAACATAACGTTTCGAGTTACAAAATGAAGTTCCCTAGAGTCCGCGTAAAAAAGGCGGGAGATTCTATTACATAATCATAATAAGTATAAAAGATAATGCTAAGAATCTCCGTTAAATGCAAGGTCGAAATCATGCGACTCTAGATAGGTCCTGGGGGAGTCCTACTCCGTATGTGTACCTGAGATACAAGCTAAAAAGGTCAACACGAATGTTGGTGAATCTCACAGGTTTGTAAATAAAGTAAGAGTTTGAACACAAGATTTCATTAATAAGGCCCACAGGCGTAAATCAGTTATTTGCAATACTTGCAATAAAAGTAAGTAAGTTATACCATTGCCATGAGGCTCATAATCGAAGCTTAACCCGTAAATAATAACTTTGCTCCCGTGTCATGCTCGTAAATTGAGCAAGCATCAGTAACGAATAATAGTCGCCCGTTTATACAGATCGGTTCGTGGTATCGCTACTACCCCGGGCGGGGAGGGTCATTTCCCTAATGGATCCATTAACTAGTGTTCGCGCTTAAGTCCATAACTAACGATATATGATAAGGAGGCTTCCCCAAATAAATGGTGAGAAAACTCATGCAATTCCGTTTGGTAAACATGTAAATCAGTACTCGTGTTCGTAAAAATAAGCTATGTATCTCACCCCATAAGTAAAACAGTAAAACAGTAAAAGTGGGGCTGTAAGACTCACCTGAGTCCAGTAAGTGCGTATGCGTAATCAACCAGGTAAGGCGGTCGTGAGTATGCGTATCGTTTCTCGGAACCCTGCAACCTTCTGGCGTTCGTAACGCACAAGGTTGTAAGTAAACTAGTAAACGAGTTGGTGTCTTAAAAGATCACCCATGCTAGTTGTCCACTCAACTAGGACATGTCCAAGTGTTTGTTTAGTAAACCGTTTGTATTTTGAAAACAAGTATGGCCCGTTGATGACGGTTTGTAAAAATAGTCCGAGAGTGGTATTATTATGTATATTGTTTTATTAAAGATCGTATCTAGCATTTAAATTCGGATAATTTGTCAAGTCGGGTTATGGACTGAAATAGTGATGCGAATTGAGTTCGCGGAGCGAGCCGAGTTCGGCTCGCAAGGCAGTAGGCTGCGAACTGAACTCAGTTCGCAACACAAGATTCGGTTCGCAAGTCGACTCGCAAGTCAACTCGCAGGTCGACTCGCAAGTCACCTCGCAGGTCGACTCGCAAGTCACCTCGCAGGTCGACTCGCAAGTCACCTCGTAGGTCGACTCGCAAGTCACCTCGCAGGTCGACTCGCAAGTCACCTCGCAGGTCGACTCGCAAGTCACCTCGCAGGTCGACTCGCAAGTCACCTCGCAGGTCGATTCGGTTCGTCGTTGGGTTCGCGAGTTCAATCTTCGGTTCGCAATTTGGGCTCGCCTCGCAGGACGAATGGATCTCGGTTCACAGGACGAGCTGTTCGAACGCTTTTTCATAAAAACGCATTTTTAAGTCGATTTTTGGGCAAATCTTTGTTGAGTAACGTTCTAGCATGTGAATAAAAGTTTCCTAAGTAATTTCATCGAGTCTTAATGCGGTTCATACCAAGAATCGCGAACGGAGATGATGAAGGTGAGGTAGGAGATGATGGCGGTCCTTGTGCTTTCTCTTGTTGATGATGATGAACGATTTTTGGCGATGATGACGTTGCTTCTGCTGCTGTTTTGGTGGAAGAGGAAGGGGGAGAGAAAAGAGAGAGTTTAGAGGATGAAATTATGTGTGTGTGTTTGTAGGTGAAGTGGAAGAAAAGAGGGGTTTAAAAGAAAGTGGGTTATGGGTCGGGTTGGGGCTTGGATCCGCAGGTTTGGGCTAACCCATTTGGGGTTTTGATCTCGGGAATTCGTTGCTCCGGTTTTTATGTTTCATTCCGCGACTGTTCAATTGTCGTTCCGTGTTTAAGTATATATACATATTTATCCAACATACTTTAACTGAAATGTTTTATCAAAAACACTAATTAATGAGTTTTAAAATGATAATTTGAATTGTTTTCGCTTGACTCACGTGCTTCGTGTTTGTTTGTCGGATACAGGGTGTTTTTATCGATGAAATATACTTTAAAATACATTCTCGCAATATATTCTGAAAAATCACGTTACTTTGGGTAAGTCCCCTTGTTATAAAGTTTTGTCACCAACGTCCATTTATCAAATGTCGGACATTGTCCGATTTCATAAGTGTACGATTTAGATTAGACTACGTAAGCGTGCCCATATTCACACCATATTTTGTTACTTTTATTTAGGGTATTTGTCACACCCCGCTAAAGCGGAAACACGAGATGTAACAGTACCGGGTAACAATGCATAAGATATAGAAGCAACACCATACATAATTTGTAGAAAGTATTACAAGTTATTACAAGTTCAACCCATAGTTTCAAAAGAGATTACACCATGTTCATAAAGGTTTCCAAAAGATAGTCATAATTCAAAGTGAAGCAAACGCATATGAGTATGCATCCATGCAAAAGTACTCCTAGAATGCACCTTACTGTCGTTCGCCTGAAAAGCATGATAAAACAAAAGAGTCAACTATGGTCATAGTTGGTGAGTTCACAGGTTTAATGCCACAATTAACTGAACGAAAAGTTTTGCTCCTAAGAGACATAAATAAAATGATTGGTTGTAATAGTTGCGAATATGAAAGGTAATATACAAGAGTGTTAATGCAATTGAGGCCACTACTAAACCGATTCAACCGACACATGCCCCAAGCTCCATGTTCTATCGCTAACATGAGTAAGGTGATACTATGCACTCACGAACAGTGTGAGTGAGGAGTGGTTTCCCCCTAAATAGCGCTATCCATAAATATCAACGGCTCGTCTGGCTCTCGGACGAGTTAATAAGTAGTGTAAACTGTATTTCCGGGGACTTTAGCACGATAGTACTCAAGCATAACAATAGTATATACCAATTCGCATAAATAGTATAACAAAAGTTCAACAAGTTCATAAAGAGTACAACCAATTTAGTTAAAGTTCGAGATCATGCTTTTCACCCCAAAATAATAAACAAGTAAAAAGGGGCTGTGAATACTCACAATTGAGTGTAAGAGTAAACGATGAATGTAGCGCGCGTGCTTGTCGGGTATGACTCCTATCCGAGACCTATGAACATGAGGTTTCTAATTAGTTCCTTGGTAATTTAGGTTTGTTAGGATTGCTTAACTAAGTATTTAGATTACGAAGTGCCAACATGGTTTGTTTGCTTTTGAAGTTTGTTAGAGTCCAATAATCGCATGGAATATGATAATGTTTACACAAGTGTATAATATCCCACGATTGTTAGTGTCTTAGAATCATAATGTTTTGAGCTTTGGAACTTTGGTTCCTTCCAAATTATGGTTTACAACACACAATCGATAAATATATCATAAGACGCCCGAATCCCTTTAGGTTATCATTTATTCCCAAAAATAGTAAATTTCCCGTTTTCAAAATCGGAACCGATTATTGTTGACTCGGTCAAACCTTCTCGGTTTTACCCGAGGCTTTTACCCAAACCTTAAACATGTTTATGGGTCAAAAAGAGTTAGTCTTTCCTTAAGTAACAAGTCCGCAAGTGTCGGTTTTTAACTTTTACCAAAATCAGTCCATATTCTTATTTCCAGAAAATTACCTCAGTTGGTTTAATTTATTAAAAATACTTATGGTCCGAAATAAAATAAGGCAAAAATCACAGATCATCTTCAATATGTGATCTATCTACTGTAGTTTTTCCATGGATCGTAGTGAAGTCCAAATATTTATTATTTTTACTTTTACCATCTGAGGTCAGATCTGAACATATGCATGCAATTATTATTTTTGTACAAAATGTACAAGGAATCAATAAAAGTGGTCTTCTTGAAAGTTGTAGCCAATGAAATTTGTAAACTTTTGGCGTTAGTTTCAAGTCATTTGGAGTTGTAATGCTCCAGTTATGATTAAAATATTGAGAAGAAAGTTTCTGCCTTAATATAACAGATTATACATCTCTGTTCACAAAAATTATAAAAAGTATCAAATGAACTCATAAAAACATGAGGCTTATGAGGTTGGAAAGTTAACTTCCAGAACTTGATTATAGCCTATAAAAACGTCCATTTTCATGAAGAAATGATTTTTATAAAAATCGTTGAAGTGGAAGAAGCTTTCTGGACAGAAAGTTGTAAACTCATGTTTAAGTGTTTCATTCAAAATAATGAACACCAAATATGAAATAAAGAAGATTATCATCTTTTGATCTTTAAATCCATGTTCTAACATATGCATGGTGTTGAAATACATCCATGATATATTAGAGATGATTATTAACATAAAAATTTAAGATTTAACATAAAGATGAACAAGATTTCAACAATATCACAATAATAATCGATTTTCACTTGATTTTCGGTTTGATCATGGATTACCCTTTCTATTAACACATAAAGATGTGAAAAGAGATAATCTACAAACATCAAGCTTTGCATGAGGATTTTAGCCATGGAAAAGGCTTAAAATCCGAATTTTTATGAAGAAGAAAGCAAGAAAATGGAAGAATAGTAAGTGTAGATGATGTAGTTTACCTTTATGTTCTTGTTTAAGCTTCTTAAAACATTTGAAATACTTGAATTGAGGTGGTTGTAGACTGATTTTTGAGAGGAGTTTGGAGAGAAAGAGTGTGTGTTCTTGAGAAAATGAAAGAGAGAGAGGGTGTGTGTATTTTTAGGAGAGTGTATGAGTGAAATGTGTGGGAAATGATGGAAGTGTATGGGGATTAAGGGCTGAACGTTTTTAGGGGATCTAGGGGTTATTTTCCCTTTATTTTTTTTTTAAAAAAATAAAGTTTAAAAGATGTATTAAGTTTATATTAAAGGTGTGTAAGTATATTGTATGGTATAAGGTTTATTTTGTGATGTTTTGGTGATTAATATTTGAGTTATAAAAGTTTGTGTTCTTTAGTTTATAAAAGTACTTTAATTTATGATTGAATTGCTTCCAATAGGTATTCAAGTGTTAGTTTATTATATTCGAGTTTCATTTATCGATTTACGAAATTTTAACAAATCTTGATTTTGAATTTTGATAGATATAATTGTGACAATTATGGGACCTAGATTTTATATTTCTAATTTCTTGAATTAAATTAATAGACATCTAATTTGTCTAAGTTTGATATTCACAAATTATTTATCCGATTAAATTTTACGTTGTCGAGTCACGGAAATTTTGGTTTTGCAAATCGTTAAGGATTTTGTTAAGGTATAAAGAGGTAAATTTTTCTTTGTTTAAATTGGCACTTAGTAATCTAATTTAAAATGTTTGTATGAACTTATGGTTCACTAAGCAATCACTAAGACGTTCTACGAATTTGATAAGCCTACGGAGTCATAACCTAGGATTTTCACTAGGATTTAAGGAATGCTGTAAATTTAAGATTCGAGTGCGGTAATGACCTGAGATTTTGACGGATGTCACAGTATCCCACCGTTGAAATGAATTTCGTCCCGAAATTCAATCCGTCCCATTGGGTGCCGATGCACTCGAGAATAGATGCGGATACTTGTGTCGAAATTGGTCCTCACGTTCCCATGTGAATTCAGGACCTCGTCGTGAATTCCATCGGACCTTAACAATGGGAATTCGGCTTTGCTTCAACCTTTTGACCTCGCGGTCCATGATCTCGAGTGGTTCTTCTATGAAGTGGAGTTTATCGTCAATCTGAATTTCCTCGAGAGGGACGACGAGTGTTTCATCGGACCATCATTTCTTCAGGTTAGAAACATGGAAGGTGTCGTGAATGCTACAGAGCTCTTGCGGCAGTTTGAGTCGGTAAGCCACCGGACCAATCCTTTGTAGTACCTCGAAGGGTCCAATGTACCTCGGGCTTAGTTTTCCTCGCTTTCCAAAGCGGACTACACCCTTCCATGGTGACACCTTTAGAAGCACTTTATCACCGATTTGAAACTCTAGAGGTTTCCTACGGTTATCTGCATAGCTTTTCTGACGACTTCTGGCTGTCTTCAGTCTTTCCCTAATAGTCGTGATCTTGTCAGTTGTTTCTTGTATGAGGTCGAGTCTCGTCAATTGTCTATCGCCTGCCTCTAACCAGCAAAGTGGTGAACGGCATTTACGCCCATATAAGGCTTCAAATGGCGCACACTTAATGCTAGTGTGATAGCTGTTGTTATAAGAGAATTCTACGAAAGGCAAATGAGTATCCCAACTTCCTCCAAAGTCGATCACGCAAGCTCTCAACATGTCCTCTAAAGTTTGTATGGTCCGCTCACTTTGTCCGTCAGTTTGGGGGTGATAGGCAGTACTTAAATCTAGTTGAGTACCCAGAGTTTTCTGGAATATTTGCCAAAAGCGCGATGTGAAACGACTATCTCTATCTGAAATGATGGAAAGAGGTATTCCGTGACGTGCAACAATTTCATCTATATAGATCCGTGCTAGCTTTTCCATCTTGTAATCTTCTCGGACCGGGAGAAAATGAGCAGACTTCGTCAACCGATCCACTATGACCCAAATCGAGTCATGTCCCCTTGCCGTCCTGGGCAAATTGGTTATAAAATCCATTGATATTTGCTCCCACTTCCATTGGGGAATTTCCGGCTGTTGTAACAAACCGGATGGTTTCTGATACTCTGCTTTGACTTTAGAACATGTCAAACATTTCCCAACATACAGAGCGATATCTTTCTTCATCCCTGGCCACCAATAATATTCCATTAAATCCTTGTACATCTTATCAGCTCCTGGGTGAATCGAATATCTTGATCTATGGGCTTCATCCATAATGACATCCCTTAAGTTGTCGGTTCTCGGAATCCATGCCCTCTCCTGGAAGTAACGAATTCCATCAGTCTTAATCTCAAATTTCTGCTCTAGGTTATGCAGAGTCTCATTCTTTATATTTTCAGATCTTAATGCTTCCCTTTGAGCATCAAGGATCCAAGTTTTCAAACTTGTCTGAACCAACATTCCCAAAGCTCGTACCCGTGAGGGTCGTAACCTTTCCTTCCTACTTAGGGCATCAGCTACTACGTTTGCCTTGCCCGGATGATACTTGATCTCACAATCGTAATCACTAAGCAATTCTACCCACCTTCTCTGTCTCATGTTGAGCATTTTCTGGTCAAAGATATGCTGAAGACTCTTATGGTCAGTATACACAATGCATTTTGCACCATACAGATAGTGTCTCCAGATCTTAAGGGCAAAGACTACAGCTCCTAGCTCCAAGTCGTGTGTTGTATAGTTCTTCTCATGCTCCTTGAGCTGCCTCGATGCATAAGCGATGACTTTGTTCTTTTGCATCAGCACACATCCCAATCCCTGGTGTCACAGTATACGACAAAATCCTCTGTTCCTTCGGGTAACGCCAAAATTGGTGCGTTGCATAATCTATGCTTCAGTGTTTGGAATGCTTCTTCCTGCATTTTACCCCAAACAAACTCCTTCGCCTTTTGGGTCAATTCTGTTAATGGCTTGGCGATTTTTGAAAAGTTCTCAATGAATCTTCGGTAGTAACCAGCCAATCCCAGAAATTGACGAATTTCCGTAGGGGTCCTCGGGGCCTCCCACTTCTTAATCGCCTCAATCTTAGCTGCGTCCACCTGGATTCCTCTTTCGTTGACCACATGACCAAGAAAGTGTACCTCTCGAAGCCAAAACTCGCACTTTGAGAACTTAGCGTACAAGTTTTGGTCCTTGAGTAGATCCAGTATCAACTTCAAATGGTGTTCGTGGTCACTCTTACTTCGCGAGTAAATTAATATGTCATCGATGAACACAATCACGAACTTATCTAGGTATGGTCTGCACACCCTATTCATCAAGTCCATGAAAACTGCCGGTGCGTTTGTTAGTCCGAAGGGCATTACTAGGAATTCGTAGTGCCCATACCGCGTTCTAAAGGCTGTCTTAGGGATGTCTTCCTCGCGCACACTCACCTGATGGTATCCAGATCGTAGATCGATTTTTGAAAAATAGGATGCGCCTTGTAGCTGATCGAATAGATCATCTATTCGGGGAAGAGGGTATCGATTCTTAATAGTTAACTTGTTTAGTTCCCTGTAATCAATACACATCCGGAATGACCCATCTTTCTTTTTGACAAAGAGGACGGGAGCTCCCCAGGGCGATGAGCTTGGTCGAATCAATCCTTTGCTCAAAAGTTCTTGTAATTGCTCCGACAGTTCCTGCATCTCAGCCGGTGCCAAACGATATGGCGCTTTAGCTACAGGTGCTGCCCCTGGAATTAGATCAATCCGAAATTCGACTTGCCTTGACGGGGGCAGTCCAGGCAAATCTTCCGGGAAAACTTCAGGGTGATCTCTAACCACAGGGATATCTTGGATACGCTTCTCCTTCGATTTCTTTTCTACCACGTGAGCCAGAAATGCATGGCACTCTTTCTTCAGATACTTACGCATCTTTATGGTCGACACAATTTTTAGCTCTCGGCCGGGTTTATCTCCCTGCACGGCAAGAGTTTCTCCGTCTTGTAGAGGTATTCGGATGACCTTTTCAAAACAGACAATCTCTGCTCGGACCTTGGCGAGCCAGTCCATACCCACCACTACATCGAAACTCTTCAGTTCAATTGGAATTAGGTCGATATTGAATGACTTATCAGCTAGGTCCAAGGTACAACCTAAAATTATGTCCCTAGCCTCAAATTCATGACCATTAGCATATTCGATAATATAGATCTCCTTTAGTTTGTCTGACTTTAAGTTAATCAGTGGCCTAAACTCTAGTGAGACAAAACTTCTCTCTGCCCCAGAGTCAAATAGTACAGACGCGTAGTGATTGTTTAAGAGGAATGTACCTGTCACAGCGTTCGGATCCTGCCTCGCTTCCTCAGTTCCAATGACAAACGCCCGTCCCCGCACTGGGCCCCTTTGATTTCCAGCATTGTTATTAGGAGCTCTATTCAGCCTTGGGCAAGTGTTTTTGAGATGATCCTGGCTTCCACACTCAAAGCATGCTGCTTTTTGCCCATCACTCCCATTACCATTCCTACAATACTGAGCATAGTGGCCTGCCCGTTTACACTTGTCGCACACCGGACAATTTCCTGAGTGGTGAAAGTTGCACTTGTTGCATTTTGGATGCGGGCCATTGTATTGCTTTGGTCCTTGTGCAACCACACCATAGTTTCTCGCCACTACATGCTTCTTATCTGGGTTACCACCGCCCCTGCTCCTTTGTTGGTTTTCCAGCTTCCTTTTTCCACCATCTTTCCCTTTCGACGATCCGCCTGATCTAATCAGATCATTGGTCAGACGGTTAGCCAAGACCACAGCCGACTGAATGGTTGATGGATTCGCTGAGGTAACCATTCCTCGAATTTCTGGGGCCAAACCCCATATGTACCGGTACACTTTCTTCTCCTCTGGGGTAACCATGTGGGGCACTAGCCTTGCAAGCTCATGAAATCGGGCAGTGTACTTATCGATGTCAGTCCCAACCATGGCATGGTTCCAGAATTCAGATTCCAATTTCTGGAGCGCATCTTTTGGACAGTACTCTTCTATCAACAACTTCTTCAATTCCTCCCATGAAAGGTTATACGTAGCTACGCGACCACGGGTCTGAATCTGGTTATTCCACCACGTCAAAGCTCTTCCTTGAAACATGCATGACGCATATTCAACTTGGTTTCCCGGTGAGCATTTGCTGATGTGGAGCACTGACTCTATGCTTTCAATCCAGGATAACAGCCCAACAGCACCTTCTGTCCTGAAGAATTCCTTGGGACGACACGACATGAAGGATTTGTAGCTGCATCCTTGATTGTTGTTGGTAGGTTGTCCTCCCGGGTTCCCTTGAGCTGCATTGATACCCGCGGTGATTTGAGCAACGAGGTTAGGTAGTGCCGCGTTAAGTTCTCGAGTTACTTGTTCAGCTACGTTGTCTGTGTTTCTCCTTGGAGGCATGATTCTAAGTCAGGTAAAGGCTATTGGTTAGTGCTTGTATTGCGTATTTGTATAGTTACAACTTTAATATATTAGTAATTATTCAAAACTAACTTATGGTAAAAGTTTTACTTTCAAGTAAGTGTGTAAGTAACTACCACAGTCATATAAAGTAAGCAAAATAAGGTTTTTCCATTAATAATCCAGAGTTTTAAAATTTGGATCAACCATTACATTACAATCCTTCATAAATAACTGAAATAAAATACATTCACTAAATTTTAAAAGTTGACGCATGCTACAAGCACTACACTTTAAACCAAACTCCCCAAACAAGTATTGCGGCCAAAAGAAACGTGAGCCCTGCTAACACTCTGCACCAAAATATCACCGTACTCGCTGTGTCCCGAGCATCGCTCACCCGATAAATCAACCGCTCGGTTAGGTCTACAGTATTACCCAACATCTGTCCATGATGGACAATGCTAGCCCTATGAGCCTGAAGTTCGTGAGTTATACCGTCTACCCTGCGTGCTAACCAGAAAGTCATGTTGGGATCTCGTGAAATTGGGATCCCAGAAACAGTCTCAGGGGGTACATTTCCTGAAGGTCGGGAAGGTCCTGTTCCTGGAGGGAAATCTCTGACTGCAAACCTAACAGGAGGGGCAACGCTCATACGAGCAGTGGCCCTCGATCGCACACCATTCTGAGGTGGCTGGGGTGAGACGGGTGTCGGGGTCATCCTAGTAGTTACCCTGGTGGCCTCTCGGCTGCTAACTTCATTTTCTGACTCTGGGTCATCAGAGGGGTCCTCCTCAAAGGGTTCCTCCTCAGAGGGATCCTCCTCTGGCTCGTATCTCGGTGGGTTGTCACGAGGGCGACCAGTGTAGTAACCAGAATCATCAGCTGATCCTAGAGCGTGCAGTGAGGAGTGTGACATGGTAAGTCTGTACCAAAAGATGACTTAGTTCCTAAAGATGTACTTAGTTACTAAGAGTGCCACTATAGATGCCTACAATATGCAATGCACTCACACAACGTTTGCTTTTCATAGGTTTAAATAGGAAAGAACATCGAACATAATCACAGTATACCTACTCCGTGTCTCGCATAATCTTACCTAAATTAAACATAGGTGATCAGGCTATGTCTAATTGAGGTCTAATAATGCAACACACGGGTTAGTTATACTAGTTATATGCTCGGTTTAGTTAAACTGGTAATACTTTTGGTGTTTTAAGAAAATATTATTTAAAAATGTTGGTTATAGTTGGGGTTTTCGTTTGGAAAAACCGGCATTCTCTATAACCTTAGGCTCTGATACCAAACCTGTCACACCCCGCTAAAGCGGAAACACGAGATGTAACAGTACCGGGTAACAATGCATAAGATATAGAAGCAACACCATACATAATTTGTAGAAAGTATTACAAGTTATTACAAGTTCAACCCATAGTTTCAAAAGAGATTACACCAAGTTCATAAAGGTTTCCAAAAGATAGTCATAATTCAAAGTGAAGCAAACGCATATGAGTATGCATCCATGCAAAAGTACTCCTAGAATGCACCTTACTGTCGTTCGCCTGAAAAGCATGATAAAACAAAAGAGTCAACTATGGTCATAGTTGGTGAGTTCACAGGTTTAATGCCACAATTAACTGAACGAAAAGTTTTGCTCCTAAGAGACATAAATAAAATGATTGGTTGTAATAGTTGCGAATATGAAAGGTAATATACAAGAGTGTTAATGCAATTGAGGCCACTACTAAACCGATTCAACCGACACATGCCCCAAGCTCCATGTTCTATCGCTAACATGAGTAAGGTGATACTATGCACTCACGAACAGTGTGAGTGAGGAGTGGTTTCCCCCTAAATAGCGCTATCCATAAATATCAACGGCTCGTCTGGCTCTCGGACGAGTTAATAAGTAGTGTAAACTGTATTTCCGGGGACTTTAGCACGATAGTACTCAAGCATAACAATAGTATATACCAATTCGCATAAATAGTATAACAAAAGTTCAACAAGTTCATAAAGAGTACAACCAATTTAGTTAAAGTTCGAGATCATGCTTTTCACCCCAAAATAATAAACAAGTAAAAAGGGGCTGTGAATACTCACAATTGAGTGTAAGAGTAAACGATGAATGTAGCGCGCGTGCTTGTCGGGTATGACTCCTATCCGAGACCTATGAACATGAGGTTTCTAATTAGTTCCTTGGTAATTTAGGTTTGTTAGGATTGCTTAACTAAGTATTTAGATTACGAAGTGCCAACATGGTTTGTTTGCTTTTGAAGTTTGTTAGAGTCCAATAATCGCATGGAATATGATAATGTTTACACAAGTGTATAATATCCCACGATTGTTAGTGTCTTAGAATCATAATGTTTTGAGCTTTGGAACTTTGGTTCCTTCCAAATTATGGTTTACAACACACAATCGATAAATATATCATAAGACGCCCGAATCCCTTTAGGTTATCATTTATTCCCAAAAATAGTAAATTTCCCGTTTTCAAAATCGGAACCGATTATTGTTGACTCGGTCAAACCTTCTCGGTTTTACCCGAGGCTTTTACCCAAACCTTAAACATGTTTATGGGTCAAAAAGAGTTAGTCTTTCCTTAAGTAACAAGTCCGCAAGTGTCGGTTTTTAACTTTTACCAAAATCAGTCCATATTCTTATTTCTAGAAAATTACCTCAGTTGGTTTAATTTATTAAAAATACATATGGTCCGAAATAAAATAAGGCAAAAATCACAGATCATCTTCAATATGTGATCTATCTACTGTAATTTTTCCATGGATTGTAGTGAAGTCCAAATATTTATTATTTTTACTTTTACCATCTGAGGTCAGATCTGAACATATGCATGCAATTATTATTTTTGTACAAAATGTACAAGGAATCAATAAAAGTGGTCTTCTTGAAAGTTGTAGCCAATGAAATTTGTAAACTTTTGGCGTTAGTTTCAAGTCATTTGGAGTTGTAATGCTCCAGTTATGATTAAAATATTGAGAAGAAAGTTTCTGCCTTAATATAACAGATTATACATCTCTGTTCACAAAAATTATAAAAAGTATCAAATGAACTCATAAAAACATGAGGCTTATGAGGTTGGAAAGTTAACTTCCAGAACTTGATTATAGCCTATAAAAACGTCCATTTTCATGAAGAAATGATTTTTATAAAAATCGTTGAAGTGGAAGAAGCTTTCTGGACAGAAAGTTGTAAACTCATGTTTAAGTGTTTCATTCAAAATAATGAACACCAAATATGAAATAAAGAAGATTATCATCTTTTGATCTTTAAATCCATGTTCTAACACATGCATGGTATTGAAATACATCCATGATATATTAGAGATGATTATTAACATAAAAATTTAAGATTTAACATAAAGATGAACAAGATTTCAACAATATCACAACAATAATCGATTTTCACTTGATTTTCGGTTTGATCATGGATTACCCTTTCTATTAACACATAAAGATGTGAAAAGAGATAATCTACAAACATCAAGCTTTGCATGAGGATTTTAGCCATGGAAAAGGCTTAAAATCCGAATTTTTATGAAGAAGAAAGCAAGAAAATGGAAGAATAGTAAGTGTAGATGATGTAGTTTACCTTTATGTTCTTGTTTAAGCTTCTTAAAACATTTGAAATACTTGAATTGAGGTGGTGGTAGACTGATTTTTGAGAGGAGTTTGGAGAGAAAGAGTGTGTGTTCTTGAGAAAATGAAAGAGAGAGAGGGTGTGTGTATTTTTAGGAGAGTGTATGAGTGAAATGTGTGGGAAATGATGGAAGTGTATGGGGATTAAGGGCTGAACGTTTTTAGGGGATCTAGGGGTTATTTTCCCTTTATTTTTTTTAAAAAAAAATAAAGTTTAAAAGATGTATTAAGTTTATATTAAAGGTGTGTAAGTATATTGTATGGTATAAGGTTTATTTTGTGATGTTTTGGTGATTAATATTTGAGTTATAAAAGTTTGTGTTCTTTAGTTTATAAAAGTACTTTAATTTATGATTGAATTGCTTCCAATAGGTATTCAAGTGTTAGTTTATTATATTCGAGTTTCATTTATCGATTTACGAAATTTTAACAAATCTTGATTTTGAATTTTGATAGATATAATTGTGACAATTATGGGAGCTAGATTTTATATTTCTAATTTCTTGAATTAAATTAATAGACATCTAATTTGTCTAAGTTTGATATTCACAAATTATTTATCCGATTAAATTTTACGTTGTCGAGTCACGGAAATTTTGGTTTTGCAAATCGTTAAGGATTTTGTTAAGGTATAAAGAGGTAAATTTTTCTTTGTTTAAATTGGCACTTAGTAATCTAATTTAAAATGTTTGTATGAACTTATGGTTCACTAAGCAATCACTAAGACGTTCTACGAATTTGATAAGCCTACGGAGTCATAACCTAGGATTTTCACTAGGATTTAAGGAATGCTGTAAATTTAAGATTCGAGTGCGGTAATTGCCTGAGATTTTGATGGATGTCACAGTATTACAAAACTAAATACCCGAAATTTCCAGTAGTTTCGATACTAATTGAAGTCCTAAATTGGCGGGTGTTACAGTTTTCCCGATTCGTTTAAACGTTTAAATAATTTCGTACGCGTTAAATTGTGGGTTTTAAAATACGAATAATTATTCGATATTTCACTTGAATCATTTCACCAAATACTTAATAATTGAGTTATATAACTTAACTTGTTTCGTTTTACTTGCGCGTTTAATAATCTAATTGCGTAGCCTTGGTTTGTACGATACGGTACGAATACGAAATATTATCCAAGTAATATTTTGGATATGATAGCGTTATTAAATAATTTTATATTATTTAACAAAATTGTTCACCAACGTCCGTATTAATTGAACCGAATTGCATTCAGTTTGAAACTTGTACGATTTAATCAAATCGCATGATTGTATATATTCAACAATATATAATACTTGATACATTAATTAGCTTAACACAGAACTAATTACTTGTATTATAACTTATTAGGCACTAATCACTAGTCCTAATTTGGCGGGTGTCACATTTTGTATCATTTAGTTACACAAAGAGTGATTTATTCTTGGATTTGGTCACATAAAATTAGATCAAAAGTGGCCATAGGTGATAAAAAGTGTGACCATATGGGCTGCAATGTCAAGTAAACTTGTATTTTGTGTTACTATTTCCATCCAATGGACACTTTATTTTTATGTTTGTGTGGCGTTTTGTATCATTTAGTCACTCAAAGAGTGATTTATTCTTGGATTTGATCACATAAAATTAGATCAAAAGTGGTCGTAGGTGATAAAAAGTGTGACCATATGGGCTGCAATGTCAAGTAAACTTGTATTTTGTGTGACTATTGCCATCCAATGGCCACTTTATTTTTATGTTTGTGTGGTATTTTGTATCATTTAGTCATTCAAAGAGTGTTTTATTCTGGGATTTGGTCACATATAATTAGATCAAAAGTGGTCGTAGGTGATAATAAGTGTGACCATTGTTCACCCAATGGCCACTTGAATTGTATGTTTGTGTGGCGTTTTGCAGTATTTAGCCACACATAATTAATCAAACAGTGGCCACAATGTGTGACCATATTATGTGTCACACCCCCAAAGTCGGGTTGCGGAAGCATTCGGGTCGAGGCATGACTAATCAATCATCAAAGCATAAGATACATAGCAAATGACCTATAAATGAGACGTTTGAAAAATAGTTGTTACATTTCTAAAATAAAGGTATATGCAAGTTGCGAGTTCGCAAAGTAATTCCAAATACATAAGTTGTAGTACAAAAGTTATGCAAGGAAAATCCAAGTGTTTGAAATCATGCGACTCGAGCTAGCATATCTTGTAGCAATCCTAGTCCTGCTGGGCACCTAAGAACATATGCTAAAACGAGTCAGCTAAAAAGCTGGTGAGTTCATAGGATTGTTAGTTGAAAACATAAAGTTTGAACCTTGTATGTTTTGAAAAGTAATTCAAAATCCAAGATTTTGAATTGTATTGTTATAGTGTTGTAACACCAATGTGTATACATCTAACGAGGTATCTCATACCTAAGTATTTGGGGTGTGTACCTAAGTACATCGAGAATATGGCATACAATGCCTAGATACCTATTAGGTATAAGTATGTCTACAACCATGAGGCACAACATGCCTAAGTACAATCGAGTAAGTGTATGACCGTGTCATATCGAGGGTGTGGCAATCCATGCCTAGAATACCTATCCGGTATGGGTAAATCTACCAATGTGAGGCAATACATGCCTAAGTACGAATTGAGTAAGTGTATGACCACGTCATATGATAACAAGTAATAGACTAGTATGCCACCTGGCATAGTGTGTCACCTCCAGCAACATGTAAGTGTAGTCCCGCAGAACTATAAGTAAGTATTTATCCAAGTACTGAGTCAACGATCTTGAGTGTAAGCTCGTCGATCCGTTGATGAGTGTGAATCTCAAGTGTAAGCTCGCCGATTCCGTCACTATGTGCGAATCTCGAGTGCAAGCTCGCCGATTCCGTGTTTTGTATCACTTTACCATGATATCGTTTTGTATCACTCTAACCGTGATATCGTTTTGTGCCCACTTTACCATGGCATCGAACAGTGTTGCTCGCAAGCAATGTATATAATTGAGAGCCGAAGATACTACGACATGCCCAACTAAGTAATTGAGAGCCGGCAGTACTATGACATGCCCGACTAAGTAACTGAGAGCCGAAAGTACTACGACATGCCCGACTAAGTAACTGAGAGCCGGCAGTACTACGACATGCCTGACTAAATAACTGAGAGCCGGCAGTACTACGACATGCCCGACTAAGTAATTGTGTTTGTGTAAGTGTATGTATACCAATATACGTATGAAGATTGTAGGTAGCATCAAGTGCTCGAGATAGAGTACAAGTATGAGTGTGTATATATATACATCAAGTGCTCGAGATAGAGTACAAGTATGTGTGTGTATATATATACATCAAGTGCTCGAGATTGTAGGTAGCATCAAGTGCTCGAGATAGTGTATGTATACCAATATACGTATGAAGATTGTAGGTGGTAGTCTTAGTTCCTAAAAGGAAGACTAATCTTGTAAAGGTCTAGCCCCGAAAACAGTAAAACAGTTGAAAGAGTGGGTCTATGAACTGACCTGACGAGTTAGTGATCCTACGATACGCGCGTCGTCCGATGGGTAAACTCCTAGTGTCCTAAACACGTGAGGTTATATGAGTACGAGACAAATCAGTTTGCCTAAGCGAGTTGTGTGAATATTCATTTGTCGTTCAGGTTTGGAAACTATGTACGGGGGTCCGGGGGCAGCGCCCCTGGTAGCGGGGTCCAAGGGGTGGCAACCCCTGGAGGGGTCTAAGGGGCAGAGCCCCTGGCTGGGGTCCAAGGGGTGGCAACCCCTAGCGAGGTCCAAGGGACATAATGGAAAATTTTTATTTCTATTATGTTGCTGTAGTGAAAAACGCTCAGAAATTCCATTTTGGAGTAAAATTAGCTGGTAAAATTTGAGTCTCGACACTTGGTGAAAATCATGTATTTTCAAGGTTCTGTGTTTTACGACATAAGGACTGTGTCGCTAAAAGGTTCTGCGACACAAGGATTTGCGTCGCCATGTGCGACATAAGGCTTTGTGTCGCTACATGCGACGTCGGGGTTTTTAGTGCGACGCAAGGACTTGTGTCGCAGTAATGCGGCATAGTCTGCGACATCAATACTGCGACATAAACCTGCGACAAAAGCTATGTCGCAACACTGTTTTTGGTCCTCTGCGACACAACGGTCTGTTTGACGGTTTTTCACTCAAAACCAAGATCTAACCTATTTTTGGACCAAATCTTGTTGATATAATGTTAATACATGATATATTAAGTGTTTTTAACAAGAAATAACAAGAAAAAGTGGGTAATTCCTTACGATTTGAGAGATCGAGTGAGGAGGATGATGATGAACTTGATAAAGAAGATGAAGATGAAAATGATGATGTTGATGATGATCTGCTATTGCTGGTGCTGATTTGTTGTTGTTGGTGGTGATTTTTGTTGTTTATTATTGTTGTTGTTTGATGAAGATGAAATAGAGAGAAAGAGATGAGATAGAGATAGAGAATGTGTGTTTGGTGTTAGAGAGAAAAAGATGAGAAGGAAGAAGAAGAAATGAGGTGAAAAATGGGGAGGGGATTTGGGTTTTGTCAAAACTCATATCCCCAAATTTGTACCTGATCTCCAACCACAGTACAAAATACCCGTGTTTTTGTACCTGATCGTAATATAAATTTGATATTTTAAATTTATAATTTTGTCTATATAATTTCGTAAATATTTTAAATAAATATATTTTACTTGAATTACCAAAAATGTAACGCGTTATTCTGCGTTCTTTCAGATTATTTCAATAGTGATTATTAAATAATCGTTGTGTGTGTGTGTGTGTATATATATATATATATATATATAAAATTATATCTATAAAGTTTCGAATACTTTGCTATAATCGCGTACTAAATACGATTATTTGAAGTTTAAATTTGGCGCGAAATTTGACTTTTTGACCAGGTGTTACAGTAAATGACGGCGTTTGAAGCGAACTAAACTTAGGATAAGTTGTATTATTCAAAAAAATGACGAATTCATTATATCCTAAGTTGTTATTGGCGTATGTGACGTAAACGACAACGTTTGAAGGGAACTACTATATTTAAACTTAGGATAAGTTGTATTATTCAGAAAAATGACGAATTAATTATATCTTAAGTTTGTTATTGGCGTATGTGACATAAACGACGGCGTTTGAAGCGAACTACTATATTTATACGTAGGATAAGTTGTATTATTAAGAAAAATGTCGAATTTATTATATCCTAAGTTTGTTATTTGCGTATGTGACGTAAATGACGGCGTTTGAAGCGAACTACTATATTTAAACTTAGGATAAGTTGTATTATTCAAAAAAAATGACAAATTAATTATATCCTAAGTTTGTTATTGGCGTATTTGACGTAAACGATGGCGTTTGAAATGAACTACTACATTTAAACTTAGGATAAGTTGTATTATTCAGAAAAATGACGAATTCATTATATCTTAAGTTGTATTATAAAGTTATTATAAGTTGTATAATTAAACTTAGGATAAGTTGTATTATATCTGTTGATGCATCTTTGAGTGTCTGTCAGTTGGTCTATCGAGTTGTAATTAGTGTCGTTTGTTACTTAATAGAAATATAGTTTTTGTTAATGCGACACTCGTGTTTTAGTTTAGGCGACACTTGCCTGAGTGACGCATAGCGACACTTGATTGAGTGACGCATAGCGACACTTAGGTAAGTGACGCATTAAGGCGGTCACATGCGACACTTACACAAGTGACGCATGTCGGCTGTGTTTTAGTATAAATACAAACCTACGGGTTTTCGGCTAGGGTTGACGAAACCCTAGCACAATTTGTCGACTTAGTTTCTCTGTAATCAATCCCTATACTCAATACAAGCTAATAAACGAGTTTTCTTTGTTTGAATATCATTGTTTCGGTTTGTGTTTGTTAGCATCAAGTGTAATTGATTGATTCCGCCTATCAATTACTGTCAATTGTCATCTAGATCCAAGCACTAGGCACTTTCAATATCCTTGATATCGCGTAAAAAGCCATGTTTTTACTACCGATATCTCTCTCATTCTAGAACAATTCTTAGGATTTTAAACTCAAAAACAATACAAATCAATGATATTATGCCAAGATGATCAAAACAAGGTTGCACGATAAAAATCAAGCAAAACGGATGAAAAACAAAGATTCCACACACGTTTGAAGATTAAAGGCATCAAAATGAGATTTGAAGACAAAAGTGCCCATCATCAACATCCATCTAATCCAAGATGTTCGTTTTCAAATTACGAATCCAACAGAAGAAGAATCAACAAAAACGGATAAAGAATAAAGATTCTACGCCTGCCGGAAGATCCAAATGATTCATACGCAATATCTGGAGATAGGACACATATTTTTGGGATATCTTTACATCAAAGTCTTCGTTTTTGAATTACAAATTTAACTCAAAAAGAATCAACGCAAACGGACGCATAATGAAGAAGATACGCACGAATTAAGCAACGCAGCGAAAGACGACGGACCGGGGCGGGTGGCAGCCATCCGCCGCCGGCCAGCCACCATCCGCCGCCGGCCTGGTAGTGAGCGGCACCGCCTCCCCTCCCCCCATCTCTTTTCCACTTTTCCGTCCTTGCGTATTCCCGGTGCGCCACCTTTCGCTACTTTTTCGTACCCGGTGCACCACCTTTCACTCTTTTTCTAATGTGAGCCTAGGGATGCTAACGTGAACCACTTTTCACCTACAAATCTGTAACACCCCCAAATTTATTGTTTAGCAGAAGCAAGATTTGGGTGTTACTAATCAATATTCAAAGCACAGAGATTAATAGTAAACGACTCTATATGCGTCGTTTTAACAGAATGTATTAATAGCAAAATGTTTACAAGGTTTGAAGCTACATATAGCTCGTGTTCGTTTAAAATGAGAGATTTCAATACATAAATACTTATACAAAATATATTAATGCAAGAAAATCTCTATTGTCTGCATGTTGACTCGAGCTATAGTTTCCTGGGGCAATCCTGCCTACTGCTTTGTACCTGCGATACATGCTAAAATGGGTCAGCTAACGCTGGTGAGCTCACAGGTTTGAGTATCAAATAAGTTGTATGAACCGCAAGATTTAAATAGTTGATTTGCATCCAACAAATGATAGTGGTAACAGTATACAGCCATGAGCACATAGTTGAGCTTAACTCGTGAGTCAGGACACAGCCTGAGCGTTTTCGCCTCCACGGATGCCTAATCAACATCCGTCTTCCTTAAATATTAGTACGTCCGTTTACCCGGTTAGTGCTTGCTAACCCGGACGAGGTGGGTCAATCCTATATGGTACCATATACTAATATTCATGCTACAAATGTATTAACAACTATGCTGATGGAGGGCTTTAAAAGATTAGTTGTGTAAAACTCATGTAGTACATGTAAAAGTTGTACTTGCGTTCACGCGTTAAAACAAGCAATATATCACACCCCTGAGTAGAAATAGTAAAAGAGGGGCTATGAGACTCACCTGAGTCTTTAGAGTTTATATCAATAAACTGAGATTGATGAGTCAGGAATCGAAGTCCAAAGACTTGTAACCTGAGGGTGTCCACGACACGCGATGGTTATAAACATGCGAAGGTATCTATCAAGACTACCTTGTAGTTGTTCGTTCAACTTATAATGTCCAAATGATTACAATTTGGTTGATTGTTTAAGTGTTTGAAAATGTGTACGGCCCGTTGGTGATTGTTGGTAATAATAATATTATCATTATTCTTGAAAAACGTGTTCCAAAGTGTTTTAGAAGTCATGTCGCATTCGTGTTTGATGTCATACAAGTTTAACACTTTGTGTGAAAATTTAGTTGTAACGCTGTTACTCGTGACCCTAGGGTAAGGGCGAAGCCCGTTAATGACGGGGGTCCGGGGGCAGCGCCCCTGGTAGCGGGGTCCAAGGGGCGGCAGCCCCTGGCGGGGTCCAAGGGGCAGAGCCCCTGGCTGGGGTCGAGCTGGACTTGAATTGCTTTGGTGAAAAACGCATCTGGACTTGAATTTCGGTGAAATTGAGTGTCAAATTTTGAGTCTCAAAACTTAGTGAAAAATGAGTTTTAAACTCTCTGTTTTTAGCGACACAGCATGCGACACAATGGTCATGTATGCGACACAAGGGTTGTGTCGCATAAGAATGCGACACAAGAGCTTAGCGACACAAGGGTTGTGTCGCATAAGTGTACGATGCTGATTTAACAGCGCCATAGTGATTGTGTCGCATGGGATTTGCGACATAAGGTACGACATAAAGGGTCTTATGCGACACAAGGCTTGTGTCGCAAAGATGAACACTCAGACAGTCCCCAGCGACTGTCGTGGTTTTCAAACCCAAAACCCAAACCTAACTCGTTTTTAGGCTATAAAATCATGTTTTCCTCATACATTTGGACAATACTAAGTTGTGTAAACATTATAACACCGAAATAATACACCAAAATGAGTAGATCTAAATATTTAGAGAATTTCTTACAATTTCAAATCGAAGCTAGAGGAGGCCGAAAATGATGATGATGCTTTTGTAAATCTTGTTCCCTGCTTGATGGTGATTCCGAAAATGTGAGTTTTGTGGTCGGATTTGATAAATCCGAAAATTTGGTGGTGATGGGTTTGAGAGTGTTTAGTGGTGTGTGTGTGTTTTTGATGGATGCAAATGAAAGAAAGAGGAAAAGGGGAGGTGGGGTGAAGGTGAAAGCCTCACCTTTTTCAGTCCCCGCGATCGCGCTCCGTGCGGTGTTCGTTCTCCCGTTCGTTTAAACGTTAAATGTTTATTTTATACGTTTAAATACACGTTTTAAATACGAATAATTACCCAATATTTTGATGAAGTATTTTACCAAATACTTAATGGTTGCGTTATAAGGTATAACTTTAACTTGTTTCGATTTGTTTGCGCGTTTAATAATCTAATCGTGTAGTCCTTGTTTGTACGATACGAATTTGAATTGAAATATTATCTAAATAATATTTTGGATATAATTGCGTTATTAAATAATATTATATTATTTAATAAAATTTTCACCAACGTCCGTATTAATTGAATCGAATTGCATTTGATTTGAAACTCGTACGATTTAATCAAATCGCATACTTGTATATATATACTCATTAATATATATGTTGGTACATTAATTAGCCTAACACAGAACTAATTACATGTATTAAAACTTGATTAGGCACTAACTACTAGTCCTAATTTGACGGGTGTCACAAAATAGCATCCCTTAGACCTCATTTGGAGACATCTTGAACACCATCTTTTAGCATCTTCACATCTTTACACACCTACATTTAGATATCTTTCTTTCTTTGTAATTTTAATTCTTCCTAGTTAATTAGGCTAGCTAATTAACTAATCAAGGAAGATTTGTACGGAGGTGCTCCGGGACGCATATTTTAGCTACGAGTTATTGTACTTCTTTCCAGGTGTTAATCTATCTTCCATATTTACTATGTTTGTTCTTTCTTTAATAAATTTAAATATGCATGCTAGAATTGCAATGATTAACTAAATAACTCAATTGTTTGCTATGATAGTCATTTAGGAGAAGTTTGAATATGTGATTGTATTGTATGTCATGAGATTGCGGATGCTTTATATTATAGATAGATGTAGGAATTGAATCCTTATCGTTTATCTGCCCAACTCATGTTGTGACTAAAACTTTATCCAAAAATAAACGTAGCTAACTCATAGGGTATAGGTCACTTAGTTATACTATGTTAGATTGAATCATTGAGCTCAGCATGGCCGGTGTTCTCTTGACCACACTAGGATCTAAGAGACACGGAACATGGGAATAGAGGTAGATTAAGATTTAATTCGGACAGACGATATTTTTTAGATAACTTTCGGAATATCCTCGACTTAGATAACACCTTTGTACGCTTAAATTGAACTATTGCCTTGATTATCTTATTGCATGTTCTTGTTTGATTGTTACCTTAGGATTATCATGATAATAAGATATATTTAGCCCTTAATAGTCGTGAAATAATGTGACGGCCCCTATTCAACTATTCTTCGATATAGTACTGGAAACGCTTATGGCTGAATACAAATGTATGGAAGTCGAGATCGACCGAAGGTAGTCATGTTATGAATCGATTAACAATCGTGTTACTTAGGTTTCTATTCTTAGTATAAACCATCCCTGTTTTCTTGCATACTTGAGTAATGTTGATAATTTGTATGAATAAGTGATGACATACTATCCGACCGTCTAGACCGGTTATTCCAACCTGTTCCGGCGAGGGTAAAACCCGTTTACAAGATTGTTTATTCAACAAACTGTGTCGTGATTCGGACGTCTCTGATGACCGAGATTGGGGAATAGGATTTGAGATTAACTGTTGGATAATATGGACATGCATTTGAGAGAACTTTCAGTGTATGTTTTAATATTTTCTGCAACCCATGTGACATTCTATATGCCTGATTGTGGACACATCCGCGTTAGCCCAAAAGAAGGACTGTAGAATAGCTCACATTAACCTACAAATTTATCCTCTTATTTAACTTCACCTAAACCACTTCATAGTAGACAATCGCTTTAAATTGTTGAACGCCCGAAGTAACCTCCACCTTTTAGTTTATCTTAAATTTTATTTTAATTTAGAAAAACCCAAAACCAAAACCATCTTTCTGAGCCCCAACTAAATTCATAAAAGTTCCTAAACCCTCCTAGTTTCAATTCGTCGCGCTTTGAAGAACGACTCTAGGTCATACTTATCCTTTGCTAGCCCTTAGATTAGCAATAGTAGTAACCCTAGGCCCCAACCTTACTAATTAAAAACCCACTGCTGTGCTACATCTCCATTAGAAATTCCAACGACCAGTGTGCAGCGCAACAAGTTTTTGGCACCGCTGCCGGGGAGCGTCGGTGACCGATTTTAGGAGCGTAGCAACTTTAGTATTTAGCGATCCTTTTGAAAGATTAACATCAATCAAAAGTTATATTTCTTGCCTTTAGGATTAGATTAGATTAGTTTTACCTACTTTTTAACCAACCATGTCAACACCTTATCCTGATTAGACCCAACTTTTGGATAATTCTTCTCCCACAAGCCACTTATTTTCCTCATAATCACTTTTGCCACTTTTTATGCTTGAACAAGACCTTATAAACAAAAGAGTAACCGGATTTCAAGACAATATTGACGCCATGATAAGAATTTCAGAAAAATTAATCTCTAACATGGAATCCATTTTGAAAAACTTAAGTTTTTTTGAGGAAAGTACGTCAGCGAGCACTAATCCACCAAGTGACGATGTGTTAATTGTAACAAGAGGAGGAAAAGTAACCAAAGTTAATCCACCACCGCCAGATAACAACCCTGAAAACACTTCCTTGCCTACACCTATACCTAGTGAACATGAGTCAATTGACATCCCTGACCCATCACCAGCCCAAACTCAGGATAATGTACCTCGTACAAGAATACCTTATCCTGGAAGACTTAAAAAGGGAAAGCAAGAAGCCAAATTCAGAAAATATCTGGAAATGTTTAAAAGCCTACACTTAAATGTTAAATTGTTAGATGCTTTAGTAGAAATGCCTTCATGTGCCAAATTCTTTAAAGAACTACTTTCAAACTAAGAAAAGCTTAGGCACATAGTTAGTTTACCCTTAGATGCTAAATGTTCTTTAATTGTGGAACATGGTCTTCCACCTAAACTAGGCGATACTGGATGCTTTACCATACCTTGTTTTCTTCAAGATAATGCCTTAGCCGACCTAGGTGCTAGTGTTAATCTTATGCCTTATTCCCTCTATAAGAAATTAGGATTGGATAACCTGTTACCTACTCGTATGACCATTCAATTAGCAGACAGATCAGTTAAACTCCCTTGAGGGATTACTGAAGATGTCATGGCAAAAGTCGATAAGTTCATCTTTCCGGTAGACTTCATTGTCATGGATATAGAGGAAGACACCCATGTCCCGCTCATCCTTGGCAGACCTTTCTTAAACACCGCCAAGGCTGTGATCAACGTAAACGAAAAATCCTTAAAACTGAGAGTGGGAAAGGAGGAGGTCACCTTTAATGTCAATCGATTAATGAAGAAACCTCTGGAAGAGGACCTTGGTTTGTGTGATATCATGTAGGACATTTTTGACGAACATCTCCACAAAGTATTGGCAATATCCAGTCGGGATCCGATACCCAACACGGTAGTCACCGTTCGGAGGTTATACAATGAGGACCCTAGGCTGCACTCCGCAATCACTTCACCAACAACATCCGAAGAGCTACTATTTCCCATGTTTGAAAAGAAATCCTCTTGCACTAATGGCAAAACAATCACTGTTCCATTAGGATGCGGCACACCGATACCTTTGCTAAAAAGAGAGGGGACCAAACCAAACCCATTTCCTTCAATTAAAGAGATCCTAGATTCATTCAAGGGAATGAGTATGGAACCACCCCCAATTGAACCACAACTAACCAACCAACCCGTACCACTACCACTACCCGAAATCACCATAAACCAATCTTCAACCGCTCAATTTCAAGAATTCCAGCTCACCGACGACAGAGGGATTATTCTCACCCGAAATGACGAAATATCCTCATCAACAGTAAACAATGATGAGCTAAAGACGAATGAATTTTCAAACCAAACCGAGTGGGTCGAAATAGCATCAATTTGCACATCTGAACCCGAGATAGATGAAGCACCATTCCAAGAAGAGTACGAGAAACTAAATAGAGACGAGATAGCTAGAATGAAGCCGTCTATTGAAGAACCACCAACCCTAGAATTGAAAGAATTATCACCTCACCTTGAGTACGCTTACCTCCAAGGAACTTCACAGCTCCTAGTAATAATCTCAAAGGAGTTAAAACCCGAAGAGAAAGCTCAACTAATTGATGTTCTGAAATCGCACAAGAAAGCAATCGCGTGGAAAATTTCTGATATACAAGGAATTAGTCCGAACTACTGCACCTTCAAGATTCTCATAGAGAACGATTTCAAACCATCCGTGCAAAGGCAGAGGAGAGTGAATCCTAAGATTCAAGACGTGGTCGAACAAGAAGTTATCAAACTCTTGGATGCTGGATTGATCTATCCAATCTCTGATTCACCTTGGGTTAGCCCCGTTCAAGTGGTTCCAAAGAAAGGAGAAATGACAGTCATTACAAATGAAGACAATGAGCTTATACCAACTCGGACTGTCACCGGTTGGAGAGTTTGCATCGATTATAGGAAGTTAAATGAAGCAACTCGTAAGGATCACTTCCCACTTCCGTTTATTGACCAAATGCTCAAAAGATTATCAAGGAATGAATTCTACTGTTTCCTTGATGGATTCTCCGGGTATTTCCAAATCCCGCTCGACCCGAAGGACCAAGAGAAGACAACATTCACATGCCCGTATGGAACATTCGCCTACCGACGAATGCCATTTGGATTATGCAACGCACCTGCGACATTTCAGAGATGCATGGTTGCAATCTTCCACGACATGATTGAACGATGCATGGAAGTCTTTATGGACGACTTCTCGGTCTTTGGAGACTCTTTCGCATCATGCTTATCAAACCTCGATAGAATGCTCTCCAAATGTGAAGAATCGAATCTCGTCTTGAATTGGGAATGATGCGCTCCCAGCCGTCATTGTCGTTGGTGTTGTTGTAATGACTGAGGGGCGATCAGGGTGTTTTAAAATTTATTTTTCTCGGGGCCTAAACCTCCAAACTACCTACTGGTAATAGGTACAAGTACCTGATACTAGTACGTGGTAAGGATGATCAGGGTCATCTCGAGATGGTCGAATTTGAAACGGAGCTCATTTGAATAATTCAGTCTTCAAGATGGGGTTCAGATAGTTGGTTTTGTTTTGTTTTTATCTAATTTAAACTACTAACAATTAAATTAAAAATAAGCTAGCTAGCACGTATGGAACAACCAAGGATAGGGAAGATGTGGTTCACCATGACTTGGGATAGTATAATACCGGGATGGTGTTTATGATGGGGACACTTTCAGATTAATAGATTAACAGACTTTGGTGTAAACACTAGAACCCTACCAATTAAATTCCCGTTGGCATGTCACTAGGAACTAGGTTATCATGATTCTGATCGGAGCAATACGCTAAACTCCCAATACTTACCTAGTTGAAAGATAAGCAACCTATCTTGGTGAAAAACCGAGGTACATGAATAAAACAGCGTATTGTCTCATAGGTCTGACCGTTCTTAACACCTAAGCTTATCTCACGTTCTTCTAAATGTGTATCTAATTATTAACTTGCTATGTTTAAAGAACCAAATATGTAAGATCTAGGGGGTTCATGTATCTAAGTCACTAAGACTTTCCTTTCTAGACCTTGTTAATACTTTTCTTAAGCTTTAATTACTTTGATTTATGACCTAGACCTCTCCTTTTCAAAAAGTTATACAACCCTGGATTATTCGCAGTTTGTCAAAACGTGTTTCATATGCAGACCATACCTTTTAGTAATAAACAGTTTATTTTACAGAGTAATTCCAGGGCCTCTTACGTCTAACGTGCAGTTAGGAGTAATTGACAGTGAAAGTGGCATTCTAAACTAATTAAATAAAAAGCAGTGCAGAAATGTAAATCTAATATGTACAACGAATGGTTTCACTGTGTCTTACTTATTGCACGTCATGGGTACAGATAACTACTTACCATAATTAAGGTTCATGACTCCCTAATATCTAAGTTGTAGTCACGTGGATAACTAGAAAGGGTGCTTCATAAATTAGGTCTAGTGTCATATATTTAAACAATTACAAAGTATAATAATTCCCATTCATATAAGTTTCTTTTTATAAATTTAAACTATGTTGGAATGAGTTGTTTTTACGATCCTATCAACTAACTAACGTAGAGTTGTCCGCAATCAGAAGATATGTCACATGGATAGTAAACACAAACAATTACAATATACCGGAAGTTCTCCCAAATGTACTGAACACATCGGCCAACGACTACCCTCAAATCCTATTCCCCAATCTCGGTCGTCAGAGACGTCCGTATCATGGCATGCTCTATTGAATAAATAGTCGCATAAACAGGTTTTACCCTACCGGAATAAGTTTGGGCAGTCTGGTCATAAGCGGTTGGCCAAACATGCCATCATTCGTTCATAATATTATAATTAAACTATAAACAGAAATTCATTTAGCACATTTATAATATTGATCCGTAAAATAACTACCTTCGGTCGTCCTAGACTTCCATACGTTTGTACTCCGCATAAAGCGTTTCCAGCACTATATCCGGGAACAGTCTAATAGGGGCCGTCATATTACTTTACAATATTTAATATCATCCCATTATAACTATCTAAATCATGGAAAACATATAAGCAACTACTCGCATATCATGGCAATAGACATCTCTAATGTTAATACATCGTAAACATCAAACAAGAACATTACAAATAATTAATAAAAGAAAGGATAGATATTACCCATAATTATTGCGAGCAAAACGATGCTTATATTACTTCCAAATATTCCAAAGTGTTACATTGCTAAGCTAGCTACTACTAACTACTACATAATTAATCTCCTACTTATCTCTCACTAAATTAATTAAATTAGCTTAGAGAGAAAGTAGAGAGAAAAAGAAAATAAAAGCTAGAAAGAAATAAGAAAGATATGAAAGGTGTGGAAGGTGTGTGTGAAAATGAAGCCTTAGGGCTGCTATTTATAGATGAAATGTGGCTCATGTTAGCATTCCAAGGCTCACATTAGAAAAAGAGTGAAAGGTGGTGCACCGGGTACGAAAAAGTAGCGAAAGGTGGCGCACCGGGTACGAAAAAACATGGAAAGGTGGCGCATCGGGTACACGCAAGGACGGAAAAGAGGATATGAGACGAGGGGCAGGTGGCCGGCGGTGGCCTGTGGTGGCCGGCGGTGGCTGGCTGCCACCCGTCCCGGTCCGTCATCTTTCGCTGCGTTGCTTAATTCGCGCGTATCTTCTTCGTTTTGCGTCCGTTTGCGTTGATTCTTTTTGCGTTGGATTCGTAATTCAAAAACAAAGACTTTGATGTAAAGATATCTCAAAAATATGTCTCCTATCTCCAGATATTGTGTACGAATCATTTGGATCTTCCGGCGGGCGTAGAATCTTCATTCTTTATCCGTTTTTGTTGATTCTTCTTCTGTTGGATTCGTAATTTGAAAACGAACATCTTGGATGAGATGGATGTTGATGATGGGCACTTTTGTCTTGAAATCTCGTTTGGATGCCTTGAATCATCAAACGTGTGTGGAATCTTCATTTTTCATCTGTTTTGCTTGATTTTTATCGTGCAACCTTGTTTTGACCATCTTGGCATAATATCATTGATTTGTATTGTTTTTGAGTTTAAAATGCCAAGAATCGTTCTAGAATGAGAGAGATATCGGTAGTAAAAACATGACTTTTTACGCGATATCAGGGGAAAATGTCATTTTATGGTGAAAGAAGGAATAGTTTTAGGACATAGGATATCAAAATCAGGAATTGAAGTAGACAAAGCCAAAGTCGAAACCATCACTAAACTTCCACCACCAACCAACGTCAAAGCTATTCGGAGTTTTTTAGGACACGCTGGATTCTACCGCCGTTTTATCAAGGACTTCTCAAAGATCTCTCGACCTATCACCCACCTTTTAGGAAAGGACATCAAGTTTGTGTTTGACGAAAATTGTATGAAGGCCTTCAACTACCTAAAGAAAGAGCTAACCAATGCCCCAATCATGGTTGCTCCAGATTGGAGTCTACCATTTGAAATCATGTGTGACGCTAGCTACTTCGCAGTAGGGGCAGTTCTCAGACAAAGGAAGGATAATCACTTCCTATCAATCTACTGCGCTAGCAAAACGCTAACAGACGCTCAAGAAAACTACACAACAACTGAAAAGGAGCTGCTAGCCGTAGTGTTTTTCTTTGACAAATTCCGATCCTATCTAATATTGTCCAAAACGATAGTGTACACGGATCAATCCGCTCTAAAATACCTCTTCAAAAAGCAAGACGCAAAACCCAGATTGCTACGATGGATTCTACTCCTACAAGAATTCGACATCGAGATAAAAGATAAGAAGGGAGCAGAAAACGTCACCGCAGATCATTTAAGTAGACTTGAAAATCCGTCAATGAAACAACTTGCAGAAAGAGATATTAGAGATCGATTTCCTGAAGAACAATTAATGAGTTTAGGAAAATCAATGCAAGGCTCGCAATTCACTGATGATCCTTGGTTTGCAGATATTGCAAATTTTATAGTTGGAGGGATCATAAGAAAAGGAATGTCATCATCACGAAAACGGAAATTCTTCCATGACGCCAAGCATTACTTTTGGGACGATCCATACTTGTTTAAGGTCTGTCCCGATCAAATTATAAGAAGATGTGTCGATGGGAAAGAAGTCGAACACATACTCCACAAAAGCCACCACGGACCAACCGGAGGACACCATGCATCTAATTTAATAGCAAAGAAAGTTTATGTCTCAGGATTCTACTGGCCCACTATCTTCAGAGACGCACAAGACTTGGTGAAACGTTGCAATATTTGCTAAAGGTTTGGAAATATCACAATGCGTAACGAAATGCCATTGACGAATATCCAAGCATGTGAAATATTTGACATATGGGTACTAGACTTCATGGGACCAATTCCAAAATCTTATGGGAAATAATACATCCTAGTGGCTGTCGACTACGTGTCCAGATGGGCTGAAGCTCAAGCCTTTCCAACAAATGACTCAAGGGTCATAACCAAGTTCTTAAAATAGCTATTCTGTCAGTTTGGAACCCCTCAGGCAATCATCAGCGATTGTGGCACACACTTTTGCAATACGCAGTTTATGAAACTATTGCAACAATACGGTGTAACCCACAAGACGTCTACGGCCTACCACCCACAGAAAAATGGGCAAGCAGAAATTACAAACCGAGCTCTAAAAAGGATCTTGGAACGAACAGTTGGTCAACATGAGGAAAGATGGGCAAATAAGCTAGACGATGCTTTATGGGCATTCCAGATGGCCTACAAGACACCTTTAGGAATGAACCCTTATAGGCTTGTGTATGGAAAGGTATGTCATCTTCCAATCGAATTATAGTACAAAGCTTACTGGGCATTGAGAAATTGTAGCCTGGATCATACGATAACAGGAACACACCAGAAAATGCAACTTAACTAGCTGGCAGAATTAAGAGATCAAGCCTACGAAAGCTCCGATAAATTCAAGAAGAGAACCAAAGTGCTCCATGATTCAAAATTCCGCCCCACATGCTTCAACTCAGGTGATAAAGTTCTACTCTTTAACTCGCGATTTAAAAAGTTTTCTGGCAAATTTAAAACACGATGGAGCGGCCCATTTACAATAGCGAAAGTATTTCCATATGGTTCCGTCGAGCTCGAGGCCCCTGAAGGAAACTTTAAGGTAAATGGTCACCATTTGAAACATTACGTACAAGACTTTCCCCCATCCGAGGAAGTCTATGGTTACAAAGAGCCCTGATAGAATAGCAGAGTCAAGTTACGAGACTAGATAAACAAAGCGCTCTTGGGAGGCACCCCAAGCTTATCTTACGTTTTCAACATTAATTTTCTTTTCTTAATTTAATCCATTTTATGCAGTTCTCGCCTCATGAAAGACTAATGATTATTCCTGGGCCTTTAACCTTTTATATTTTGCAGGATGAGTTCACGATCAGACATACCACGACAGAGACGCTCACGTGCCATGTATCACTCCCGGAGTTCATCACCGGGCAGTAGCATGAGGACTGTCAGAAGATCCCAGTCACCACCTCCTAGCTTGGATGAGATCTTGGCAGACTTGGTGGAGGTGACCGTTCAGGAGACATTTCTTCTGCGTTCCACCGATACTAGGTTACCTTCATCTCACCGACTAGAGGGACAGACCGCAGGGAACTCCAGAGTACCCATATTTGAGCATGGGGTTACTACTGCAGACCCTGCTGTCACATGGTGTATACTGAGGGCCCTTGAGGTCCAGCACAGTGCCATCGCTGAGATCCACACTGCTCTGGGCTTCCCCTCCACACCTGTGTGCCCCTTTCAGATGGGACCTTATCCCACTCTGCACATTCCACCGTGGGACTTATTTCCACCTTGGAGCATGACTGCGCAGTACCACCCCACTTTTATGGACCTACTAGAGGAGTTGGTTGCTGCACTAGATGCTTGGATTCAAGATCTAGAGGATGGTACCGCATCTCCGGTCCACACCATCGAGGAGTCACCATCACCCACATCGGTCGTTGAAAACACGATCTTCACGGATGATGACTTCACCGATTGGGAGACGCTCTCTGCTGACATGGATTAGTTTCTAGTAGTTATTTATGTTAAGTATTAACACGTATTGTTGGTGTTTAATATTAACGTGTATTGATGTTTGTGAAGAATGTTGATTATGCAGAAATTGATGTAGGAATTATGGAACGAGTTCATTTTAATGAGCCTGGTCCGTCTCCAGTAAATCCACATACACACGCAGCACAAGGGAGTATCTCTTCTAACCTTACTTTGCTTGATGAAAACACACTAAAATTCTAAGTAAAACTCTAAGTGTGGGATTATGTCTCACAAGAGAGAGAATAGCTTCGAAAGATTGACCAACGTTCGAAAACCTAAGTGTGGGATTAACCCAACTTAGAAATAGAACATTAGGGATAATGTTCTTTTAAGTGTGGGATGACAGTAGTATTCACTACTAAAGTGTGCAACATTAATTTTGATTAATCTTTTAAGAAAAAGTCATGTTTTCAGCAAAATTTCAAAATTTTCAAAGTCAAAAAGGGGTATTTTCGTTCAACAGATATTCAAAGGCTTGGAATTAGATAATGTCGGGCAAAACCCTTTGAGGATTTTCAAGCTCTGTTTCGAGGCAAGCAATCGCATGACTAGGCACTAAACCACCAAACTAAGTGAGGATTCTTGAGCCATATAAAAGCACTCATCTTTAATGCTTCACTTTTCGATTGTGAGTGTGCCGGTGTATGCTCTCTAGACTCGGAACTTGTTCAAGCAATACATTTCGAGATTACAAAAATGGGCGTCATACGTGACGAAGGTGCAATTAGAGGACCTTGACATTTCCCAGGATAAAAACCCTCTCGTAAAACCCTTGCTTTCAAGCCTAACCTAACCAATACTCACCTTCAGCATTGAAGATCAGTAGAAAACATGTTGAGCCTTAGCCTTTTCATTTCAAAAACTTACTTCAAAAGCCAATCCCTTCTTTCATCTTTTGGCCATAGCCTAAGTTTCTGTTCTGTCAGAAGAATTACTATTAGAAGTACGGAGCGTTCCCTAAAGGATGAGCATCATCCGTAAAAGGAGCTCCAAGAAAAAGAAATTCGGCAAAAGCAAAAGTTGTCAGAAAAAAATAAAAGCCCAAGGATCATTTAAAGCCAAGGGAAAGGTTTATCAAAAGAAAACTTGAAAGAAAAAGCTGCAAAAGAAGGCTCAAAGAGAGAAAAATCCAAGAAAGAGCACCACCAAGCGCCAAAGATAAGTCATCACAGACAACTCTTAGGCTATATTAAAACCCCCAAATAAACCACCTACAAAACCCTTCATCCATATATACTACTTTCACCCTCTTATAAATGTCTAGGGATAATTTGCACCGTCCTCAATTAAGTATTGTAGATCTGATCCTCGACCAAGCTTATGATGACGGAAGAGCTGCATGACTTGCCCCTTAGTGAATTAGAAATTAGGAAACCCAATACACTTGAGTGAATTGAGTGACCACCTGTGAGGATCCCAGTCATGTACATCTTACATTATGAAGATTGAAAAGAGAGCCTGCTAGAACCAGGTTGGAAAAACATCAGAAGGTTAAAACCCTGCCTTAAATTTTTTCTTTACCTAGCCTGCAGGAATCAACGTTCTCTAGGATGCAAAGCCCCCTTTCCAGACTTTTAAAAACAGTTTTACTGAAGATTTGCTTGAGGACAAGCAAGTTCTAAGTGTGGGATACTTGATATCGTGTAAAAAGTCATGTTTTTACTACCGATATCTCTCTCATTCTAGAACGATTCTTGGCATTTTAAAGTAAAAAACAATACAAATCAATGATATTATGCCCAGATGGTCAAAACAAGGTTGCACGATAAAAATCAAACAAAACGGATGGAAAAACAAAGATTCCACACACGTTTGAAGATTCAAGGCATCAAAACGAGATTTCAAGACAAAAGTGCCCATCATCAACATCCATCTCATCCAAGATGTTCGTTTTCAAATTACAAATCCAACAGAAGAATAATCAACAAAAACGGATAAAGAATGAAGATTCTGCGCCCGCCGGAAGATCCAAATGATTCGTACGCAATATCTTGAGATATGAGACATATTTTTGGGATATCTTTTCATCAAAGTCTTTGTTTTTGAATTACGAATCTAACGCAAAAAGAATCAACGCAAACGGACGCATAACGAATAAGATACGCACGAATTAAGCAACGCAGTGAAAGACAATGGATCGGGGCGGGTGGCAGCTAGCCGCCGCCGGCCTGGTGGTGGGCGTCACCACCTCCCCTTCCCCCGTCTCTTTTCCTCTTTTCCGTTCTTGCGTGTACCCGGTACGCCACCTTTCGCTACTTTTTCGTACCCGGTGCACCACCTTTCACTCTTTTTCTAATGTGAGCCTAGGGATGCTAACGTGAGCCACTTTTCACCTATAAATATCAGCCCTTAGACCTCATTTGGAGACATCTTGAACACCATCTTTTAGCATCTTTACACACCTACATTTAGATATCTTTCTTTCTTTGTAATTTTAATTCTTCCTAGTTAATTAGGCTAGCTAATTAACTAATCAAGGAAGATTTGTACGGAGGTGCTCCGGGACGCATATTTTAGCTACGAGTTATTGTACTTCTTTCCAGGTGTTAATCTATCTTCCATATTTACTATGTTTGTTCTTTCTTTAATAAATTTAAATATGCATGCTAGAATTGCAATGATTAACTAAATAACTCAATTGTTTGCTATGATAGTCATTTAGGAGAAGTTTGAATATGTGATTGTATTGTATGTCATGAGATTGCGGATGCTTTATATTATAGATAGATGTAGGAATTGAATCCTTATCGTTTATCTGCCCAACTCATGTTGTGACTAAAACTTTATCCAAAAATGAACGTAGCTAACTCATAGGGTATAGGTCACTTAGTTATACTATGTTAGATTGAATCATTGAGCTCAGCATGGCCGGTGTTCTCTTGACCACACTAGGATCTAAGAGACACGGAACATCGGAATAGAGGTAGATTAAGATTTAATTCGGACAGACGATATTTTTTAGATAACTTTCGGAATATCCTCGACTTAGATAACACCTTTGTACGCTTAAATTGAACTATTGCCTTGATTATCTTATTGCATGTTCTTGTTTGATTGTTACCTTAGGATTATCATGATAATAAGATATATTTATCCCTTAATCATCTTGAAATAATGTGACGGCCCCTATTCGACTGTTCTTCGATATAGTACTGGAAACGCTTATGGCTGAGTACAAATGTATGGAAGTCGAGAACGACCGAAGGTATTCATGTTATGAATCGATTAACAAATGTGTTACTTAGGTTTCTATTCTTAGTATAAACCATCCCTGTTTTCTTGCATACTTAAGTAATGTTGATAATTTGTATGATAAGTGATGACATACTATCCGACCGTCTAGACCGGTTATTCCAACCTGTTCTGGCGAGGGTAAAACCCGTTTACAAGATTATTTATTCAACAAAATGTGCCATGATTCAGACGTCTCTGATGACCGAGATTGGGGAATAGGATTTGAGATTAACTGTTGGATAATATGGACATGCATTTGAGAGAACTTTCGATGTATGTTTTAATATATTCTGCAACCCATGTGACATTCTATTTGCCTGATTGTGGACATATCCGCGTTAGCCCGAAAGAAGGACTGTAGAATAGCTCACATTAACCTACAAATTTATCCTCTTATTTAACTTCAGCTAAACCACTTCATAGTAGACAATCGCTTTAAATTGCTGAACGCCCGAAGTAACCTCCACCTTTTAGTTTACTTAAATTTTATTTTAATTTAGAAAAACCCAAAATCAAAACCATCTTTCTGAGCCCCATCTAAATTCATAAAAGTTCCTAAACCCTCCGAGTTTTAATTCGTCGCGCTTTGAAGAACGACTCTAGGTCATACTTATCCTTTGCTAGCCCTTAGATTAGCAATAGCAGTAACCCTAGGCCCCAGCCTTACAAATTAAAAACCCACTGCTGTGCTGGATCTCCATTAGAAATTCCAACGACCAGTGTGCAGTGCAACAATCCTAAGTTTATATAAGTTATATATATATATATAATTAACTTATATAAACTTAGGATATAATACAACTTATCCTAAGTTTAATATATATATATATATATATATATATATATATATATATATATATATATATAGGGTTAATTATGGTTTAATACCCAAACTTTCAACTTTTTTTCATTATAACACCTCAACTTTTTTATAAACGTTTTAACACTCCAACTTATAGTTTGACCAAAACTTAATACCCAAACTTTCAACTTTTTTCTGTTTTAATACCTCAACTTCTTTTTTAACGTTTTAACACTCCAACTTATAGTTTGACCACAATTTAATCCCTTTAGTTTGTTTGTCCGTTTAAAATTACACTTCTGGATTTTTTTGATATGTACATATATATATGATTTAAATCCTTAATTGTAACGTGTCATCACAATTAATTTTATAATGTTTTATTTTGATAAATGGGTATTTCTAGTCAATTATTTCAACATTACCTATTCAGCAGGTTACCAGTTATAAATTCTCTGATTAAAATCTGACCAGGTAATAAGTTAGAATTATAACAATAATAAACTATAATTAAGAGGTTAATAACAATCGAGATGAAGAGGTTAGCTAATGTGACACCCGACAAATTAGGGCTAGCTATTAGTTCCTAATCATCTGCTAATAAATGTAATTAGTGCTAGATTAGGCTAATTGTATGTATCAATATATATATATTGAAATATATATATAAACGTACGCGATTATGTTCAATCGTGCATTTTCATATCGGGCGGATCCCGATACATTAATACGGACGTTGGTGAATTCAATTTATTAAATAATATGAAATTATTTGATAAACATATTTATTTCCAAATATTATTGCGATAATATTTCATAAGCATTTCGTATCATATATAATGCTCAGAAACGACCAAAAACACGCCAAACGCGCCCGACAATCAAATAAACGTCAAAATATATTTTATAAATTAAAATATATCATTTTGGATGGTAAGTATTTACTTGAAGTATCGTATTTCAAACCGATAACAAAAACGTTTGATTTAAACGTCACGCGATTTATTAATCGTAACACGACTCCGCGAACCACTACCAACACATCACAATAACATTTTTTATAAATGTTTCTAAGTAATAATAAGTATTACTTCAAGTTAAAAATATCGAGATTTAAACCGTTAGGTAAACACGCGTGTCAAACGTTTAACACCTAAATAAACGTCAAAACGAACGGGTAAACGATCACCGCACGGAGTGCAACCTTGAGGAAACAATTTAGGCACCCACTTGGAGTGGGGGCCCACTAAAATCTGCAGAAAATGAGGTCATGCCCCCATTTTCTTTAATTCCTTGACTCAATAATCATCAAACATCACCATACCCCATTTCCAAACCCACACTCTACCTCTTCTCTCATTCCTTACACAATCCCTTCTCTCCCACTCCTCCACCCACGAAATTTCTTCCCTCTCCACAGCCCCAAATCACCACCATTCAACCACCACGAAGACCATCATCATCCACCATCAAATTCTTGAAGAAAATCGAAGGAAAAGCTTGGTTATCGCGTCTTCTTTGCATTTCAACACTAGATCTTTGATTCTCTTGTAAGAACTCTTGATCTTTTGTTAGCATTACTTAGTTACTACTTATTAACATGTCTAGTTTCTCATTTAACAAGATTATGTCCAAAATATAAGCTAAAACTCGTTTTTCATGAACTTATATTCACACTGCTTTCTGTCCAGAAAAATGGTCAAAACCCATGATTTTTATAAAATTCATCTCTTGACTAAAATGGACGTTTCTTAAGCCTAAAATGTAGTTCGTGATGTTATCTTTCCAACGACACCAATTTCGGAACATATCGACTTCGTTTACTATTATAAAATAATATTTCCGTTAAGGTGCGCATTACTGTTCCGGCGGACAGAAACATCCGCCTCGTTCTCGAGACCATATCTCGAATTCTATTCCACTAAAACATATGAGACCAGTTCCAAAACCTCACATATTTTGTTAACTTTCAAAAGTCCTTGTTTGGACACTTCCAGAAATACACGGATTTTTGTGTATAATTCGGTCTTTGAACAAATGTCGGTTTTGAACCAAAACCAAAACCGACCACTCTTCATGATTATTTTTATTAAAAATAGTAAATGAACTGATAAAACTACCATAAAGTGCAGACTTACACTACACATATAGGAGAACATGTATGATTTTTCGTTAGACTTGATTCAGATTAGAAATAGGTAAGATCGGGAATTGATTGGGTTAAAAATCTGGAACCAAACCTAAAAGGGATTGTTTTTGTCATTTCACAGAATCCGACAATCCTTATTGTCACAAGAATTGTCCGTCAATCCTTATTGTCACAAAAATTAGTCCGTCAATCCTTATTGTCGCATGAGTGATAATTCCGCCAATCCTTATTGTCGCATTGGGTGATAATTCCGTCAATCCTTATTGTCGCATGAATCTTAATTCCGACAATCCCTATTGTCGCATAAATCGTAGTTCCGACAAATCCTTATTGTCGCATTAGTGATAATTCTGACAAATCCTTATCAAACTCTTTTCAGCACAGTCTCTAATAAAATGATGTCGAATATCAATATGCTTAGTTTTACTATGCTTCACCGGATTGTTGGTGATCGACATTGTAGATTCGTTATCAATCATCATAGGAGTATTGGTTATATTTAACCCGTAATCCCGCAGTTGCTGTTGAATCTAAAGAACTTGAGAACAACAGCTGCCAGCTGCAACATACTCAGCTTCACATGTAGAAATGGCTACTGAGCTTTGCTTGTTGCACTGCCAAGAAACTAATCTACCTCCTAGGAATTGACATCCTCCAGTTGTAGATTTCCTATTCTGATTGCATCCTCCATAATCCGAATCAGTATAAGCTATAAGATCTAAGTCTCCATCAATCGGATACCAAAGTCCCAGCTTCGGTTTCCCTTTGAGGTAACGAAAGATCCTTTTCACAGCTTGCATATGTGACTCTTTCGGATTTGCCTGATATCTTGCGCATATACAAACAGCAAACATAATGTCAGGCCTAGAGGCAGTTAAATACATTAGTGATCCGATCATGGCTCTATAAAGAGTTGGATCCACATCGCTATCACTCGATGTATTTGGTCCAAGGTTGTGATTGACTGGAATTGGAGTATTATAGACCTTACTTTCATCCATCTTAAAGCGTTCCAATAGCTCATATGTATATTTAGATTGATAAATAAAGAATCCATCCTTCTTTTGATCAACCTGTAATCCTAAGAAGAAATTTAACTCTCCCATTGCAGACATCTCAAACCTTTTTCTCATGACTTTCTCAAATTCTTGACACATCTTTTCATCCGAAGATCCAAAGATAATATCATCAACATATACTTGTACTAATAGAAAGTCATTCTTGTTCCATTTTACAAAAAGTGTACTATCAATTGATCCTCTTGTAAATCCATTCTCAAGTAGATAAGTTGATAGCGTTCCATACCATGCCCTCGGTGCCTGATGTAATCCATATAGATCCTTATTCAAACGATATACTCTATCTGGATTGTTAGTATCAGTAAACCCTGGCGGTTGTGAAACATACACCAATTCTTCAACTTTGCCATACAAAAAGGCACTCTTAACATCCAACTGATAAACTTTGATACCCTTAAAAGAGGCAAATGCTAAGAATACTCTAATTGCTTCTAGCCTAGCAACTGGTGCAAACACTTCGTTGTAATCGATCCCCTCTTGTTGATTAAACCCTTGAACCACTAGACGAGCTTTATTGCGAGTAATGACTCCCCGGTCATCTCTCTTACACTTAAATACCCATCTAGTTCCAATTGGATATTCTCCCTTTGGAAGGTCAACTAACTCCCATACTTGTAATTTAGAGAACTGTTGCAGTTCTTCTTGCATAGCTTCAACCCACGAACTTTCTTTGAGAGCCATTTGCACATTTTTAGGCTCGACTTGTGAGATAAAGCATGAATATAGACATTGATTAGGAATCCCTGTCTCTTTCATAGCAGTATACAAGCTTTCTAAATTTTCAGTTGTACTAACTTTAGATTGAGTCCTAGTTTGAACAGGAGTATTAATATCACCGATGATATTTTCAACGGGATGATTCTTACTCGTTCTTGTAACCGGTATTGAATCAACTACTGACTCATCTCCTAAGTTAGTACCAATCTCTTCTAATGAAGGAATATCTTCTGAACTTGCTGAAGATAACCTTAAATGATTCAAAGAAGTAAGTATATCATCAAACGTTGTTTGAAGATCCTTTTCAGAATCTTCAGTTGCTTGATACTTATCCTTTGAAGGTTGTTGTGACCCACTTGAAGAAGCTTCATTTGAGTCATTTGGTGTCCTGATTCCAGATTTCGGAACACTCGATGTTGAAGAGGGACCAATGTCCGATTCTTCAGACAATAAGTGTTTAGAGATCTCTGAATCACTGACAAAGTCACTTATAGGAACTTTAAATGACTGAAAGAGATCTAAATAGTCAAATTGCCAATCTAATCCCTTATGTACAGCAGGTACATAGCTCGTAACTTCAATGTTATAAGCAATTTCCAGTCGTCCTGTGACTTTATTGAAAACTCTTTTATTTGGTGAGTTGGGCATATAACCTAGGAAAAATCCTTCGTCCGCCTTTTCACCAAATTTAGCTTGATTTCCTATTTTCAATATTGTACATGGAACTCCAAAGGGTTCAAATCCCTTCAGATTAGGTTTCTTATTATTCAATAATTCATAACAAGTCTTGTTACGCTTTTTGACCGTAAGAACCCTATTTAGAACATGACATGCTGTATTCACTGCTTCTGCCCAAAAGAAGACCGGAAGCTTTGAATCTGCAAGCATTGTTCTAGCAGCTTCAATCAACGTTCTATTTTTCCTTTCAGCAACACCATTCTGTTGAGGTTCATATGGTGCACTGAATTGATGTTGTATCCCTTTTCGTAAGCAATAGATATTCGACGTTGAATTCTTAAATTCCGTTCCATTATCACTACGAATACGCTTAACTCTTGTTTTATAGATATTCTCTACTAGATCAAAGAACTCCATTAAAATTCCTGGAGTTTCATCCTTAGATCCCAAAAAGAATACCCATGAGAATCTAGAGTAATCATCTGTGATAACTAAACAATACCACTTGCCACCTAGACTTCTCTTGCTTATTGGGCCAAAGAGGTCCATGTGCAGCAGTTCAAAAGGCGAGGAGATTGAGTTTTCAGTCTTAGACCTGTGTGGTTTCTTGTGCTGCTTTCCTTTTAGGCAAGGAACACACTTGTCTTCTGACTCGAAACGTTTCTGTGGTACACCTAGAACTAAACCAGTCTTGGTTATAAAATTCATTTTTCGAAAGTTCAGATGTGCCATTCTTCTGTGCCATAACAATGTGTCTGCTTCTGAAGCCTTGGATAGTAAGCATGTAGACACCATTGAAGAATTAGGAACACCCATGTTGATAGCATAGATGTCGTTCTTCCTTGGTGCCCTCATCAATATCCATTCTTCTGGAATTGTGAAGCCTGGCTTCAGAACTAAAGCCTCCTTTTCATTAAAATGAACTGGATGACCTTTATCGCAGACTTGGGAAACACTCACTAGGTTATGAGTTAGTTCTTCAACGTAATTCACATCCTCTAGAGTCAAAGTTCCATTTGAAACTTTTCCTTTCCCAGTAATTACTCCTCCTTTGTCTCCTGCAAAATTTACTTTTTGCTTGAAACCTTCTCTGAAGTCCTTCAGTAGACTTCGTTCACCTGTCATGTGTCTTGAGCATCCACTGTCTACATACCACCAACTGTCCTTGTTCACAGTCTGCTCTTACACATAACAAGTTGTACACAGTTAGTTATCAAGAGGGACCCAAGCCATTACGGTCTTGGTTTGTCCCTGATCATCTACAATCTGAACCTCCTTAAAGTGACCATAACTGTTCCCATCGGGAGTCTTGGTAACTTTCACAGGATTTTGAGACTGTTGATGATTTGTAGTCTTAGGCCTATGAGGAGAGTGAGTAGAAAACCTCCTAGGCACATACTTAGATCCCTGTGCACTCGAAGTAGAACCATTCTCAAATTGACTATGGTTTCTACTTGGGGTCCTAAACCTCGAAGGTGTCTTATCTCTTGGTTTATTCAAAGTATTTTCGTTTAGAGTATAAGCCCTTTTAGATTTAGGTGGAGAGACACTATGATTACCATCTCTTTTCAGAATGTTTACCGGTTTGCTTCCTAATCCCGGTTTGGAGCCTAACCTATCTACAATCGAACTAGAAGTGGTCGGTGTCTTTACAGTATTCACTAACTTATGTGTAGCTTCCAACTTCTTATTTGGGCAACAAGAAGATACGTGTCCTTTTTGGTGACACTTGAAGCATGACATTTGTTTTCGTGACTTACTAACTTTGGCAACCGCTATTGGAGTCTTAGGCACTAAAGGATTAACAACATGTTCTTTATTAATCAATTTATCAATCTTAGTATCATGAATTACTTCACCCGGTACAAACTGTACTTTGGTGAAAGAAACTCTCTTACTATCATTAGATGAAGGATTCTTAATAAACTCCTTATGTGCCTCTGACAGATCAGGTTTAGCTACTGTTTTCTCAAAACTTACTTCAGTCATCTCAGTATCTTCTGGAAGCTTAGTGTAATTAGAATTGAAAGGAGGAGGTGTCTCATTGTAACCTAATCCTGACTTATCCTTTACACTTCGTTGAGCATCTAGCATCTTGTCCATCTCAGTGGTCCTATAATTTTCTATCTTTCTATTTTGCTCAACTAGCTTCAATTGACAGTCAGCCAACTCTTTCTCCTTATTAGCTATTTTCTGATTTAAGTCTTTTAGATTAATATAGAGACCATCTATGATAACAGCTTTTTCATTAATGGTATCTCTAAGAGCACTCTTATCAGAAGCATCAAACTTAATTTTATCTTTTAAGTCTTGTTTATCATCACTTAACCTACGCACATCAATCTTGGCTAGTTCAAGTTCAGATCTAACAGCCTTACTAGATTCAGTCAATAAGCTAACTTGAGATGTCAGGTTTTTATTTGCTACATTTAAAATACTAACCTGTGATTGCAAATCGGTAACTAAATAACAGACATCAGCAAGAGTAAGAATATCAAGACATACCCTTTTCTTGTCTGTTTGGACTTCAGCCATGTGTGCCTCAAAGTCTTCAGGAGTCATGTTTTCAGTTGACTCCATATATAGCACATCTTCATCACTTGCTTTAGCTGCAACCTCTGGCACCTTTACCTCACCCTCTGCATCAGTAGGCATATAGGATGTAGATCCATCAATCTCAGCCATGAAAGCTTCCTCAGACTGAGCTTTCCATTCATACGATCCATCAACTGTTTCACAACTAAGGCTTTGGAAGCGAGAGTGCTTCCCGAACCTAGTTGTCCATTGCCAGCTTCTACCTTAGGTCTTTGGCATTCTCTAGCAAAGTGTCCATAACCCTGACAGTTAAAACACTTGATCTTGGTCTTATCAAACCCTGATCTATTGCCAACTACCTTTCTACCTGTTTTCTTCAAGAAATTCTTTACCCTTCTTGACAACATAGCAAGTTGGTCCTGAAGGTCTATTTCTTCTAGATAATCAGGGTCTATCTGATCGTAATCTTCGTCAAACATAATTGGATAATTGATTTTACCCTGAAGGTAGTTTTCATAAGAAGCTACAAAGGAAGCAAGAACAGATAATTGTTGTTCAGCAGATTTCACACTCATAGGCATCTTTTGATGCTCCTGAGGTGACTTCTCAGTTGATTTGCCCTTTGCATCACTACCAGATGATGTAAGAAGACACAGATCATCGGTAATCATTTCACCCTTTCCTTCAGCATTACCAACAAATAAAGCATTGGTCGAGCTCGAGGAAGCAGTAGAGATAGTAGATTTTCCGTGATATAGTCCCGGATCCTGAGCCTGATCAGAATCAGTATCTCTAGTTTTCTTAGTGAAATCATAACCTCTGAGCTTATCAATGGCCTGTTCTAAGGTCATGGTTGCATACCTCTCATCGTTGTCTTTGAGCATTATGCCATGCATCTCCCACTTAGACGGTAAACCTTCAATAAACTTGTCGGTTTTCTCAGTCTCTGTAGATATAATCTCATGATCATCTAGCTCACTCAGCAAATGGTAGTATCTTGTGGTATAAGCATCATGATCTTCTCCTTTCAAAGCTTTAAACACAGTAAACTGCTTTTTCAGGAGATTTTTCTTGCCTGCTTTAACTTGTGGACTTCCTTCACATCTCTTTTCAAGAGCTGTCCACAAAGATCAAGCAGTATGGAAGGATTTGAGTTGATGATTAAGCTCCTTAGGAAGACTCATCTTGATTGATGAATGAGCCTTGTTTTCAATCTCAAATTCCTTCTTTTGTGCTTCACTCATCTGTTGATAAGTGAGAACCACAACTGCATTTTCAATAGTCTGGGTAGGTGCCGTGTATCCATTCTTGATACACATCCAGATAGATAGATCATGGAATCTACAGTAAGATTCAAACCTATCCCTCCAGCTAAAATAATCCTCAACTCTCAACAATTTAGGTGGGACATTAGATTTGCCAATCTCGTGTTCCATCTCAATCATTTTGCTAAGGTGTGACATCGTGAAGTTTAAAGTTAAAATGTATTTGCGAATTTAGACAAAGTAAAAATCTCGACTCGCAAAACTCAGTTCAACTCGCAGTGATGTCAACTCGCAAGTGATCTCGGTTCGCAAGAGATCTCGGTTCGCAGAATATATCAACTCGCAAAGAGGTTCGACTCGCAGAATGTCGACTCGCAAGGATGTCGACTCGCAAGTTCAACTCGGTTCGCAGACTTATCCTGAAACCCTAATCTCGACTCGCAAAACGGCTGAAAATTGCGAAAACAGAATTTTTTGGTATTTTTACGATTAAAACTGGAAATTTCGATCGTAAACAAACCCTAAATCGTCCAGAGAGTGATTTTGATCGTTTTTACACACTAATGCACGTCAAAACAATCCTAAATCACACGCGATTAACCCGAAAACTTTGAACGACACTCGTTATCTAGCCCGAAAGCTCTGATACCAATTGAAAGTCCCTAGTTCTAGGATCAATAACTTCGTTATCTGTAGTATTAAGGTGCGGAATTCCTCAATACGGTGTTATCTTACTAATAACGATTTAGTTCGCGTTTAGGTTAACCAATTGCTTTACTTTATACGAAGAAACGTCAAAGCCTAGCTGTTAGTCTATATTTTCTCTGAAAATTGAATTCGCAGGAATACAAAATCCTGATCTCCAATTATGCCAAAAGCTATTCAAAAGTTATGTTTTTCACGTATGAAAACACATATATATTCTAGTCTCAACTTGCAGCCACTGGGCCTGCGAGTTGACTCGACTCGCTACGCAGCCCAAGCCCATAATGAACACGGCTCGTTTGTCTCTGTTGAGTTCTGCGAGTTCAGATCTCATCTCGCATCGCAGAGCCTTGCGACTTGAGATCTCGACTCGCAGCAAATGTCTATAACAAATAACTGGACTCGCAGCATATGTATATATTGTTAAAATCTATATTCGTCTAACACTTTATCATAATAATATATTTAACGAATATTAATATCAAAACAATATCAATTTACAAACCAATATATCAACATGATAACAATTACACTAGTCATATCGCAAGGCTAGATCTGTTGTCACAAACTATGTCTCAACAGTGCATTTTCATATCGGGCGAATCCCGATACATTAATACGGACGTTGGTGAACTCAATTTATTAAATAATATGAAATTATTTGATAAACATACTTATTTCCAAATATTATTGCGATAATATTTCATAAGCATTTCGTATCATATATAATGCTCAGAAATGACCAAAAACGCGCCAAACGCGCCCGACAATCAAATAAACGTCAAAATATATTTTATAAATTAAAATATATCATTTTGGATGGTAAGTATTTACTTGAAGTATCGTATTTCAAACCGATAACAAAAACGTTTGATTTAAACGTCACGCGATTTATTAATCGTAACACGACTCCGCGAACCACTACCGACACATCACAATAACATTTTTTATAAATGTTTCTAAGTAATAATAAGTATTACTTCAAGTTAAAAATATCGAGATTTAAATCGTTAGGTAAACACGCGTGTCAAACGTTTAACACCTAAATAAACGTCGAAACGAACGGGTAAACGATCACCGCACGGAGTGCAACCTTGAGGAAACAATTTAGGCACCCACTTGGAGTGGGGGCCCACTAAAATCTGCAGAAAATGAGGCCATGCCCCCATTTTCTTTACTTCCTTGACTCAATAATCATCAAACATCACCATACCCCATTTCCAAACCCACACTCTACCTCTTCTCTCATTCCTTACCCAATCCCTTCTCTTCCACTCCTCCACCCTCGAAAATTCTGCCCTCTCCACAGCCCCAAATCACCACCATTCAACCACCACAAAGACCATCATCATCCACCATCAAATTCTTGAAGAAAATCGAAGGAAAAGCTTGGTTATCGCGTCCTCCTTGCATTTCAACACTAGATCTTTGATTCTCTTGTAAGAACTCTTGATCTTTTGTTAGCATTACTTAGTTACTACTTATTAACATGTCTAGTTTCTCATTTAACAAGATTATGTCTAAAATATAAGCTAAAACTCGTTTTTCATGAACTTATATTCACACTGCTTTCTGTCCAAAAAAATGGTCAAAACCCACGATTTTTATAAAATTCATCTCTTGACTAAAATGGACGTTTCTTAAGCCTAAAACTTAGTTTGTGATGTTATCTTTCCAACGACACCAATTTCGGAACATATCGACTTCGTTTACTATTATAAAATAATATTTCCGTTAAGGTGCGCATTACTGTTCCGGCGGACAGAAACATCCGCCTCGTTATCGACACCATATCTCGAATTCTATTGCACTAAAACGTATGAGACCAGTTCCAAAACCTCACATATTTTGTTAACTTTCAAAAGTCCTTCTTTGGCCACTTCCAAAAATACACGGATTTTTGTGTATAATTGGGTCTTTGAACAAATGTCGGTTTTGAACCAAAACCGACCACTCTTCATGATTATTTTTATTAAAAATAGTAAATAAACTGATAAAACTACCATAAAGTGCAGATTTACACTAGACATATAGGAGAACATGTATGATTTTTGGTTAGACTTGATTCAGATTAGAAATAGGTAAGATCGGGAATTGATTGGGTTAAAAATCTGGAACCAAACCTAAAAGGGACTATTTTTGTCATTTCACAGAATCCAACAATCCTTATTGTCGCAAGAATCGTCCGTCAATCCTTATTGTCGCAAAAATTAGTCCGTCAATCCTTATTGTCGCATGAGTGATAATTCCGCCAATCCTTATTGTCGCATTGGTTGATAATTCTGTCAATCCTTATTGTCGCATGAATCTTAATTCCGACAATCCCTATTGTCGCATAAATCGTAGTTCCGACAAATCCTTATTGTCGCATTAGTGATAATTCCGACAATCCTTATACATTGATACAGTATTTGGACAATCAACAACAAATACATTGATAAGTATACAACACAGCAAAAACATATAATAATAACACTTTTGGATTATTATTACAAACTGTCACCAACGGGCCGTACATATTTTCAAAACTCAAACTAATCAATCAAACAACCAAATTATTTGGACATTACTAGTTGGATGAACAACTAACATGAATGGTCTTTTGAGACGTCTACATATACTTATAACCTTGCGCGTTTTGAACGCCCGGCAGGTTACCGTCTTCGGACAACATCACCTTGTGCAACATCATACTTGCTTGATAGCAACACACCAGACTCAGGTGAGTCTCATAGCCCCTCATTTTACTGTTTTTAACCCAGGGGTGGGAATACATACTCGTTTTTGTTTTACATGTGGACATGAGTACTAAACCTCGATATATACTGCATGAGTTGTTTTGCTAATCATTTAAAGCCCTCCACTACATAGTTTGTTTATATGGATTTAGCGCGATTGTTAGTGTATGGTACCATATGGGAATGACAATCCCCGTCCGGGTTAGCACGCCCTAACTGGTCAAATAGACGCATTAGCATTTGTTCATACGAGTGTAGATTAGGCACTCGCAGGGAGGCACCCTCGCTCAGGCACTTGGTTGTGATCATGACACCTCAGTTAAGCTCAAACTATGGGCTCATGGCAGTGAGATACATCTATTTTATTTGCTTGGTTGCAAATCATTATATTAAATCTCATGGTTCACACATCATGTTTATCTTTACAAACCTGTGAGCTCACCAGCTTTTAGCTGACATTTTAGTATGTATTCTCAGGTACTCAGCAGTAGTAGATCTGCTCAGGATTATTAGCTCGAGTCGCATACAGACACCAGGAGATTCCCCTGCATTTCTACATTTTGTAAACTAGATATGCCTTAGAATCTCTAAACATTAATTACGAGCTTTTGTAAACATTATTACATTGTAAACTTTTATTGTATCAATGTAAGCAGTAAACAACGCATATAGAGTCGTTCACTTTATCTTATGTGCTTGTGATATTTGATTAGTCGCGCCCCGACCCGATTCGCTTCCGCACAGTAAATTTGGGGGTGCGACAGCTAATTTTAGTATTCTTTGAAGGATTAATAGAATACATATTAAATAGACAACACATAAGAAGAATTTCTAGTGTATTCAAATCGAATCTTGATTATTTCAAACTAAAGAGTTAACAAAAAAAATCCAGAAGTGTAATTTTAAACGAACAAACAAACTAAGGGGATTAAATTATGGTCAAACCATAAGTTGGAGTGTTAAAACGTTAAAAAAGAAGTTGAGGTGTAAAAACGAAAAAAAATTGAAAGTTTGGGTATTAAGTTTTGGTCAAACTATAAGTTGGAGTGTTAAAACGTTAAAAAAAAAAAGTTGAGGTGTTAAAACGAAAAAAAGTTAAAAGTTTGAGTATTAAACCATTATTAACCCATATATATATATATATATATATACACACACACACACACACACACACACACACACACACACACATATATATATATATATATATATATATATATATATATATATATATATACGTATCATTATTTAAATATAAGGCTAATGAAACTAGAAGAAAAAAAATTGCTACAGCCTAGATTCGAACACGGGGTTAATTGGTAGCCGCAATATTGTTTTCCACAACTCAAGGAAACCACTCAGGCACAAACTGTTTTTGTTTTTGTTTATTTTTTTATAACGTATTCATTTTAAATTGTATGTAGGTTACTTTATATAATTCACCTAATTTACTTAATTAAGCGGTTCTTTTAATTTTCAAACCCTAATTATTTACAAAACACGTCGTACACTACTAATTAAAGATTCAAACACTACAATGAACAAGTCTTGGATGGGAACAAACAGGTGAACACACTTCATAGAGATGGAGTAACAGCATTTATTGCTCACGCATTAGACAACTTGAAGAAGATGACTAACATCGACCAACAAGGTAATAAACAACATGTTGAAATCCTCTGTCCATGTACCAAATGTTTAAACCATGTAGTGCGTAAAGTGGAGGAAGTGCATTTCCATTTATTCTGTCATGGCATTGATTTAAACTACACAAAGTGGACTAAACATGGAGAAAAGGATGAGCCACGATTAAGTGTCGTGGAACATCACAATGATACAACAGATTTTGTTGGCACATAGCTGACGGATTTTGAATCAGACATTCCAACAGATGGCCCAGAAGTAGTGGATATGGTTAATGCTGCAAAAGAAAATTTTGATGATGAGGATCCGGAAGACCATGCCAAGTTTCTAGAACTACTATCAGACGCCGAGAAACCACTTTACAAAGGATGTCCTGACTTCACAAAGTTGTCATCAATTGTTCAACTACTCAACTTGAAGAGTAAGTATGGATGTTCTGATAAGTTCTTTACTGAATTACTAGTTTTGTTGAAAAAGATGCTACCTGATAGTAACGAATTGCCAGAAAAAACTTATCAGGCAAAAAAATTATAAAATTGATGGGGTCAGGATACAAAAAAGATAGATGTATGTATAAACAACTGCCTTCTTTACTGGAAGGAGGATGAGGAATCGACAATGTGTCGAACTTGTGGGACATCAAGATGGAAGCTGGATAAGAATACGAATAAAGTGTACGAGAAAACTCCAGCAAAGGTAATGTGGTATTTTCCTATAATACCAATAATGCAACGTCTCTTTAGGATACGAAGTATTTTAGAAGATTTAATATGGCACGCGACAAGGAGGAAAACAGATGGTGTGTTACGCCACCCCGCAGTTTTACAGGCATGGCCTACCATAGATATTGCTAAAGATCCAAAAAATCTAAGGCTAGGATTATCAACTGATGGGGTTGACGTCAACAAAGGAAATAGGCATCACAGTGTATGGCCAGTTTTAACTGTCATTTACAACCTTCCTCCATGGTTGTGTATGAAAAGAAATGTTATAATGCTTTCCGTTTTGATACCTGGATACCCGAGAAATGATATCGATGTTTTTTTAGAACCGTTGGTTGATGATCTGCAAACCTTATTCGAGACAGGGGTCGATACATATGATGCTTACATAAAAGAAATCTTTAATTTACGTGTGGTTGTGTTATGGACAATAAACGATTACCCTGCACTTGGTACTTTATGTGGCTGCCCAACCAGTAGATACAAAGGTTGTGTAGTATGTCAGAAAGATACATATTGTGTTAGACTTCCTGCATCATCCAAGCAGAGTTATGTGGGTCACAGAAGATATCTACCATATAACCACGCGTTCAGAAAGCAAAAGAAGGGATTTAATGGAGAACAAGAATTCTGCCCGTCTCCAATTCCAATGACTGGAGAAGAAATATACAACGAGGTAAAACATATTGAAAATAAGTGGGCAAAACGACCAAACAATAAGGCATCAGGAAACCAGAAAGATACAAGAGGCGTAGGTGGGAAGATCCAAAAGCACAAAAGGAAAAGAGGAAAAGAAGATGGTAGTTCAAGCCAAGTAAATGAACAAGATGGTGCGTACTGGAAGAAATTCAACATTTGGTATCGAAAGCTTAAGTATTGGAGGTATAATGAAGTTCAACATTGTATTGATTTCATGATATAGAAAAGAATGTTGGTGAGAGTCTAGTCGGAACTTTGCTAAATGTTCCAGGAAAGACGAAAGATGGAGAGAATGCTCAATTGGATCTGAAAGAGTTAGGGATAGATAAACCAGAGTTGTTTGCTAGGAAAGACAGAGACAAAATAGTACTACTGTCGCACCCCCAAAATCATGATTAGCGGAAGCATACTTTGGGTGCAACTAATTCACGGTAATCACATCACATAAGATAATAATAAACGACATCTACATGTGTCATTTTGATAAGATACATTAAAATAATAATAGTACATAAGTTTAACAAAAGCATTGAGTTCACATGATTGATTTGAGAGATTTTAACACATATCTAATTATACAAAATGTAGAAATGCAATAAAATCTCTTGATAACAGTGTTTGCATGTGACTCGAGCTAAGATCCTGAGTTAGCAGTCCTACTACTGCTGATCACCTGAGAATACATGTAAAATGGGTCAGCTAAAAGTTGGTGAGCTCACATGTTTAATTGATACAATTTAATGTATGTTACACAAGATTTATAAATTGATTTGCAACCAAGCAAATAAATAATGTATATATATCACTGCCATGAGCACATAGTCTGAGCTTAACTGTGGTATCAGGATCCGCATTCAAGGACCTGATCGAAGGTACCTCTCTGAGAGTGCCTAACCTGGATGAGGATTGTCAATCCTATATGGTACCATACGCTAACATTCACGCTACAACCCTATTACCAAACTATGTTGTGGAGGGCTTTGAGTGATTAGATAAACAACTCATGCAGAATAAGCAATAATTTGATACTTGCGTAATATGAAAACAGATTGAGCATGTATTCCCACCCCAAAACAGTTCAAATAAGTAAAAGTGGGGCTATGAGACTCACCAGAGTCTGATGTGTGACTGTGATGTGAGAGTTAGCGGTTAAAAGTAAGATTGTTGCCCAGATGGATGTTCTTTAACTTCTAAACGAAAAGGATATTAACATGAGTGTTTGACTACTCGTCAAATCGTGTTAACAACTTGGTTATTTTGTAAGATTATTGATTCTCAAAGTTTTGTACAATTTATTGGTGATAAATGTGTTTGAAAAATAAATATTATTTTTCGAGTTATATTTATCGTTGCAACACTTGTTGCGTGTAGGTATATACATATATATATTTATTAGTTGAATATATATATATATCTTATCGTGGTGGTATATCTACATTGTTTGTTCCGTATATATATAGAGAGAGGCTTTCGTCATTTCAAAAACACAATTGTCTTTGTCGAATATATATATATATATATATATATATATATATATATATATATATATATATGAACATATATAAATTGTCACCGTATGAGTATATATACTTATATATGATAATAGTCATTGTCCATATATATAAACATACAAATTATAAAGTTTGGACCCAACGTTTTTACTCGTTATCACATATGTGTACTCCGTTTATATATCAATTAATTGTCATCGTTACAAAAGTCGTTTATTGTCGTAATAATATATTAGTCGGGTATATGTAATACCCATACGGGTAAAAAGGGTTATACCCATTCGGTTATATATCCAAACCCATCTTCTATTTACTTGTTTTTATTTCGTACGAACCAATAAACCACAAGGACACGGAAATGAATTAAAAGCTTGAACGGTGGAATATGTTGCACTAGTATAATACTTTAAAAAATAAACGAGTAACTCTATTCGACTTACAATTACACATATATATACTTCGTATTTTTTTGTCCTGGTATATATATATATATATATATATAAAAGAATAATTTAATTATAATAATATTACTTATTATTAATATTAGTTATTTAATGTATTATATGAAAAAAAAGAAAACTTTCTATATATAGTAATTGCCTTATTTGGTAAGTATTATGTGAATAACAAGAATCAATCCACATACTCGGTTATCATTTGATAACCGATTTGCTAACTCAATTTAGCCGTTCAGCTATATTCACTTAGCCGTTGGGCTATCATGATCTAGCCGTTCGGCTGGGCTTCCCCTGTGCAGAAATTTTGGTCTGTGTTCATCTTTTATCCAGTTTTTAGTCCGAAATCGTAACATGTTTTTGATTTATTTAAGGTTATAACTTCATACAATGCTACCATGAGATGCTTATACAAGTTCCAACGTTTCGATTTCTCACTTTATACTCATTTACATGTATCAAATTTTTGATACAAAATGAACATTTTTGGTTTTCAAGTTTATATATATATATATATATGTAATAACCACAACCATGCCAATAATTTGTAATGAAAATGGAAAGAAAGAATTTTCCTCACAATGATTATGATGATGATTTTCGGTGGATGATGATGGTGACCGACGATAATGATGATGATCAAATGGTGAAGATGATGAAGTTGATGGTAGCGATGGTTAATGATGATGAAGATGAAGGAGAATTGATGATAATACTTCTTGTTGCTGCTTTTGTTTCAACTTCTTCAGATCGTAAGAGAGAGAGAGCCAAATGATTGAGGTTTGGTAGCTATGTGTTTGGGTGTGTACTGAGATGGAAAGAGTGGGATTATATAATATTGTTTAGTCTCAATTTTTCAACGGAGGAGATAAAGATTTAACAGGAAGATGTTTGGAGATATTTTAGATGTAATAATAGTGTAGGTTTTTAGCCCGATAGTTTTGAATGCGGGTCCAATTGTGTGTCAAATTTTGTCAAATTTTCGTAATTATATTTTGAGGTATTTTTCCAAATACTTTAATATGAAGGGGAGAAAATAACACTTTTATCATTTTTGACCTTTGGGTACGTTTTGTAATTGTTTCTATTTGTACGATACGTTTTATATAAAACGCATAATTGTTTTCGTTTCATTTTCATTTCTGACTGATCATATAATAATTTCAAATAAAAATATTTTCGAGTTCATTTCTGAACTTTTGTATCACCAACAATTGTATTTGTTTTTTTTAGTCGGATTCATTCCGATATTGTTTCGTTTTGTTTAATTTATAATTATAAATAATTATAAATTTTCATAATGCTTTTTGTCCAAAAGTTTTGGGCACTCTAGACGTATCTCACATCAGTGGTTTAGTCTAAATTCGTAGGGGATCATCGTAATTAACACGTGAAATTAAGTATAAATATATACCTAATTTGGAGGAGTGTCACATTCTCCCCCCATAAGCAAAATCTCGTCCCGAGATTTAAGTTGAGTCGTGGGTCACAGCCGCGTGCTCGAAAAGATGAGGATATTTCTTTTGCATTTCATCTTTGCGCTCCCATGTAGACTCTGGGCCGCGTTTTGAATTCCGTCGAAATTTGATAAGTTTGATCCGACTGCGTCGGAGTTTATGTGTTTTCCGATCAATTATTTTGATGGGTTCCTCCACAAAATTGAGTTTCGAGTCAATGAAAACTTCTTCAGGAGGAATGATTAAGGTTTCATCCGAAAGACACTTTTTGAGATTACTAACGTGAGAAGTGTCGTGAATATTGCTGAGCTCACGTGGCAGTTTGAGCTTGTAAGCAACAGGACCAATCCTCGCAAGAATTTTGAAAGGTCCGACGTATCATGGGTTTAGTTTTTCCCATTTTCCAAAACGTTCTATTCCCTTCCAGGGTGATACCTTGAGTAGGACTTTGTCTCCTACTTGGAACTCAAGAGGTTTACGGCGGTTATCAACGTAGCTCTTTTGTCTATCTCGTGCCGTTTTCAATCGTTGAAGTACTTGAGTTATCTTGTCAGTGGTTTCGTTGACAATCTCCGGTCCAGATAGTGGTCTGTCACCCAACTCTGCCCAACAGAGCGGTGATCGGCATTTACGTCCATACATTGCCTCAAATGGTGCCATCTTTATACTAGTGTGATAACTATTGTTGTATGAAAATTCTGCTAAAGGGAGGTGAGTATCCCAACTACCTCTAAAGTCTATCACACATGCTCGCAACAAGTCTTCAAGCATCTGTATCATTCGTTCACTTTGGCCGTCGGTTTGAGGATGGTAGGCAGTACTCATATCTAATCGAGTACCAAGTGCCTTTTGAAGTGATTGCCAAAAGTGAGAAGTGAATCGGGTATCTCTATCAGAGATAACAGACAATGGCACACCATGTCTGGAAACGATTTCCCTTTAGATAAATTCTAGTCAACTTATCCATCTTATCATTTTCCTTAATAGCAAGAAAGTGGGCTGATTTCGTTAGTCGATCGACAATCACCCATATTGTGTCAGCTCCTAATGCTGTTTTGGGTAACTTCGTAATGAAGTCCATCGTTATTTGTTCCCATTTCTATTTGGGCATCTCAGGTTGTTGCAAAAGCCCAGACGGCTTTTGATATTCGGCCTTGACCTTTGAACAAGTTAGACATTTGCTAACATAAGTTGAGATATCTCGTTTCATGCCAGGCCACCAATAGAATCATTTTAAGTCATGGTACATTTTATCCGCACCAGGATGTATCGAATAGTTGGACTTATGAGCTTCGTTCAAAATCAGTGCGCAATTGGTCAATGCGTGGAACCCAAACTCGGTTCATAAAATACAACATTCTGTTGTCTTTCTTTTCAAGTTGTTTTTCCATCCCCTTCAGGGATTCGTTCTTCAGATTTTCTGAAGTGATGGCAATTTGTTGTGCATCACAAATTTGAGTAATGAGGTTCGAGTGGATAGTTGTCGCACCCCCAAAACACAGCGAAAGTAGGAGGTGTCAAGGGGGCGCCGACCAATTTAAATATCACAACACAAAGATTAAAGCAAACGACCTCTATATGAGACATTTGAAAAATAGTTACATTACAATAATTCAAATGTTTACAAAAGTTAGGAGTTCGCATAAACTGTTTAGAGATTTCTAATACATTTCTGAATACCCAAAATATAGCTAAATGCAATCTAATCTCTTGATTGTTGAAAAACATGCAACTCGAGCTAAGCTATCCATAAGATTTCTAATACATACTAAAAAGGGCAACATAAAGTTGGTGAGTTCATAGGTTTGTAAACAATCGTTTAGTTATGATCCACAAGATTTCAAGTTGTATCATTCAAAAATGACAGTTTAAAAAGTATCGCATCCAGCGATATAAGTATTGCACGAATGCAATATAAGTATACCATTTACATGAGTCTCATAGTTCGAGCTTAACGTTTTTTGCCTCCGGTAAGTGTACTAATCCGATAAACTTCTAATTCACAAATAATATTGCGCCCCTGGGTTGGCTAGCACGACTAGTCCGGACGAGGTTTGTCAAACCTTGATAGTACTATCCAATAGTATTCACGCATATATTAACGAACTATGATGGGTAGAGGGCTTTAGTGGATAAATCAAATCTCATGCAATTCGTATAAAAAGTTGTTACAGTTACTTGTGATCATAAGAGCAGTTATAAAACAGTTGTATGTATTCTTACCCCAGTTAGAAAATAGTAAAAAGGGGCTATGAAACTCACCAGGGTTTACCAGGTAGCAAGCAATAATCAAATAGAAAGTATTGGGTGTTCTCGACCCGTGTGCAACCTCCTAACGCCCTAAACGTATGAGGTTGTAAGTAGATGTCACTTCTTAATTTATATAGTCACTTCTCAATTTATAGAGTCACTTTTAATTTATAGAGTCATTTCCAATTTATAGAGTCACTTCCAATTTCTAGAGTCACTTCTCAATTTATAGAGTCACTTCTCAATTTATAGAGTCACTTCTCAATTTATAGAGTCACTTCCAATTTATAGAGTCACTTTTAATTTATAGAGTAACTTCTCAATTTATAGAGTCACTTCCAATTTATAGAGTCACTTCTCAATTTATAGAGTCACTTCCAATTTATAGAGTCACTTCTCAATTTATAGAGTCACTTCCAATTTATAGAGTCACTTCCAATTTATATGTGTCGGTTTCTAATTCGGGAAACTTTCTAAGTTTAGTTTTTGGTCCAATTTACTAACTAAGTCACTCAAACCCATATTTGTTACCCATTTCCAAAAATAGTAAGTTTTGTCGTTTTTAGTAACCGAGCCGTTTTTGTTGACTTGGTCAAACTTACTTGGTTTGACCCGAAACTTTCCCAAAATTCTTAGATATGTTTAAAAGTCCCAAAAATTCATTATTTCTATTTCTAGCATGCCCAAAAGTGTTGGTTTATAACACATAAGTTAAAACTTCAAAATCTCATATTTTCGATTTTGTCGGTTTGTTTCGCCATAGTGCTCTGCCCCCAGAATGATTTCCACAATCTCCCTCATGTATATTTTTAAGTACTGCTTGCGCTTCAGGATCCTCATAGTATCGCAATAATGGTCCTGCAAGAGATTTACGATAGTCACTTCCAATTTCTAGAGTCACTTCTCAATTTATAGAGTCACTTCTCAATTTATAGAGTCACTTCTCAATTTATAGAGTCACTTCCAATTTATAGAGTCACTTTTAATTTATAGAGTAACTTCTCAATTTATAGAGTCACTTCCAATTTATAGAGTCACTTCTCAATTTATAGAGTCACTTCCAATTTATAGAGTCACTTCCAATTTATATGTGTCGGTTTCTAATTCGGGAAACTTTCTAAGTTTAGTTTTTGGTCCAATTTACTAACTAAGTCACTCAAACCCATATTTGTTACCCATTTCCAAAAATAGTAAGTTTTGTCGTTTTTAGTAACCGAGCCGTTTTTGTTGACTTGGTTAAACTTACTTGGTTTGACCCGAAACTTTCACAAAATTCTTAGATATGTTTAAAAGTCCCAAAAATTCATTATTTCTATTTCTAGCATGCCCAAAAGTGTTGGTTTATAACACATAAGTTAAAACTTCAAAATCTCATATTTTCGATTTTGTCGGTTTGTTTCGCCATGGTTCTTACTAACTTCTGGTCCAAATCAAGTCTCACAAATTTTTACTGTGACATCCGTCACCAAAAATGTAATTCGAAAATCTCATTTCAAAATCATTTCTTATTTGTATTCAAGTTCGTTAATGATAAATATATTCGCTTTGGGCATGAAAACATTTCCTTAATAATTTATGGAAGTTATACGATTAGATAAATATACGCGAATACGAACATAATTAAACTGTGAGTATTAAATCTTAAAACATCATGGGCCAACTTAGTTCATGATTTATCAATTTTGGCCCAAAGAAAATGATCCAACTCCCAAAAGCCCAAGCCCAACTCAACCCAACACCCCTCAGACCCTAAACCTATAAACCTAACCCTAAAACTTTTTTTTATCACAAAAATATACAAATTCCGTCCCAAAAATTTCAGTCACGAACAGAGGCCGATTTGACCCATTTACGTTCGTTTTCAGGCTTCGGCCAAAACTAAAAAGTTGTAGATCTCGATGTTTTACTGTTAATGTAAGGTTTCGGCCTCTGAAACGAATCAGATTATTTTATAAAAATTATTTCGTAAACTGCTACTGTCGGTGATGAATTTTCTGAAACTTTGGTAAGTTTTCGATCCCATAACTCTTGTATATGTTTGATCAATCTACAAAAATGAATTAGAAGAGTGTATATCCTCATTATTCACAGATTATAAGGGATTCCTATCATGCGGATTTGCGTTTGTTGGTATATATTCCTTCCTAATAGTTCATTCCATTATATTACGATTGTTTCGTATTACCGGTTTTGTTTCGGTTTGATTCCATTGTATCCTAGTGGATGAAATCATTAGGATAATATTAAGATCATTTGATAATTTGGTAGAATTGAGAAATATGGTTATGTTTGCAGTTTGGATTAGTTATACATGTGATTAGGGTTATTATTTATAAACCATAATCCGATCAGATTTTTGTTTCGGTTTGGGAAAGGCATAACTTAGTCATTTCAAAATGATTTTTGATGAAACTTGAGTTTAAACATAATTACTAGAAGTCTATTTTCAAATGGTGTTTTTTTCGTGTCCAAATGTTGAGTATAAGTTGGTCAAAGTAATTTTATATGATTGAAGGTCATTTCTGAGTTTTTCGGTTCGTAATTGTAGTTAACTTGTGGATTTTCGAAACATATGTTAAATAACGAATTTGGTTTTGAAACTTTTACTGTAATAAATTTAAGGTGCAAAATAATTTCTGTAAAAATATTATAAATGTTGTAAGTTTTAATTATTTTAAATAAATTATAACTTTTGTGTATTCAGAAATCGTTGTTGTTACAGAGCAGATTACTTTGATGAATTTTTGAACATAGTAAACTATTGAAATAAGTTCTGGAAAAATTACAGGTGGTCCTTAACACATTTAAGTGTCATTAGTAAAAATTTTAGAGTCAAATTATTTCATTAAGTCATATTTAAAAATCGGTGAAGTCGTACAAAGTTTGTAGACAGAATCTGATTTTTACTCGATAAGTTGATTCAAGTTAATATACATGAGTTTGGGTTGTGAGAGAACTTAGTGGAAGTGTTTGGACTTGGGATACAATGGAATGACCTAGTTATGTCTAGGTTGTAACCCATATGCATTATGATATTGTAGATTGCGAGTTGTTGGTGGTTGAACTTAAGGGCAAAACTTACATCATTATTGAGGTGAGTTTTCGTGGCCCCTTTTTCATATACATGTTTTCAAATTGGGGGAAAAATATGCTCACATGTTTAATCAATTGTTTTTATGCTGTGAAACATATTCATTTTCATTTTTGGACGTATGCTTGAAATGTGTGACACTATGTGACTTATGTGCATTGGATGTTGGATTTATTTTTATAAAAGGCCTTACTCTTTCGAGGGTAAGTACCTAATGTGTACTTTTTGTATGCATTGAAGGTCATGATTCAGTTGTTTTTAGCAAAGGCCTTACTCTTTCGAGAGTAAGTACCTAATGTATACTTAGGTGTACATTGAAGGTCATTTATGGGTAGCTACCGCATACGCAGGATTTGGTTGGGTCAAACTCCTTCGTGGAGTGATGACGGTTTGTGGATTGTTTGGTTGATTATTTCACTTGTGTGCCATTTCTATATGCATTGTCCTAATCTATTATTATCACAGCAAAATGTTTTATCTTGTGGTATTTGGTTTCAAATCTACGAAACTCACCAACATTCGTGTTGACGTCTTTGAGCATATCTTTTCAGGTTATACTAGTGGATTTAAAGCAGAGGACAAGAGAACTTAGTGGACCTTTAGGGTTGCATTAAGAAATGTTCAAGACTTGTGGTACATCATAGTTATTTGTGAAGGCACATTTCGCCTTAACATTATAGTGTACGTTTGTTTGTAAGATGTTGAATTCGTTGTTGAAATGTATGCATAACATGAACCGTTATTCATGTTATTGGCATCATGACACATTGGATATTTTATTTCATATAGTATTCTTTATAATGATGTGTTATGATCCTATCGTCGTTATACCCCGTTGTTTCCGCTTTAGACGGGGTGTGACAGATTGATATCAGAGCCATTGTTTATAGAGATCTAGGTGGATTGGCCTAGACTATAAATAAGGAACCCACATATAGAACATGAGTTAGGAAGTTATGTGTGCATACAATTCCGTGAAACTAGTTGTAGCTAATGTCGATCATCAATCTTAGTAATTTCAAATAAGAAGGACGTTTTTAACGTTTCTTCATCATCTTACGACTCTCCATGTGATTCGTCTACATGTTGCTTATGATTCTATAACTATCTGATCTTTTTCCGTAAATCCGAAGTTCATTGTGATACAAAGATTTGGGGTGATAAGAATATATATGAAAGAATACTTTCACAATTATGGCTGCAGACGTAATTGACAAAGGTGTTCTTACATATGTGTGCTTATCTGACCATATTTGTGTGTCTCATGTGCTATCTTCGTGTCGTATCGTAATAAAATCCCAATCATATTTCTTACTGAATTATTCTTATGTTTGTGAGTCTTGTGCATTTATGCCTTGACAAACTCCAAAATATTCATCTATTCTAAACTCATATGAATTCGAACTTATAGTGAGCATATTTTTAAGTCGCGTTACTCGTAAATTTCACTCGTGGAGGAGAAACACTCGGTGGTGGAAGACATGGTGGTCATACAAGTAAAGGTGGCGATTGAACTGATGGTTGAACTCGAGGAATTTGTGGTATTGAAGGCAAGAACTCTAAAGTTGTTGCGACCATTGCACAACAGTGGTGGACCTTAATATTAAAAAAAAAGTTGTCATGCAAGGTTTGTAACAGCATATTGAATCGTGGTGGAGCTAGCAACACTGAAGGAGAAAAACAGAACTAACAGTCGAGAATTCAAATTATAATAATAATAATAAGTAAAAAATAGATAAATTAATAATAATAATAATAATAATAATAATAAAGGCACTATTATAGGAGGAATATTCTTTCAATAACGAAATGAAGAAGTTAGTGAACAAGTTTTGAAATTTCTCTACAATGGGAGTTAATGATGCAACATATATCAGACAATTTCATGAGTTGGCAAGGATTAGATCTCATCGCGTGGAACTCGAAGCTAAGAGGATTGAGAAGTACACCAACAGCTTTGTTCTGGAAACTCACGGGACGGTAGAAGTGACTGAGCCTCCTACCATCCAAGGCACAATACTGATGGGTGGATTGTTAATCAATGAGATCAATAAGGCAGGGAAGGTAGAAATAGAACCAAGAACGAGAGGGTACTCAAGAAATCCGTTGATACTAACGCATGAAGAGAGGCTTACATTGGTTCACATCTTCTGTGAGTAAGATGTAACTACTATCATCACAAATCTGCATCATGTTATATTTATTCAAACTGCAGCTTAAGAGGTCGCTTTACAATTAAATGTTGGATGACAGCTCGTCAAGTGGCACCAATTAACACAGTAGGGAACTCGATGGCTTGTTTTGAGTGGGAGACTTTGAAATAATTTTATTAATGAGTGCGCATAGAGACTAAAAGACGTAGTATAAGGGTACACTCTAGTGCTAGAAGATTACTCTTTTAACATTGACATGTTAGCCTTCGAACTCGGAAGTTTTGGTGTAGTTGTGAGAATGGGATAGTTGACGAAATTTAGGTAGAAATTGTACGTTTGAGAAAATATTTTGTATACCACTTAAATAGTGGTGTAATACCTGAGGTTTTCAAAGAACACTTCAAAGACGAAAAGAAACGACTCATGAGTGTAAAGGCTGATGGGTTAAAATTTCAAAACATCCTGTTATCAACGATTTCTTCGAGGTCTTCTCGGAAGACTTAGAAGGACTATATCCCTCTGTACTCGCAAAGTTTTGTATTGATCTTATTCTTGGAGCAACCCCAGTTGCAAATGCTCTAAATCGCTTAACACTAATTGAATGCAAGAGTTATTTAATTCACTTTAAGATGCTCCAAGACAAGGGTTTTATTTGCCATAGTCTTTTCCCTTTGGAAGCACCTGGTTTATTTGACTTAAAGAAAGTTGGTTGTTTTCATTTGTGCATTGATTATCGTGAACTTAACAAATTACGGTCAAGAATCGTTGTCCTCTCCCAAGGATGGATGATTTTTTTGATCAACCTTAAGGTGCTCGGTGGTTTTCAAAAATCAATCTTCATTCTGGTTACCATCAATTGAGGGTACCTGAATCATATATACCTAAGATAGCATTGAGTACTCGTTATAAACATTTTAAATTTCCCGTTACGCTTTTCGGTCTTGCTAATGCAACTATAGCATTCATATATTTACCAAACACGTATGTAACCGCATCATGACGAATTTATCATACTTTTCATCTACGACGTTCAAATTTATTCTAAAACTAAGAAGGAGCATGACGTTCCTAAAAAGACTAATTCTAGAGTTACTCTTGAAAGAAAAGGTCTATGCAATATATTGGGAGTACGAAATTTGACTACAAGAGGTTTGTTTTTCTTAGTCACGTTGTGAACAAAGAAGTTGTTCTTATGAATTTTAGCAAAATAGAAGTTGTAAATGGATGGAAGGTCCCACAGTTATTGTGAAGGTTCGTAAAGCATTTGGAATTCACAGGTTATTAACGGCATTTTATCGAGAGTTTTTCAAAGATCGCTCAACTACTCACATATATATAAGAAGGTTGTTGTGATTGGAGGATTTCGTTGTGTATTGGGATGCATCAAAATCGAGGTTTATGTTGTGTTTTAATTAAATGGAAAAGGTAATTGCATTTGTCTCTTAAACAACTCAAGATACATAAGCATTACTATATTACCTACGATTTGGAACCTGGAGCGGTAGCATTCGTACATATGTGTTGAAGACACTACTTGTATGGAATGAAGAACGTTATGTATACCGATCATAAGAGTTTTTAACACCCCAAGGTTCAAAAGAAGTTGAATACGAGACATATGAGGAAGCTCGTAATATTTAGTGGCTACGATTGTGAATTTCGATATCATCCGAGGAAGATGGATGTTGTGGCATATGTTTGAGTATGAAGGGAAAGAGTAAGCCAAAGTGAGTACAAATCAAAGTATGATGAGTCACTCTGGCATTAAGGATAAGATGTTCAAAGTTCAAATGAAGCGTTAGGGATACTCATATACCAAAACAAAAAGTTACGCGGGTTAGTCAAACAGTTGGAGCACAAATTGGATGGGAAATTACATCTTGTGAGAGGATTTTGGATTCCTTTGCTACGAGGTCTATGGACACTAGTAATGGACAGAGTTAAAGAAAAAAAAAGTATTTATATATAGACAAATAAAATAAAAATAAAAATAAAATAAAATAAAATACTTTATACATTCGGAGATGGTAAGAAGTATCATGATATCATGAATCATATTGGCGTCTGAGATGAAGAAGGACATCATTAACTACATTAGTCAATTTTTCAATGAATGATCTGTTTGGAGTAAGACTATCTGGTCTATTACGGTAACCAGAGATTTACGATTGGAAAATGGGAATGCATAGTCACGAATTTCATTACAAAGTTTCCTAAAACTAATAGTGGGCGTGAATCTATTTGGGTAGAATAACCAAGTATGCTCATTTCTTATTTATCTACGAGGATTACAAGATGGGAATTTGGTAGGTGTTACATCAACGAAGTAGTAGCAAGGCATGAAGTGTCTATGCCAGTTATGGTCGTTTTAGAGGGTCAATTCCTACAAGATTTCGGCAAACGTTGCAACGGACTTTGGGAACACATTTTGCTATGAGTACGGTTTATCATTCTCGAACTGATGGACGAAGTGAGCAAACCATTTAAAACATCTGAGAATGTACTTAGAGCGTGCTATCAGTTTTGGTTGAAGATGGGATACTCACTTACCAAGCCGAGTTCCCATACAACACAGTTATCGTTCTTGTATTCAATGGGCACTATTTCAAGCACTCCAGAAGTGTAAGATTCGTTCATCATAGTATGGGCTTAAGTTGGATTAAGTCAGTTGATTGGATTGAAATAGTCCATGATGCTATTGACAAGATCATTCGAAACAGTATGTGATAAGCAAATGGGTTACGCAAACAAACATCAACAGCAATATGAATTTTGGGTTGGAGATTATATAATGTTTAAAACGTTACTTCGGGAAGTTTGAAATATTAGTATATGTGTTGTAGAAACGTTCTAAATTGTTGAACGTATGGGTTCAATAACATATCGATTTGGAAGTTGTCGTAAGAGTGAAGTGTTGTTCATGAAGTATTTCATATTTCAAATCTAAGAAAGTGTTGATTGATAAGGTCTTACACGTATTTCTAGAAGAAATTTATAGGGAAAGACACATAACATTGTGTAGAGAAGTTGGTAGGAGCCGTGGATTGAGAGGTCAAAATCTCGAAGCACAAAAAGTTTTAATTTGTCATGGTCCGATAAGAACGCTTAGCGAGGATCCGAATTCACTTGCCAATGAAAAGATCAAAACAAGCTTAATTATACCTACTTATTCAGTGATCGTGTTGACAGTATAGCTCCGACTGAATTTCGGGACGAAATTCTCTCAACGGGGGATACTGTGACATCCGTCACCAAAAATGTAATTCGAAAATCTCATTTCAAAATCATTTCTTATTTATATTCAAATTCGTTAATGATAACTTATATATTCGCTTTGGGCATGAAAACATTTCCTTAATAATTTATGGAAGTTATACGATTAGATAAATATACGCGAATACGAACATAATTAAATTGTGAGTATTAAATCTTAAAACATCACGGGCCAACTTAGTTCATGATTTGTCAATTTTGGCCCAAAGAAAATGATCCAACTCCCAAAAGCCCAAACCCAACTCAACCCAACACCCCTCAGACCGTAAACCTATAAATATAACCCTAAACCTAACCCTAAAACTTTTTTTTATCACAAAAATATACAAATTCCGTCCCAAAAATTTCAGTCATGAACAGAGGTCGATTTGACCCATTTACGTTCGTTTTCAGGCTTCGGCCAAAAGTAAAAAGTTGTAGATCTAGATGTTTTACTTGAATTTGTGAGGTCTCGGCCTCTGAAATGAAACAGATTATTTTATAAAAATTATTTTGTAAACTGCTATTGTCGGTGACGAATTTTCTGAAACTTTGGTAAGTTTTCGATCCCATAACTCTTGTATATGTTTGATCAATCTACAAAAATGAATTAGAAGAGTGTATATCCTCATTATTCACAGATTATAAGGGATTCCTATCGTGCGGATTTGCGTTTGTTGGTATATATTCCTTCCTAAGCATTCATTCCATTATATTACGATTGTTTCGTATTACCGGTTTTGTTTCGGTTTGATTCCATTGTATCCTAGTGGATGAAATCACTAGGACAATATTAAGATCAGTTGATAATTTGGTAGAATTGAGAAATATGGTTATGTTTGCGGTTTGGATTAGTTATACATGTGATTAGGGTTATTATTTATAAACCCTAATCTGATCAGATTTTTGTTTCGGTTTGGGAAAGGCATAACTTAGTCGTTTCACAATGATTTTTGATAAAACTTGAGTTTAAACATAAGTACTAGAAGTCTATTTTCAAATGGTGTTTGTTTCGTATCCAAATGTTGAGTATAAGTTGGTCAAAGTAATTTTATATGATTGAAGGTCATTTCTGAGTTTTTCGGTTTGTAATTGTAGTTAACTTGTGTATTTTTGAAACGTATGTTAAATAACGAATTTGGTTTTGAAACTTTTACTGTAATAAATTTAAGGTTCAAACTAAATTCTGTAAAAATATTATAAATTTTGTAAGTTTTTAAGTATTTTAAATAAATTATAACTTTTATGTATTCAGAAATCGTTGTTGTTACAGAGCAGATTACTTTGATGAATTTTTGAAAATAGTAAAATATTAAAATAAGTTCTGGAAAAATTACAGGTGGTCCTTAACACATTTAAGTGTCATTGGTAAAATTTGTAGATTCAAATTATTTCATTAAGTCATATTTAAAAATCGGTGAAGTCGTACAAAGTTTGTAAACAGAATCTGATTTTTACTCGATAAGTTGATTCAAGTTAATATACATGAGTTTGGGTTGTGAGAGAACTTAGTGGAAGGTGTTTGGACTTGGGATAAAATGGAATGACCTAGTTATGTCTAGGTTGTAACCCATATGCATTATGATATTGTAGATTGCGAGTTGTTGGTGGTTGAACTTAAGGGCAAAACTTACATCATTATTGAGGTGAGTTTTCGTGGCCCCTTTTTCATATACATGTTTTCAAATGGGGGGGGGGAAATATGCTCACATGTTTAATCAATTATTTTTATGCTGTGAAACATATTCATTTTCATTTTTGGACGTATGCTTGAAATGTGTGACACTATGTGACTTATGTGCATTGGATGTTGGATTTATTTTTATAAAAGGCCTTACTCTTTCGAGGGTAAGTACCTAATGTGTACTTTTTGTATGCATTGAAGGTCATGATTCAGTTGTTTTTAGCAAAGGCCTTACTCTTTCGAGAGTAAGTACCTAATGTATACTTAGGTGTACATTGAAGGTCATTTATGGGTAGCTACCGCATACGCAGGATTTGGTTGGGTCATACTCCTTCGTGGGGTGATGACGGTTTGTGGATTGTCTGGTTGGATTATTTCACTTGTGTGCCATTTCTATATGCATTGTCCTAATCTATTATCATCACATCAAAATGTTTTATCTTGTGGTGTTTGGTTTCAAACCTACGAAACTCACCAACATTCGTGTTGACGTCTTTGAGCATATCTTTTCAGGTTATACTAGTGGATTTAAAGCAGAGGACAAGAGAACTTAGTGGACCTTTAGGGTTGCATTAAGAAATGCTCAAGACTTGTGGTACATCATAGTTATTTGTGAAGGCACGTTTCGCCTTATCATTATAGTGTACGTTTGTTTGTAAGATGTTGAATTCATTGTTGAAATGTATGCATAACATGAACCGTTATTCATGTTATTGGCATCATGACACATTGGATATTTTATTTCATATAGTATTCTTTATAATGATGTGTTATGATCCTATCGTCGTTATACCCCATTGTTTCCGCTTTAGACGGGGTGTGCCATTTACCAACTGATCTTTTATGTATCTAGTATCTAACATAAGTTTTCTAAGAATTTTAAGTCTCATCTTCATAGGGAAACAAAATGTACAACAAAGCCTAGCTTAGATTCTGTTTTCCTACAGACCAGTCCCACAAATCAGCTTATAGACAAAAAAACGTATGGACCTGGTAAAAACGTAAAACATGAAAGTTGTAGATCTTTTAAATACGCAAATTTAAAAAAAAAATCATCGTCTAACTCCTCCTAGAACTCAATATATGACGTTTTTAGTGAGCTGTGTTTTTGTAGACAGATTATGTATCTTTGTGTATAAATTTATAAAAACGTATTTTAACATGTATTTTGGACATAATCTTGTTAAATGAACATTATAACATCATAATAAGTATAATAGAAGGAGAGAGGAGGTTCCTTACAAAGATTTTAATGTAGATAAGATGGGGTTATGATGCTTGTGTTCTTGAGCCAAAAATCCTTGCAAAATATTGAAGGTTTGAGTGGTGGTTCAATGGTGGTTTGTGGTGGTGGTTTGGGGCTGAGATGGTGGTGTTTAGGACTGATTTCTTTCAGTTTTTCTTGAGAGAAAGATGTGAGTCCCTAATCACTATTATGTTAGTGATTGTGAATCGTTAACAGTGAGTTAATTGTAGAAGGGGGGTTGAATACAATTAAAAACTTTTCTTTTCTGTTATAATGTTATCTTTGTTTAGCAAGTTTTTAACCGTATTAAAGTAACAACAATATGAACACAAGTATGTATATAAGATAAACAGTTCAGTTGCTGATACAAATGTAGCTGAAAGATAAATTCTTTTATTGATAAAATTTATCTCTTGTTGATTGCGGAATAGATTAGCCAAAGCTAATCTAAATCAAACAATACAGATATTACAAAGGAGATGAGCAGTAGTGGACAAACACGCTAACTACTCTCTCGCTGAGGTAAGCTAGTAGTGGACAAACATGCTACTAGTTTACTCACTGGTGTTACTTGTATTTTAGACAAACTAGTCACTGACAAACAAGTGACAATACAAGTAATCGACACAAAATGAAGTACAACATACTACGCTATTTATAGACGCTGAAATCCTTGATTTCCGGATCTGATAGACACGTGTCGCTGCTTGATTGGAGAGGTAGTTGAGATGTGATATATCATGGCACAACATTCTGTCTTGGGAAATATCACCTTGTACTATAGACCAATCAAAAGCTTCCACGTTACTCTTTTCAAGTTTCGAGGAACACGTGCTGCGCCGTAGTAACGCCGAATGTTGACTTCTTATTTAATGCGGCATTTAATGCTGCAGTCACTGATAGATATATCAATTCTCCTCATTCTCGATGCGAGCTAACATGCTCTAAAGAATGACTTGAACAACTAATCTTCAGCGACTTCTTTTATTCAGCAGACGAGAGAACTCAATAAGACTTGGAGACTCTCGCTGATAGATGAGTATCAGCGACACACATAGTTAAGTCTTTGATCTTTATAAATTCTTCCTCTACTGGTCTAAGATACAATCAGCGACAAGAAAACCTTCAGCAACACTATCTTCAACTTGAATCATACTTCATGTACAGAGAGTAATACTCTCGCTGACAAAGATCAGCGACACACAGAATTGAGCATAATTCTCCTTCAGTAACTCAGAGTGAGAGAAGATCAGCGAACATAAAACATCAGCAACAGGAGCTTGACTTGAATCATTTCTTCTTAGAGAGATCTTCATTAAGTGGGTCAGAGACATGAGAGAATAAGACACCATCAGTGACTTCGCTTATCAGCGACTAATGACTTCAACAATCTGCTTATAGACATTGTCTCAGTCTCCCCCTTAATCCTTGAGATCAGTGACCATCTTGAGTTTGAAAATCAGTGACTCAACAATCTCCCCCTAAATGGTTTAAGTCAAAGTTCCCTTAGACAAACTAGTTGCAAGAAAAGTTTAGGCTCAATAATCTCCTTTACTCTGTTGATAAGTTGATTGCTCAGAGACTTGTCCTTGTAAATTTTTGTAGTTGAAAAGATTTGAGTCTCTGATAGGTAGGTTGCCCAGTGACTTGTACTTGTAGATTTTCTTGTGCAAAGCCTCATATATATCATAGAATAAATATTTACAGAAGCTAACTATTACAAAATATCTAAGTTATTTATCTCTCCACATCTCCTCTTCTTTCACTATGCCAAGCTCAGCTTCAAGTTCATATTTGTCTTTGGAAGGCAGGTATCTGAACTTTCTGGCCAAGGCTTCATCGAGAATAGCTTTTCTGATCTTTGAATCTGTTGGAAGCATGATAGCTGACCTGATTAGGTGTATGAGTTGTTCCTGATCAACCTTCTCAAGTTCAGCTTCTCTCTGAAACCTAAGGGCACCATTTAGGTCCCTGTATACCAGACCCTTCTCCCTTTCAGTGACCTCATGACCTTCAAGCTTTGGCACACCAGCAGGGATGGATAGATTAAGCCTTGAAGTGTTGGGGATTCGATAGATGCTGCTGGTACCTGATCTATACCTTGGACTAGGTGGCTGAACAATTTCCTCACCATGTATGACAGTATCTTCTGGTCTGAGGAGTTGCAGTGACACCATTTTCTGATAGAGTCTATCGATCTCCTTCATGACATCAACCTTAGCTGCACTTGTAGAGTGGCTGATAGCAAGCCTTATCTCATTCCATTCTTCTCTGTGCAGCTTGCATACTTGATCAAGTAGCATTGATTGAGTCTCTGAACCTCTTTGTATAAGTAGCTGAGGTTGAGATTGGTTCCTTGACTTTTTCAGTTTGACCTTGGTAATAGGTGCAAGGTTTGATCTCCCTGTCATTCTGGCAGCAAATCTCTTTCTATCAATTTCATCCCACTTCCTATCCACTGCTGTTTTGACAGCTCCCCCTTTCTTTTTAGAGCTCTTGCTAGCTGACCTTTTCAGTTTCTGTTGCTCTAGCTCACTCTCTTCTATCTCAGCAAGTACCCTGGCAATTGTAGCATCAGACTCTTCTTGATCTTTCTTTTGTTTAAGAAGTCTGGCCCTTTCATTGGCATCTTTGGAGCTCAATTCCAGTAGGTATGCTCTGTCAGCATCTGATTGCTCTTTCAGCAACCTTTTCCTTTCTTGTTCTTCTCTCAACTCAGCCTGAAAGGTTATTTGTAATATCATCTCTTGCTCCCTGTCCTGTCTTGCCTTTATCTTTCTGGCAATTCTCTGATCTTTTGTTTCATCAGGACAAGGGGTATCTGAGGCTGAGTCAGAGGAAAGGCATGCTGTAGGGGAGGTATCTGATGTGGTAGTGTTGGAAGGAGTTGTTGTGGAGATTGGAGTTATAGTTGCTGGGGTAGGTGTGGTTATTTGGATTGTTTGGGTTGCTGTGGTTGTAGTTGCTGTAGGTGAGGGTAGGTTTAGGGTTGCAGGTGGAGATGAAGGTGCAGCTACCTCAGATATGACAATGTGTAATTGAGGGTTACTGACCTGTTGTTTCTTTGATGGAGGAGTAGATGCAGGAGAGGTGTCACTGGTCCTTTTCCTTTTCATGACAGATGATATGGGTTGCTGATCCTCCATATTCACATCATCTTCATCATCTGATCCCTGACCATTTCCATGACCACCTCCCTGGCCATCATCATTATTATCATCATCATTATCATCAGCATCATGCATGATGGTATCATCCTCCTCATCATCAGATGCATCAGCTACCACATCCCTATTCATCCACTCCCAGCGAGCCAATTCGTAGCTCACTGAGGTACCCTCAATCCTGGCAGTATCATCCACTGCCCATTGCTGTATCAGCCCATTGTAGTTCCTGAGCTTTTCAGCACTGAACTCAGGAAAGCTCTCAGTGACATCCACCACGTCAGTGGCTATCTCCATATCTACCCAATGCAGTTCAGCAACTGCAAGGGCCTCCAGTTCAGGTTGCTCAGCAATAGGACGAAGTGCATAGGTAGTGAGCACAATGTCCCTGTGAGCCTTGTTTGATAGCGGATCAGTCATCTTACAGGGCATCTCTGGATCAGAGACAAAGTCCTCTTCTTCACTCTCCCCCTGACTGGTTCGCTCAAACTGATCAACTGCCCTAAGTATCTAATCAGTGAAGTCTGCGTTTTCCTCACGCAGGGCAACGACCTCAGCTCTTGTCTTTGTAAGCTGTGAGACAACCTGTGGAAGCACCTTAATAACTTTGTCAGTGTTATACAGGTAGTTAGATACAGAAATGGCTAAATCATTTTGGTTTGTGGTGAGCTGGGCAATGGCAGCAGCATGATTTGTGAAGTTGGTGTTGGAGGTGGAGGCCAGCTCAGTGACTGCATGGTTTATTGCAGCACTAGCATCAGCTACTGTTTGTACCCTCTCACTAACATATGTGCTCCATGGTTCAATGGAGTTGTATACATCAGTGAGAGCAGCAACAGCTTTCTGAAGGACAGAGACATTGCCAATAAGTGCCTCACGGTCTTCAGTAAGCATCTTAATTTGGGTTTGAGATTGGGCAATGTACTCCATCAGTAGCTGATCAGAGGTGGAGTGAGTGGAGGTGTTTGGGGGAGTAGTTTGGGTATTAATAATGGGGGTAGGTGTAGATTGGGCTACCTGATCAGGGGGTGTGATCTGATCAGCAGTGACTTGGATGTTATCACTGGAGAAAGAGGTGGGGGTGAGCTCTCTGATGGGAGAGTTGGATGTGGGTGGAGGAATGGGTTGGGTGTCCTCAGAGGTGTCCATAGGCATGATTTCCTTATCATCAGCTTGTGATTTAGCTGGTGGTTCATTGGAAATAGAAGTAGCGACCTGTATCTCACCATGGGTCAGTGGTGAGACATTGACAGTCGGTGCAGTGATAGATGAGAGATGGCTCGGGTCTGTAGCCAGTGGTGTGACATCAGCTATGAGTGTGTTATCACCCACTGATGTCACTTGCCCTTTTAATGAAATGTCACCCTTTTGTGAGGATGACAAGTGGCTGGGTTGACTCGATCTGAGGGTGTGGGGTGCACCCGAATCACTGCTAACAGTGGTTTGATCCACTGCAGCTTTCTGTAGTTTTCCCTTTGTAGAGTCACTGGACTTTCGGGAGTCCAGTGAAGCAGTTAAAGTTAAGGGTTCAGCAGTGGTGCCCTCAGTAACTGAACGTACAGTCACTGATTCACCACTGGCATCCGTAGATGTCTTCTTTTTGCTATGTCCCTGATCCTTTAATGTCAGGGCTAATTTGGATTTTTTCTTGGGAGCAGTTGGTGGTTTCTTGATTGGTGGTTGACCAACAGTAGTCACTGGGGGTGTGATCAGTGACGTGGTCGATGGGGGGGCAGCAACTGACATTTGTACAGCAGTTACAGGCTGGGGTGCAAGGATCCCCGGATGCTTCATAAATGCAGGTAAAACCACAGTCGCTGGTTTAGCAAAAATTTGAGATCCTACCAGAGTGAGCTCAAATCCCTGAAATGATACCCTATCATAGGCAGCAAACTGATCCCTAAAGATCAGTGAGAGATACCTAGGGTGTGACACCCGTCAATTTAGGGCTAGTAATTAGTGCCTAATCAATCATTAATACATGTAATTAGTTCTGTGTTAGGCTAATTAATGTACCGATATATATATTGTTGAATATATACAATTATGCGATTCGATTAAATCGTACAAGTTTCAAATCGAATGTATTTCGGTTAAATTAAATACGGACGTTGGCGAAACAATTTTATTAAATAATATAACATTATTTAATGACAATATCTTTCCCAAAATATTATCTTGATAATAATACTTTGTAATTAATTCGTATCGTACAAACAACGGTTACGTGATTTACAATCCGTACAACGAACGAGCAAATCGAGATCCCTAAATTAACGAATCATTTATATAAATGTTTTTCCAAGTATTTAGAAAGAACACTTCAAGTGAAAGTATTGAAATTTAAATCGTTACTTAAAAACGTGTAATAAACGTTTAAACACCAAACCGAACGAGAAAACGAACACCGCACGAAGCACAAATCGAATAAATGAGAAAATGACCAAAATACCCCTGAGTGGGCCCCCTAGGCCGGCCCCCTCATCCTCCATGTGACCCATGTGGTCACCACCCACATAAGCCACTAGAACTTCATGCAAATAAGAGTTAGTGGAATACTTACATCATATTCTTCACCTCATTTCCACTAACTCTCTTTATCACATTTTCTCCTCCTTCTCTCTATCACTTTCTCTCTCAAAATCCAGAGAAAACTCAGCCACTTCACCACCACCACAACCACCATAAGCCACCATAACACCACCACTTTAAAAGTTAACATTTTGCAAGGATTTTTGGCTCAAGAACACAATCATTATAACCTCATCTCATCTTCACCAAAATCTTTGTAAGGAAACTATTTATTACTTCCATATTGTTTAATCATATGTTATAAAGCTCATCTAACAATCTTATGTCCAAATATAAGCTCAAAATACGTTTTTATGAATTTTTCACAAAAGATACACAATCTGTCCAGAAAAACACAGATTACTAAAAATGTCATAACTTGAGTTGTAGGACAAGTTAGAAGATGCATTTTTTTAAAAAATTTGCGTATTGAAAAGATCTACAACTTCCATGTTTTACGTTTTTACCAGATCCGAACGTATTTTTCTCTATTTAACAATTTGTGGGACTGACCTGGTTAAAATCAGAAAACTGGACTATGCATGACTAGTTAAATTGTTTCTCTATGATCATGGGCTTAAAACTCTTGGAAAACATAAGTTAGACACTACACCTAGAAGATCAGTTGATAAAAATTGTGAGACTTGACTTTGACCAGAAATTGGTAATATCACTTGGGGAATAAACCGACAAAAATTCGAAAAGGTGAAATCTTAAATATTTGGAACTTTTTATAAGAATCGACACTCTTGGTGAACTTGGACACAAACCGACAATTTATTTAGACTCTATAAATTGATATTTGGGTTGGGTGAAAGTTTCGGGTCAAACCGAGTAAGTTTGACCAAGTCAACAAAAGTGGCTAGTTTTCGAAAAACTTACTATATTTGGAAAGTGGTAACAAAAAATGGGTTTGGTTGACCTAGTTAGTAACTTGGACCAAAAACTAATTTTGGAAAGTTTCCCGAATGAAAAACCGACACTTGGATACACTTGGGCTAAAAATGGAAATTTGACCAGACGCTAGTGTCGCATGGCCTGCGACACTACCTGCGACATTACCTGCGACACTACCATAGTGTCGCTAATAGTGTCGCTATTTATTAAAAATTTGATTGAACATGCGACACTGACCCTAATGTCGCATAACCTCATGGCGACACTGACCTTAATGTGACACTGACCCTAGTGTCGCATAAACTCACTGTGATATTGACCTTAGTGTCGCATGACCTGCGACACTCGCATACACTACGACACTTACCCTAGTGTCGCATGACTTGCGACACTGACACTAGTGACGCTACTAGTGTCGCTAAAAACAGAATTTATGGGACTTGTTTTCACCAAGTATTGAACATGGATAACAACTTAAAAACACACAGGATACATACTGTAGCAATGTATACGATGACGCAAACTTAATAATAATGTCATAAAGAATTATTATTACAAACTTTCACCAACGGGTCGTACACGTTTTTGATAAACAAAGTTGAACAATCAAACATTTGGACATAACTAATTGTTGGACAACAAACATAGATGGTCTGTTGAGACATCTACTCACTCATATAACGTTGCGCATTTTGAACGCCCGATAGGTTACAAGTCTTCAGACATCAATTCACAGCTAATCAATTCAAGTTTATTTTAATAAACACTCAAGGCTCAGGTGAGTCTCATGGCCCCTATTTTACTGTTTTCATTAAGGGGTGTGATATTATTGCTCATTTTGTTTTACAAGTAGAACGCAAGTACAAATCAATCAAATACTACATGAGTTGTTTTCAACTAATCAATAAAGCCCTCCATAGCATAGTCTGGTAATACATCTGTAGCATGAATGTTAGTATATGATATCATATAGGATTGACAATCCTCATCCGGGTTAGCACGCACTAACTGGTCAAACGGACGTATTAGCATTTGGGAAGACGAGTGTAGATTAGGCACTCGTAGGAGGCAACTCAGTTGGGTTTCCTTAATTGGACCTGACACTCAAGTTAAGCTCAGACTATGTGCTCATGGCTGTATAACTTTTATTTTGCTTAATTGCATTTTAAATTCAGTTATAAAATCTTGCGGTTCATACAAATATGTGTTGACATACAAACCTGTGAGCTCACCAGTGTTTCGCTGACCCATTTTAGCATGTATCACAGGTGACCAGCAGTAGGTTGGACTGCTCAATCAAGATCTATTAGCTCGAGTCAGCATGCAAACAAACAGAGATTTTAGTTGCATTATTATATTTTGTATAGATTAATTATGTACTCAAATCTCTTATTTTCAAGCGGAGCTAATGTAAACAATATTTTGATGTAAACTTTTGTTTTATCAATATCAATGTAAAACGACGCATATAGTGGTCGTTCATTATATCTTTTGTGCTGTGAATATTGATTAGTCGCGCCCCGACCCGATTCGCTTTCGCAACCCGAATTTGGGGGTGCGACATAGGGTAAGGTACATATTTTGCCCTGGCAGGCTCAGCGACTTTGGTGATTAGTTCATTGAAGATCACACTTGCATAGTCAACTCGTAGAGAGTTGACCAGTGACCAACTGATCTGTGCCTCCAGGGAGCTGAATTGATCGTAGCTCCCTGATTTTGTGCCCAAGGATTGAATGAAATTTGTAAAAAGGGCATTCCAAACACCATCCATTTTCGTTTTATGGACCGTAGAGTATTTACGGTTGCCACTGCCATCGACTGAGTATTTACACTCAATCTCAGTGAGCTCGACGAGGCCTTGTTTGGCAACGTCGCTCTCTGGCAGCGACTCGTATGACTCAGAGGTCGGCAGTTGTAAAATAGAGCGAATGGTGTTGGCAGTTATTATTATAGGTTGGGTACCATTGTCGATAAAACCCTGGAGTTGGGAAACACCAGAGACGACAGAGTGAGTGCAGGTATACCAGAACTCACTGAGCCGGGAAACAGCAGAGACGACAGAGTGAGTGCAGGTATACCAGAACTCACTGAGCCATTCTGGGTTCATTTCCCCAGGAGACAAGGTAAGAGCATGGAGGATAAAATGATTTTTCAGAAAGTTTATCACCTCCGCATACTCAGGTTTGGCACAAGTTACATTTCCCAAATAGTTAGATTTGGGAACTGTAACGACAAGGGTCTCACTGACCGCAGAGGCTCGAAGAGCTTTAATCTCTGGGGTCGGTGTGTAAGCATTATTGAAAAATTTTGTCCTTGCCATTTTTGAAAAGAAAGTAGAAATTTGAAAAGTTGAATATTTGCAGAAGAAAAAGTGAAGAAGATGAAGTTTTAAAAGTTAGAAAGCGTAAAGAATGAAAAGGTAGGGGTTTCGCTGCTTATATACGGTTACTGATGTGGAGAATGTGTGGTCATAACGAGTATGTACGTGGTCAAAAAGGTAAAAAAAAATAATAAAATAAAAGTGGTTGGTGGTAGTGGAGTAGGGTGATGATGGTGATAAGTGGTAACATTAAATGGTGATGGGAATGGTGCGCCGGAAAAGGTATACGAGGTGTCAGAAAAAGTGTACCTTTTCAAGTTCCCATAAGATATTTTAATAAAGTATTTATTAGGAATATAAATCGTTAAAATTAAATACAAAATGTATTAATTGTAAGGAATATATGTCGAAATAAATGCAGTATTAAATAATAACAAAACTTTCGCTGATGCATTATGTCTCAACGAGATGAAAAATAAATTATATCTTAAAATAAAATAAATATTATGTTTCACATTTGATGTTGTTGATCAAATTACAACTTAGAATACTAATCCAATCAGCTAGTCAAGTATGTGAAGCATAAGATATAGTTTATTTATATGATATAAGGAATTTTTCATGTGCAGTTACAAAGTACATAATTTATTAATTATAACAATGCTAACGTATTGTTCTTGCTGATTATATCAGTGAGAATGATAGGTCAGTGTGTTAAAAAATAAACTATTTATTTTGTAACTACCGTTTATTAAACAAACAGGTTTTAATCATTTAGGTTCAGCATGCCCAACTCACTGATGAGAAAGGTGAATCTTTTCTCATCTAAAGGTTTTGTAAAAATGTCAGCGAGTTGGTAATCAGTTGGAATGAAATGTAATTCAATGTCACCTTTCATGACGTGGTCCCTGATGAAGTGATATCTGACATCAATATGCTTTGTCCTTGAGTGCATCACAGGATTATTTGCTATGGCAATGGCACTTTGACTGTCACAATAGATTGGAACATTGCCAAAGTCAAAACCATAGTCAGCGAGCTGATTCCTCATCCACAGAATTTGAGCAGTGCAGGCTCCAGCAGTGACATATTCAGCCTCAGCAGTAGAAGTTGAGACAGAATTTTATTTCTTGCTTGACCAGCTTACAAGCTTTTCTCCAAGAAACTGACAGCTACCAGAGGTACTCTTTCTGTCCATTTTGCATCCAGCATGATCAGAATCTGAATATCCCTTCAGTGAGAAATCTGAACCAGATGGGTACCAGAGACCAAGATTTGGTGTACCCTTCAGATATCTGAATATTCTTTTGACAGCGAGCAAATGGGATTCCTTTGGATCAGCTTGATATCTAGCACATAGACAAGTGGAAAACATAATGTCTGGTCTACTAGCAGTTAGATACAGCAGTGACCCGATCATTCCTCTGTAAGCAGTGATGTTTACAGATTTACCATCAGGATCAGCATGTAATTTTACTGCAGATGACATTGGTGTAGCAAGGGATGAGCAGTTGGTGAATTCAAATTTCTTTAATAGATCTTTAACATATTTTCCTTGATTTATGAAAATACCAGTTTTGGTTTGCTTAATTTGCAGACCAAGGAAAAATGTTAGTTCACCCATCATGCTCATTTCATAACTTTTAGTCATGAGGTTACTGAATTCCTTGCACATGTCATTGTTAGTAGACCCAAAAATAATATCATCAACATAAATTTGGACTAATATAACATCTCTCTTATCCTTTTTAATAAAAAGTGTGCTGTCAATTTTACCTCTGACATAACCACATTTAATCAAGAAGACAAAGAGAGTGTCATACCAAGCTCTGGGAGCTTGTTTGAGTCCATATAAAGCTTTATCCAGTTTATATACATAACCTGGATGCTTGGGATCAGTGAATCCAGGTGGTTGCTTTACATACACTTCTTCCTGCAGCTTGCCATTCAAGAAGGCACTTTTCACATCCATTTGATATACCTTGAACTTCTTGTGAGCTGCATATGCTAAGAATAACCTGATTGCTTCAAGCCTAGCAACTGGTGCAAAGGTTTCATCATAATCTATTCCTTCTTGCTGACAGTAACCTTGTGCAACCAGTCTAGCCTTATTCCTTATTATAACACCATCAGCATCCATCTTGTTTCTGAACACCCATCTTGTTCCAATCACAGATTTCCCAGCTACTTGAGGTACTAACTTCCACACCTTATTCCTTTCAAACTGAGATAGCTCATCTTGCATGGCAGCTATCCAGTGATGATCAATGAGTGCCTCATCAATCTTCTTGGGCTCAATCAGTGACACAAAGCTTACAAACAAACAAAAGTTAGCAGATGCTGATCTGGTCTGGACCTTGGACTGAGGATCACCAATAATCAATTGATTATCAATGTGTCTAGTCCATTTAGTCACTCGCTGAGGTTCAGCAGTGACTTGATTATTCAGAGGTGATCCACCAGACACATCAGCATTAGAAACATGATTAATGTTTAAGCTTTGATTTTGAAAATGAGTGTTGTTATTTTGATGCAAATGATGAGATGATGATGATGGGATATTAGCAGGCAAAGATGAAGTTTCTGAATTATTCTTAGCTAAAGTAGAGCCAGAAGTATCTTCAGGGACATTATCTTCCCTTTCAGAATCTGATGGATGAATCTCATGCTTGTCATCACTGATTGAATTAAAAATAAGGTTTTCATAATCGTTTGGATCAGCGAGTGATTCATCATAAGATTCATCAAAGGTAACATCCATTGATTCTTCAATACATTCCCTTCTTTTATTGTAAACTCTGAAAGCTTTGGAAATGATTGAGTAACCAACAAATATACCTTCATCAGCTTTGGGATCAAACTTTCCTAAGTGATCTCTTTTGTTTAAGACATAGCAAGTACTGCCAAAAACATGAAGAAAACTTATGTCAGGTTTTCTCCCCCTTAACACCTCATAGGCTGTCTTATCATGTCTTTTGACAATCAGAGACCTATTCTGAGTGTAGCAGGCAGTGTTAACTACTTCAGCCCAGAAGTGGGTCTTAAGACCAGCATCTATGAGCATTGACCTTGCTGATTCAATCAAGGTTCTATTTCTCCTCTCTGCAACACCATTTTGTTGAGGTGTTCTTGGTGCAGAGAAGTTTTGAGAAATACCTTTTGAATCACAGAAACTTTCAAGGTCAATATTTCTGAATTCAGTGCCATTATCACTTCTTAAATGTTTAACTGAACAATCATTTAAGTTTTCCATCTTTTTGATAAAGGATATAATTTCCTGTGTTGCATCACTTTTGGCTTTGAGGAAGAATACCCAAGTATATCTGGAATATTCATCCACAATTACCAAGCAATACCTTTTACCACCAAGACTGGGAGAACTCACTGGACCAAATAGATCCATATGCATCAGTTGAAAACATTCTGTCACTGAAGATGTTTGTTTGCTTTTAAAAGAAGAGCTGTGATGCTTTCCCTTCTCACACGCTGAACAAAGCTTGTCTTTGTCAAAAGTGAGCTTTGGAAAACCATTTACCAAGTCATTTTTGCTGAGCTTGCTGATGGCCTTGAAGTTCAAGTGAGAAAGTCGCTTATGCCATAACCATTTTTCTTCTGAAACGGTTCTAGAATAAAAGCATGTTCCTGATTGTGCTGAGTCCATATTGACCACATATGTATTTCCTTTTCTTTGAGCACCCAGGACAGCACTTCCATTTTTATTGTAAACAACTCCAGCTTCATGATCAAATAGCACTTTATTCTTGGCATCGCAGAACTGACTGATGCTTAATAAATTATGTTTCAGTCCTTCAACATATGCCACCCTCTTAAACATCACATTTCCGTTGGTCAAGACCCCATACCCTCTGGTCTTACCAATGTTGTTATCACCAAATACTACATCAGGACCTCTTTCATCCTGGTAGTCGCTGAGCAGGGACTTACATCCGGTCATATGTCTGGAACACCCACTGTCCAGATACCAGATTATTTCTCTAAGAATGCCCTACATCAGAATTAAAATGTTAGTTCAATTTATGAACCCATCCTGAGATGGGTTCATGGTGGACAAGCCTTGAACTTGGCTTCCACTGACCAGCAAAACATTTGGCTCACTGCTGGTGGTTGGTTGGACACAAACTTGTACTGATGAACAATCTGTTGACACATCTATCTAAGCAAATCATAGCTTCTTCTTCATCAGATGATGAGGTTGAGTCAGAGTCGCTGAAGGATCCTTCTTCAGCGACGAATCCTTTTCCCTTTCTTTTGCCAACTTTGAACATAGCTTTCAGCTTCTTGTATTTTGACTTGTACTTGTTGTACTTGTCATTTCCTCATCTGCAATCAGTGACTTTGAACTCAACTGGGTGATCTTAACTTTCTGCTTTTGATCAATCTCTTCTAGCTCAGCTACAAGGGCATTAGAAATCTTTTAACTGCCTAGTGCAGCACGAATGTGCTCACTTTGATCAGCCTGTTTTTCAGATTGTTCCCAGTTTAACAATATACCATAAATTTGAGTTAGATTGAGAGAAGTATAATCATTACGTTGTCGAGTACATGTTGCAATGGTTCCCCAAACTTTTCTAGGCAACAGTTCTAGAAATTTTTCAACAACAAATCTTTGGTCTTTTCCTATATTAGCCTTTTCCATTTTATTTATTAAAGCTTGATATCTAGTATAGGTAGAGGCCAGTGACTCATTGGGTTCCATGGCAAACAGTTCATACTGACGAGTCAGATTTACTTCTCTACAGCGAATAATGTCGGGGGTTCCAATATAGATATTTCTAAGAGTGTCCCACATGTGTTTCGCTGTACTACACAATCTAATGGACTCAAACACTTCATCAGGAAGTGACATGCTTATGTATATTTTAGCTTGTTTATCCAGTCTGACCATGCGCCTGTCCTCATCTGTCCATTGTTCCTCCCTTTTTGGCATAACCATTTTTGGTAGTGCAGGAGTGGTTGCAGTGGCTGCAACAGCAGGAATAATGACAGTAGGAGTGTGAGGACCGTCAGTTATTATAGAACAAAGACGATCATCAACAAGGTCTAAGAACATCATCATCCTGGACATCCAGGTTTCAATTCTTGATGGGTCAAAAGCTGGAGGTTTTGTAGTGGAGCCATTTCCCTTCTGGTACTCAGAATCAACACAACTGTATTTAACGGATTCCATTGCAGATCTGGTTAAATTATATTTCAAACCAACTCCGCTCTGATACCAAATGTGAGTCCCTATTCACTATTATGTTAGTGATTGTGAATCGTTAACAGTGAGTTAATTGTAGAAGGGGGGTTGAATACAATTAAAAACTTTTCTTTTCTGTTATAATGTTATCTTTGTTTAGCAAGTTTTTAACCGTATTAAAGTAACAACAATATGAACACAAGTATGTATATAAGATAAACAGTTCAGTTGCTGATACAAATGTAGCTGAAAGATAAATTCTTTTATTGATAAAATTTATCTCTTGTTAATTGCGGAATAGATTAGCCAAAGCTAATCTAAATCAAACTATACAGCTATTACAAAGGAGATGAGCAGTAGTGGACAAACACACTAACTACTCTCTCGCTGAGGTAAGCTAGTAGTGGACAAACACGCTACTAGTTTACTCACTGGTGTTACTTGTATTTTAGACAAACTAGTCACTGACAAACAAGTGACAATACAAGTAATCGACACAAAATGAAGTACAACATACTACGCTATTTATAGACGCTGAAATCCTTGATTTCCGGATCTGATAGACACGTGTCGCTGCTTGATTGGAGAGGTAGTTGAGATGTGATATATCATGGCACGACATTCTGTCTTGGGAAATATCACCTTGTACTATAGACCAATCAAAAGCTTCCACGTTACTCTTTTCAAGTTTCGAGGAACACGTGCTGCGCCGTAGTAACGCCGAATGTTGACTTCTTATTTAATGCGGCATTTAATGCTGCAGTCACTGATAGATATATCAATTCTCCTCATTCTCGATGCGAGCTAACATGCTCTAAAGAATGACTTGAACAACTAATCTTCAGCGACTTCTTTTATTCAGCAGACGAGAGAACTCAATAAGACTTGGAGACTCTCGCTGATAGATGAGTATCAGCGACACACATAGTTAAGTCTTTGATCTTTATAAATTCTTCCTCTACTGGTCTAAGATACAATCAGCGACAAGAAAACCTTCAGCAACACTATCTTCAACTTGAATCATACTTCATGTACAGAGAGTAATACTCTCGCTGACAAAGATCAGCGACACACAGAATTGAGCATAATTCTCCTTCAGTAACTCAGAGTGAGAGAAGATCAGCGAACATAAAACATCAGCAACAGGAGCTTGACTTGAATCATTTCTTCTTAGAGAGATCTTCATTAAGTGGGTCAGAGACATGAGAGAATAAGACACCATCAGTGACTTCGCTTATCAGCGACTAATGACTTCAACAATCTGCTTATAGACATTGTCTCAGTCTCCCCCTTAATCCTTGAGATCAGTGACCATCTTGAGTTTGAAAATCAGTGACTCAACAATCTCCCCCTAAATGGTTTAAGTCAAAGTTCCCTTAGACAAACTAGTTGCAAGAAAAGTTTAGGCTCAATAATCTCCTTTACTCTGTTGATAAGTTGATTGCTCAGAGACTTGTCCTTGTAAATTTTTGTAGTTGAAAAGATTTGAGTCTCTGATAGGTAGGTTGCCCAGTGACTTGTACTTGTAGATTTTCTTGTGCAAAGCCTCATATATATCATAGAATAAATATTTACAGAAGCTAACTATTACAAAATATCTAAGTTATTTATCTCTCCACATCTCCTCTTCTTTCACTATGCCAAGCTCAGCTTCAAGTTCATATTTGTCTTTGGAAGGCAGGTATCTGAACTTTCTGGCCAAGGCTTCATCGAGAATAGCTTTTCTGATCTTTGAATCTGTTGGAAGCATGATAGCTGACCTGATTAGGTGTATGAGTTGTTCCTGATCAACCTTCTCAAGTTCAGCTTCTCTCTGAAACCTAAGGGCACCATTTAGGTCCCTGTATACCAGACCCTTCTCCCTTTCAGTGACCTCATGACCTTCAAGCTTTGGCACACCAGCAGGGATGGATAGATTAAGCCTTGAAGTGTTGGGGATTCGATAGATGCTGCTGGTACCTGATCTATACCTTGGACTAGGTGGCTGAACAATTTCCTCACCATGTATGACAGTATCTTCTGGTCTGAGGAGTTGCAGCGACACCATTTTCTGATAGAGTCTATCGATCTCCTTCATGACATCAACCTTAGCTGCACTTGTAGAGTGGCTGATAGCAAGCCTTATCTCATTCCATTCTTCTCTGTGCAGCTTGCATACTTGATCAAGTAGCATTGATTGAGTCTCTGAACCTCTTTGTATAAGTAGCTGAGGTTGAGATTGGTTCCTTGACTTTTTCAGTTTGACCTTGGTAATAGGTGCAAGGTTTGATCTCCCTGTCATTCTGGCAGCAAATCTCTTTCTATCAATTTCATCCCACTTCCTATCCACTGCTGTTTTGACAGCTCCCCCTTTCTTTTTAGAGCTCTTGCTAGCTGACCTTTTCAGTTTCTGTTGCTCTAGCTCACTCTCTTCTATCTCAGCAAGTACCCTGGCAATTGTAGCATCAGACTCTTCTTGATCTTTCTTTTGTTTAAGAAGTCTGGCCCTTTCATTGGCATCTTTGGAGCTCAATTCCAGTAGGTATGCTCTGTCAGCATCTGATTGCTCTTTCAGCAACCTTTTCCTTTCTTGTTCTTCTCTCAACTCAGCCTGAAAGGTTATTTGTAATATCATCTCTTGCTCCCTGTCCTGTCTTGCCTTTATCTTTCTGGCAATTCTCTGATCTTTTGTTTCATCAGGACAAGGGGTATCTGAGGCTGAGTCAGAGGAAAGGCATGCTGTAGGGGAGGTATCTGATGTGGTAGTGTTGGAAGGAGTTGTTGTGGAGATTGGAGTTATAGTTGCTGGGGTAGGTGTGGTTATTTGGATTGTTTGGGTTGCTGTGGTTGTAGTTGCTGTAGGTGAGGGTAGGTTTAGGGTTGCAGGTGGAGATGAAGGTGCAGCTACCTCAGATATGACAATGTGTAATTGAGGGTTACTGACCTGTTGTTTCTTTGATGGAGGAGTAGATGCAGGAGAGGTGTCACTGGTCCTTTTCCTTTTCATGACAGATGATATGGGTTGCTGATCCTCCATATTCACATCATCTTCATCATCTGATCCCTGACCATTTCCATGACCACCTCCCTGGCCATCATCATTATTATCATCATCATTATCATCAGCATCATGCATGATGGTATCATCCTCCTCATCATCAGATGCATCAGCTACCACATCCCTATTCATCCACTCCCAGCGAGCCAATTCGTAGCTCACTGAGGTACCCTCAATCCTGGCAGTATCATCCACTGCCCATTGCTGTATCAGCCCATTGTAGTTCCTGAGCTTTTCAGCACTGAACTCAGGAAAGCTCTCAGTGACATCCACCACGTCAGTGGCTATCTCCATATCTACCCAATGCAGTTCAGCAACTGCAAGGGCCTCCAGTTCAGGTTGCTCAGCAATAGGACGAAGTGCATAGGTAGTGAGCACAATGTCCCTGTGAGCCTTGTTTGATAGCGGATCAGTCATCTTACAGGGCATCTCTGGATCAGAGACAAAGTCCTCTTCTTCACTCTCCCCCTGACTGGTTCGCTCAAACTGATCAACTGCCCTAAGTATCTAATCAGTGAAGTCTGCGTTTTCCTCACGCAGGGCAACGACCTCAGCTCTTGTCTTTGTAAGCTGTGAGACAACCTGTGGAAGCACCTTAATAACTTTGTCAGTGTTATACAGGTAGTTAGATACAGAAATGGCTAAATCATTTTGGTTTGTGGTGAGCTGGGCAATGGCAGCAGCATGATTTGTGAAGTTGGTGTTGGAGGTGGAGGCCAGCTCAGTGACTGCATGGTTTATTGCAGCACTAGCATCAGCTACTGTTTGTACCCTCTCACTAACATATGTGCTCCATGGTTCAATGGAGTTGTATACATCAGTGAGAGCAGCAACAGCTTTCTGAAGGACAGAGACATTGCCAATAAGTGCCTCACGGTCTTCAGTAAGCATCTTAATTTGGGTTTGAGATTGGGCAATGTACTCCATCAGTAGCTGATCAGAGGTGGAGTGAGTGGAGGTGTTTGGGGGAGTAGTTTGGGTATTAATAATGGGGGTAGGTGTAGATTGGGCTACCTGATCAGGGGGTGTGATCTGATCAGCAGTGACTTGGATGTTATCATTGGAGAAAGAGGTGGGGGTGAGCTCTCTGATGGGAGAGTTGGATGTGGGTGGAGGAATGGGTTGGGTGTCCTCAGAGGTGTCCATAGGCATGATTTCCTTATCATCAGCTTGTGATTTAGCTGGTGGTTCATTGGAAATAGAAGTAGCGACCTGTATCTCACCATGGGTCAGTGGTGAGACATTGACAGTCGGTGCAGTGATAGATGAGAGATGGCTCGGGTCTGTAGCCAGTGGTGTGACATCAGCTATGAGTGTGTTATCACCCACTGATGTCACTTGCCCTTTTAATGAAATGTCACCCTTTTGTGAGGATGACAAGTGGCTGGGTTGACTCGATCTGAGGGTGTGGGGTGCACCCGAATCACTGCTAACAGTGGTTTGATCCACTGCAGCTTTCTGTAGTTTTCCCTTTGTAGAGTCACTGGACTTTCGGGAGTCCAGTGAAGCAGTTAAAGTTAAGGGTTCAGCAGTGGTGCCCTCAGTAACTGAACGTACAGTCACTGATTCACCACTGGCATCCGTAGATGTCTTCTTTTTGCTATGTCCCTGATCCTTTAATGTCAGGGCTAATTTGGATTTTTTCTTGGGAGCAGTTGGTGGTTTCTTGATTGGTGGTTGACCAACAGTAGTCACTGGGGGTGTGATCAGTGACGTGGTCGATGGGGGGGCAGCAACTGACATTTGTACAGCAGTTACAGGCTGGGGTGCAAGGATCCCCGGATGCTTCATAAATGCAGGTAAAACCACAGTCGCTGGTTTAGCAAAAATTTGAGATCCTACCAGAGTGGGCTCAAATCCCTGAAATGATACCCTATCATAGGCAGCAAACTGATCCCTAAAGATCAGTGAGAGATACCTAGGGTGTGACACCCGTCAATTTAGGGCTAGTAATTAGTGCCTAATCAATCATTAATACATGTAATTAGTTCTGTGTTAGGCTAATTAATGTACCGATATATATATTGTTGAATATATACAATTATGCGATTCGATTAAATCGTACAAGTTTCAAATCGAATGTATTTCGGTTAAATTAAATACGGACGTTGGCGAAACAATTTTATTAAATAATATAACATTATTTAATGACAATATCTTTCCCAAAATATTATCTTGATAATAATACTTTGTAATTAATTCGTATCGTACAAACAACGGTTACGTGATTTACAATCCGTACAACGAACGAGCAAATCGAGATCCCTAAATTAACGAATCATTTATATAAATGTTTTTCCAAGTATTTAGAAAGAACACTTCAAGTGAAAGTATTGAAATTTAAATCGTTACTTAAAAACGTGTAATAAACGTTTAAACACCAAACCGAACGAGAAAACGAACACCGCACGAAGCACAAATCGAATAAATGAGAAAATGACCAAAATACCCCTGAGTGGGCCCCCTAGGCCAGCCCCCTCATCCTCCATGTGACCCATGTGGTCACCACCCACATAAGCCACTAGAACTTCATGCAAATAAGAGTTAGTGGAATACTTACATCATATTCTTCACCTCATTTCCACTAACTCTCTTTATCACATTTTCTCCTCCTTCTCTCTATCACTTTCTCTCTCAAAATCCAGAGAAAACTCAGCCACTTCACCACCACCACAACCACCATAAGCCACCATAACACCACCACTTTAAAAGTTAACATTTTGCAAGGATTTTTGGCTCAAGAACACAATCATTATAACCTCATCTCATCTTCACCAAAATCTTTGTAAGAAAACTATTTATTACTTCCATATTGTTTAATCATATGTTATAAAGCTCATCTAACAATCTTATGTCCAAATATAAGCTCAAAATACGTTTTTATGAATTTTTCACAAAAGATACACAATCTGTCCAGAAAAACACAGATTACTAAAAATGTCATAACTTGAGTTGTAGGACAAGTTAGAAGATGCATTTTTTTAAAAAATTTGCGTATTGAAAAGATCTACAACTTCCATGTTTTACGTTTTTACCAGATCCGAACGTATTTTTCTCTATTTAACAATTTGTGGGACTGACCTGGTTAAAATCAGAAAACTGGACTATGCATGACTAGTTAAATTGTTTCTCTATGATCATGGGCTTAAAACTCTTGGAAAACATAAGTTAGACACTACACCTAGAAGATCAGTTGATAAAAATTGTGAGACTTGACTTTGACCAGAAATTGGTAATATCACTTGGGGAATAAACCGACAAAAAGTCGAAAAGGTGAAATCTTAAATATTTGGAACTTTTTATAAGAATCGACACTCTTGGTGAACTTGGACACAAACCGACAATTTATTTAGACTCTATAAATTGATATTTGGGTTGGGTGAAAGTTTCGGGTCAAACCGAGTAAGTTTGACCAAGTCAACAAAAGTGGCTAGTTTTCGAAAAACTTACTATATTTGGAAAGTGGTAACAAAAAATGGGTTTGGTTGACCTAGTTAGTAACTTGGACCAAAAACTAATTTTGGAAAGTTTCCCGAATGAAAAACCGACACTTGGATACACTTGGGCTAAAAATGGAAATTTGACCAGACGCTAGTGTCGCATGGCCTGCGACACTACCTGCGACATTACCTGCGACACTACCATAGTGTCGCTAATAGTGTCGCTATTTATTAAAAATTTGATTGAACATGCGACACTGACCCTAATGTCGCATAACCTCATGGCGACACTGACCTTAATGTGACACTGACCCTAGTGTCGCATAAACTCACTGTGATATTGACCTTAGTGTCGCATGACCTGCGACACTCGCATACACTACGACACTTACCCTAGTGTCGCATGACTTGCGACACTGACACTAGTGACGCTACTAGTGTCGCTAAAAACAGAATTTATGGGACTTGTTTTCACCAAGTATTGAACATGGATAACAACTTAAAAACACACAGGATACATACTGTAGCAATGTATACGATGACGCAAACTTAATAATAATGTCATAAAGAATTATTATTACAAACTTTCACCAACGGGTCGTACACGTTTTTGATAAACAAAGTTGAACAATCAAACATTTGGACATAACTAATTGTTGGACAACAAACATAGATGGTCTGTTGAGACATCTACTCACTCATATAACGTTGCGCATTTTGAACGCCCGATAGGTTACAAGTCTTCAGACATCAATTCACAGCTAATCAATTCAAGTTTATTTTAATAAACACTCAAGGCTCAGGTGAGTCTCATGGCCCCTATTTTACTGTTTTCATTAAGGGGTGTGATATTATTGCTCATTTTGTTTTACAAGTAGAACGCAAGTACAAATCAATCAAATACTACATGAGTTGTTTTCAACTAATCAATAAAGCCCTCCATAGCATAGTCTGGTAATACATCTGTAGCATGAATGTTAGTATATGATATCATATAGGATTGACAATCCTCATCCGGGTTAGCACGCACTAACTGGTCAAACGGACGTATTAGCATTTGGGAAGACGAGTGTAGATTAGGCACTCGTAGGAGGCAACTCAGTTGGGTTTCCTTAATTGGACCTGACACTCAAGTTAAGCTCAGACTATGTGCTCATGGCTGTATAACTTTTATTTTGCTTAATTGCATTTTAAATTCAGTTATAAAATCTTGCGGTTCATACAAATATGTGTTGACATACAAACCTGTGAGCTCACCAGTGTTTCGCTGACCCATTTTAGCATGTATCACAGGTGACCAGCAGTAGGTTGGACTGCTCAATCAAGATCTATTAGCTCGAGTCAGCATGCAAACAAACAGAGATTTTAGTTGCATTATTATATTTTGTATAGATTAATTATGTACTCAAATCTCTTATTTTCAAGCGGAGCTAATGTAAACAATATTTTGATGTAAACTTTTGTTTTATCAATATCAATGTAAAACGACGCATATAGTGGTCGTTCATTATATCTTTTGTGCTGTGAATATTGATTAGTCGCGCCCCGACCCGATTCGCTTTCGCAACCCGAATTTGGGGGTGCGACATAGGGTAAGGTACATATTTTGCCCTGGCAGGCTCAGCGACTTTGGTGATTAGTTCATTGAAGATCACACTTGCATAGTCAACTCGTAGAGAGTTGACCAGTGACCAACTGATCTGTGCCTCCAGGGAGCTGAATTGATCGTAGCTCCCTGATTTTGTGCCCAAGGATTGAATGAAATTTGTAAAAAGGGCATTCCAAACACCATCCATTTTCGTTTTATGGACCGTAGAGTATTTACGGTTGCCACTGCCATCGACTGAGTATTTACACTCAATCTCAGTGAGCTCGACGAGGCCTTGTTTGGCAACGTCGCTCTCTGGCAGCGACTCGTATGACTCAGAGGTCGGCAGTTGTAAAATAGAGCGAATGGTGTTGGCAGTTATTATTATAGGTTGGGTACCATTGTCGATAAAACCCTGGAGTTGGGAAACACCAGAGACGACAGAGTGAGTGCAGGTATACCAGAACTCACTGAGCCGGGAAACAGCAGAGACGACAGAGTGAGTGCAGGTATACCAGAACTCACTGAGCCATTCTGGGTTCATTTCCCCAGGAGACAAGGTAAGAGCATGGAGGATAAAATGATTTTTCAGAAAGTTTATCACCTCCGCATACTCAGGTTTGGCACAAGTTACATTTCCCAAATAGTTAGATTTGGGAACTGTAACGACAAGGGTCTCACTGACCGCAGAGGCTCGAAGAGCTTTAATCTCTGGGGTCGGTGTGTAAGCATTATTGAAAAATTTTGTCCTTGCCATTTTTGAAAAGAAAGTAGAAATTTGAAAAGTTGAATATTTGCAGAAGAAAAAGTGAAGAAGATGAAGTTTTAAAAGTTAGAAAGCGTAAAGAATGAAAAGGTAGGGGTTTCGCTGCTTATATACGGTTACTGATGTGGAGAATGTGTGGTCATAACGAGTATGTACGTGGTCAAAAAGGTAAAAAAAAATAATAAAATAAAAGTGGTTGGTGGTAGTGGAGTAGGGTGATGATGGTGATAAGTGGTAACATTAAATGGTGATGGGAATGGTGCGCCGGAAAAGGTATACGAGGTGTCAGAAAAAGTGTACCTTTTCAAGTTCCCATAAGATATTTTAATAAAGTATTTATTAGGAATATAAATCGTTAAAATTAAATACAAAATGTATTAATTGTAAGGAATATATGTCGAAATAAATGCAGTATTAAATAATAACAAAACTTTCGCTGATGCATTATGTCTCAACGAGATGAAAAATAAATTATATCTTAAAATAAAATAAATATTATGTTTCACATTTGATGTTGTTGATCAAATTACAACTTAGAATACTAATCCAATCAGCTAGTCAAGTATGTGAAGCATAAGATATAGTTTATTTATATGATATAAGGAATTTTTCATGTGCAGTTACAAAGTACATAATTTATTAATTATAACAATGCTAACGTATTGTTCTTGCTGATTATATCAGTGAGAATGATAGGTCAGTGTGTTAAAAAATAAACTATTTATTTTGTAACTACCGTTTATTAAACAAACAGGTTTTAATCATTTAGGTTCAGCATGCCCAACTCACTGATGAGAAAGGTGAATCTTTTCTCATCTAAAGGTTTTGTAAAAATGTCAGCGAGTTGGTAATCAGTTGGAATGAAATGTAATTCAATGTCACCTTTCATGACGTGGTCCCTGATGAAGTGATATCTGACATCAATATGCTTTGTCCTTGAGTGCATCACAGGATTATTTGCTATGGCAATGGCACTTTGACTGTCACAATAGATTGGAACATTGCCAAAGTCAAAACCATAGTCAGCGAGCTGATTCCTCATCCACAGAATTTGAGCAGTGCAGGCTCCAGCAGTGACATATTCAGCCTCAGCAGTAGAAGTTGAGACAGAATTTTATTTCTTGCTTGACCAGCTTACAAGCTTTTCTCCAAGAAACTGACAGCTACCAGAGGTACTCTTTCTGTCCATTTTGCATCCAGCATGATCAGAATCTGAATATCCCTTCAGTGAGAAATCTGAACCAGATGGGTACCAGAGACCAAGATTTGGTGTACCCTTCAGATATCTGAATATTCTTTTGACAGCGAGCAAATGGGATTCCTTTGGATCAGCTTGATATCTAGCACATAGACAAGTGGAAAACATAATGTCTGGTCTACTAGCAGTTAGATACAGCAGTGACCCGATCATTCCTCTGTAAGCAGTGATGTTTACAGATTTACCATCAGGATCAGCATGTAATTTTACTGCAGATGACATTGGTGTAGCAAGGGATGAGCAGTTGGTGAATTCAAATTTCTTTAATAGATCTTTAACATATTTTCCTTGATTTATGAAAATACCAGTTTTGGTTTGCTTAATTTGCAGACCAAGGAAAAATGTTAGTTCACCCATCATGCTCATTTCATAACTTTTAGTCATGAGGTTACTGAATTCCTTGCACATGTCATTGTTAGTAGACCCAAAAATAATATCATCAACATAAATTTGGACTAATATAACATCTCTCTTATCCTTTTTAATAAAAAGTGTGCTGTCAATTTTACCTCTGACATAACCACATTTAATCAAGAAGACAAAGAGAGTGTCATACCAAGCTCTGGGAGCTTGTTTGAGTCCATATAAAGCTTTATCCAGTTTATATACATAACCTGGATGCTTGGGATCAGTGAATCCAGGTGGTTGCTTTACATACACTTCTTCCTGCAGCTTGCCATTCAAGAAGGCACTTTTCACATCCATTTGATATACCTTGAACTTCTTGTGAGCTGCATATGCTAAGAATAACCTGATTGCTTCAAGCCTAGCAACTGGTGCAAAGGTTTCATCATAATCTATTCCTTCTTGCTGACAGTAACCTTGTGCAACCAGTCTAGCCTTATTCCTTATTATAACACCATCAGCATCCATCTTGTTTCTGAACACCCATCTTGTTCCAATCACAGATTTCCCAGCTACTTGAGGTACTAACTTCCACACCTTATTCCTTTCAAACTGAGATAGCTCATCTTGCATGGCAGCTATCCAGTGATGATCAATGAGTGCCTCATCAATCTTCTTGGGCTCAATCAGTGACACAAAGCTTACAAACAAACAAAAGTTAGCAGATGCTGATCTGGTCTGGACCTTGGACTGAGGATCACCAATAATCAATTGATTATCAATGTGTCTAGTCCATTTAGTCACTCGCTGAGGTTCAGCAGTGACTTGATTATTCAGAGGTGATCCACCAGACACATCAGCATTAGAAACATGATTAATGTTTAAGCTTTGATTTTGAAAATGAGTGTTGTTATTTTGATGCAAATGATGAGATGATGATGATGGGATATTAGCAGGCAAAGATGAAGTTTCTGAATTATTCTTAGCTAAAGTAGAGCCAGAAGTATCTTCAGGGACATTATCTTCCCTTTCAGAATCTGATGGATGAATCTCATGCTTGTCATCACTGATTGAATTAAAAATAAGGTTTTCATAATCGTTTGGATCAGCGAGTGATTCATCATAAGATTCATCAAAGGTAACATCCATTGATTCTTCAATACATTCCCTTCTTTTATTGTAAACTCTGAAAGCTTTGGAAATGATTGAGTAACCAACAAATATACCTTCATCAGCTTTGGGATCAAACTTTCCTAAGTGATCTCTTTTGTTTAAGACATAGCAAGTACTGCCAAAAACATGAAGAAAACTTATGTCAGGTTTTCTCCCCCTTAACACCTCATAGGCTGTCTTATCATGTCTTTTGACAATCAGAGACCTATTCTGAGTGTAGCAGGCAGTGTTAACTACTTCAGCCCAGAAGTGGGTCTTAAGACCAGCATCTATGAGCATTGACCTTGCTGATTCAATCAAGGTTCTATTTCTCCTCTCTGCAACACCATTTTGTTGAGGTGTTCTTGGTGCAGAGAAGTTTTGAGAAATACCTTTTGAATCACAGAAACTTTCAAGGTCAATATTTCTGAATTCAGTGCCATTATCACTTCTTAAATGTTTAACTGAACAATCATTTAAGTTTTCCATCTTTTTGATAAAGGATATAATTTCCTGTGTTGCATCACTTTTGGCTTTGAGGAAGAATACCCAAGTATATCTGGAATATTCATCCACAATTACCAAGCAATACCTTTTACCACCAAGACTGGGAGAACTCACTGGACCAAATAGATCCATATGCATCAGTTGAAAACATTCTGTCACTGAAGATGTTTGTTTGCTTTTAAAAGAAGAGCTGTGATGCTTTCCCTTCTCACACGCTGAACAAAGCTTGTCTTTGTCAAAAGTGAGCTTTGGAAAACCATTTACCAAGTCATTTTTGCTGAGCTTGCTGATGGCCTTGAAGTTCAAGTGAGAAAGTCGCTTATGCCATAACCATTTTTCTTCTGAAACGGTTCTAGAATAAAAGCATGTTCCTGATTGTGCTGAGTCCATATTGACCACATATGTATTTCCTTTTCTTTGAGCACCCAGGACAGCACTTCCATTTTTATTGTAAACAACTCCAGCTTCATGATCAAATAGCACTTTATTCTTGGCATCGCAGAACTGACTGATGCTTAATAAATTATGTTTCAGTCCTTCAACATATGCCACCCTCTTAAACATCACATTTCCGTTGGTCAAGACCCCATACCCTCTGGTCTTACCAATGTTGTTATCACCAAATACTACATCAGGACCTCTTTCATCCTGGTAGTCGCTGAGCAGGGACTTACATCCGGTCATATGTCTGGAACACCCACTGTCCAGATACCAGATTATTTCTCTAAGAATGCCCTACATCAGAATTAAAATGTTAGTTCAATTTATGAACCCATCCTGAGATGGGTTCATGGTGGACAAGCCTTGAACTTGGCTTCCACTGACCAGCAAAACATTTGGCTCACTGCTGGTGGTTGGTTGGACACAAACTTGTACTGATGAACAATCTGTTGACACATCTATCTAAGCAAATCATAGCTTCTTCTTCATCAGATGATGAGGTTGAGTCAGAGTCGCTGAAGGATCCTTCTTCAGCGACGAATCCTTTTCCCTTTCTTTTGCCAACTTTGAACATAGCTTTCAGCTTCTTGTATTTTGACTTGTACTTGTTGTACTTGTCATTTCCTCATCTGCAATCAGTGACTTTGAACTCAACTGGGTGATCTTAACTTTCTGCTTTTGATCAATCTCTTCTAGCTCAGCTACAAGGGCATTAGAAATCTTTTAACTGCCTAGTGCAGCACGAATGTGCTCACTTTGATCAGCCTGTTTTTCAGATTGTTCCCAGTTTAACAATATACCATAAATTTGAGTTAGATTGAGAGAAGTATAATCATTACGTTGTCGAGTACATGTTGCAATGGTTCCCCAAACTTTTCTAGGCAACAGTTCTAGAAATTTTTCAACAACAAATCTTTGGTCTTTTCCTATATTAGCCTTTTCCATTTTATTTATTAAAGCTTGATATCTAGTATAGGTAGAGGCCAGTGACTCATTGGGTTCCATGGCAAACAGTTCATACTGACGAGTCAGATTTACTTCTCTACAGCGAATAATGTCGGGGGTTCCAATATAGATATTTCTAAGAGTGTCCCACATGTGTTTCGCTGTACTACACAATCTAATGGACTCAAACACTTCATCAGGAAGTGACATGCTTATGTATATTTTAGCTTGTTTATCCAGTCTGACCATGCGCCTGTCCTCATCTGTCCATTGTTCCTCCCTTTTTGGCATAACCATTTTTGGTAGTGCAGGAGTGGTTGCAGTGGCTGCAACAGCAGGAATAATGACAGTAGGAGTGTGAGGACCGTCAGTTATTATAGAACAAAGACGATCATCAACAAGGTCTAAGAACATCATCATCCTGGACATCCAGGTTTCAATTCTTGATGGGTCAAAAGCTGGAGGTTTTGTAGTGGAGCCATTTCCCTTCTGGTACTCAGAATCAACACAACTGTATTTAACGGATTCCATTGCAGATCTGGTTAAATTATATTTCAAACCAACTCCGCTCTGATACCAAATGTGAGTCCCTATTCACTATTATGTTAGTGATTGTGAATCGTTAACAGTGAGTTAATTGTAGAAGGGGGGTTGAATACAATTAAAAACTTTTCTTTTCTGTTATAATGTTATCTTTGTTTAGCAAGTTTTTAACCGTATTAAAGTAACAACAATATGAACACAAGTATGTATATAAGATAAACAGTTCAGTTGCTGATACAAATGTAGCTGAAAGATAAATTCTTTTATTGATAAAATTTATCTCTTGTTAATTGCGGAATAGATTAGCCAAAGCTAATCTAAATCAAACTATACAGCTATTACAAAGGAGATGAGCAGTAGTGGACAAACACACTAACTACTCTCTCGCTGAGGTAAGCTAGTAGTGGACAAACACGCTACTAGTTTACTCACTGGTGTTACTTGTATTTTAGACAAACTAGTCACTGACAAACAAGTGACAATACAAGTAATCGACACAAAATGAAGTACAACATACTACGCTATTTATAGACGCTGAAATCCTTGATTTCCGGATCTGATAGACACGTGTCGCTGCTTGATTGGAGAGGTAGTTGAGATGTGATATATCATGGCACGACATTCTGTCTTGGGAAATATCACCTTGTACTATAGACCAATCAAAAGCTTCCACGTTACTCTTTTCAAGTTTCGAGGAACACGTGCTGCGCCGTAGTAACGCCGAATGTTGACTTCTTATTTAATGCGGCATTTAATGCTGCAGTCACTGATAGATATATCAATTCTCCTCATTCTCGATGCGAGCTAACATGCTCTAAAGAATGACTTGAACAACTAATCTTCAGCGACTTCTTTTATTCAGCAGACGAGAGAACTCAATAAGACTTGGAGACTCTCGCTGATAGATGAGTATCAGCGACACACATAGTTAAGTCTTTGATCTTTATAAATTCTTCCTCTACTGGTCTAAGATACAATCAGCGACAAGAAAACCTTCAGCAACACTATCTTCAACTTGAATCATACTTCATGTACAGAGAGTAATACTCTCGCTGACAAAGATCAGCGACACACAGAATTGAGCATAATTCTCCTTCAGTAACTCAGAGTGAGAGAAGATCAGCGAACATAAAACATCAGCAACAGGAGCTTGACTTGAATCATTTCTTCTTAGAGAGATCTTCATTAAGTGGGTCAGAGACATGAGAGAATAAGACACCATCAGTGACTTCGCTTATCAGCGACTAATGACTTCAACAATCTGCTTATAGACATTGTCTCAGTCTCCCCCTTAATCCTTGAGATCAGTGACCATCTTGAGTTTGAAAATCAGTGACTCAACAATCTCCCCCTAAATGGTTTAAGTCAAAGTTCCCTTAGACAAACTAGTTGCAAGAAAAGTTTAGGCTCAATAATCTCCTTTACTCTGTTGATAAGTTGATTGCTCAGAGACTTGTCCTTGTAAATTTTTGTAGTTGAAAAGATTTGAGTCTCTGATAGGTAGGTTGCCCAGTGACTTGTACTTGTAGATTTTCTTGTGCAAAGCCTCATATATATCATAGAATAAATATTTACAGAAGCTAACTATTACAAAATATCTAAGTTATTTATCTCTCCACATCTCCTCTTCTTTCACTATGCCAAGCTCAGCTTCAAGTTCATATTTGTCTTTGGAAGGCAGGTATCTGAACTTTCTGGCCAAGGCTTCATCGAGAATAGCTTTTCTGATCTTTGAATCTGTTGGAAGCATGATAGCTGACCTGATTAGGTGTATGAGTTGTTCCTGATCAACCTTCTCAAGTTCAGCTTCTCTCTGAAACCTAAGGGCACCATTTAGGTCCCTGTATACCAGACCCTTCTCCCTTTCAGTGACCTCATGACCTTCAAGCTTTGGCACACCAGCAGGGATGGATAGATTAAGCCTTGAAGTGTTGGGGATTCGATAGATGCTGCTGGTACCTGATCTATACCTTGGACTAGGTGGCTGAACAATTTCCTCACCATGTATGACAGTATCTTCTGGTCTGAGGAGTTGCAGCGACACCATTTTCTGATAGAGTCTATCGATCTCCTTCATGACATCAACCTTAGCTGCACTTGTAGAGTGGCTGATAGCAAGCCTTATCTCATTCCATTCTTCTCTGTGCAGCTTGCATACTTGATCAAGTAGCATTGATTGAGTCTCTGAACCTCTTTGTATAAGTAGCTGAGGTTGAGATTGGTTCCTTGACTTTTTCAGTTTGACCTTGGTAATAGGTGCAAGGTTTGATCTCCCTGTCATTCTGGCAGCAAATCTCTTTCTATCAATTTCATCCCACTTCCTATCCACTGCTGTTTTGACAGCTCCCCCTTTCTTTTTAGAGCTCTTGCTAGCTGACCTTTTCAGTTTCTGTTGCTCTAGCTCACTCTCTTCTATCTCAGCAAGTACCCTGGCAATTGTAGCATCAGACTCTTCTTGATCTTTCTTTTGTTTAAGAAGTCTGGCCCTTTCATTGGCATCTTTGGAGCTCAATTCCAGTAGGTATGCTCTGTCAGCATCTGATTGCTCTTTCAGCAACCTTTTCCTTTCTTGTTCTTCTCTCAACTCAGCCTGAAAGGTTATTTGTAATATCATCTCTTGCTCCCTGTCCTGTCTTGCCTTTATCTTTCTGGCAATTCTCTGATCTTTTGTTTCATCAGGACAAGGGGTATCTGAGGCTGAGTCAGAGGAAAGGCATGCTGTAGGGGAGGTATCTGATGTGGTAGTGTTGGAAGGAGTTGTTGTGGAGATTGGAGTTATAGTTGCTGGGGTAGGTGTGGTTATTTGGATTGTTTGGGTTGCTGTGGTTGTAGTTGCTGTAGGTGAGGGTAGGTTTAGGGTTGCAGGTGGAGATGAAGGTGCAGCTACCTCAGATATGACAATGTGTAATTGAGGGTTACTGACCTGTTGTTTCTTTGATGGAGGAGTAGATGCAGGAGAGGTGTCACTGGTCCTTTTCCTTTTCATGACAGATGATATGGGTTGCTGATCCTCCATATTCACATCATCTTCATCATCTGATCCCTGACCATTTCCATGACCACCTCCCTGGCCATCATCATTATTATCATCATCATTATCATCAGCATCATGCATGATGGTATCATCCTCCTCATCATCAGATGCATCAGCTACCACATCCCTATTCATCCACTCCCAGCGAGCCAATTCGTAGCTCACTGAGGTACCCTCAATCCTGGCAGTATCATCCACTGCCCATTGCTGTATCAGCCCATTGTAGTTCCTGAGCTTTTCAGCACTGAACTCAGGAAAGCTCTCAGTGACATCCACCACGTCAGTGGCTATCTCCATATCTACCCAATGCAGTTCAGCAACTGCAAGGGCCTCCAGTTCAGGTTGCTCAGCAATAGGACGAAGTGCATAGGTAGTGAGCACAATGTCCCTGTGAGCCTTGTTTGATAGCGGATCAGTCATCTTACAGGGCATCTCTGGATCAGAGACAAAGTCCTCTTCTTCACTCTCCCCCTGACTGGTTCGCTCAAACTGATCAACTGCCCTAAGTATCTAATCAGTGAAGTCTGCGTTTTCCTCACGCAGGGCAACGACCTCAGCTCTTGTCTTTGTAAGCTGTGAGACAACCTGTGGAAGCACCTTAATAACTTTGTCAGTGTTATACAGGTAGTTAGATACAGAAATGGCTAAATCATTTTGGTTTGTGGTGAGCTGGGCAATGGCAGCAGCATGATTTGTGAAGTTGGTGTTGGAGGTGGAGGCCAGCTCAGTGACTGCATGGTTTATTGCAGCACTAGCATCAGCTACTGTTTGTACCCTCTCACTAACATATGTGCTCCATGGTTCAATGGAGTTGTATACATCAGTGAGAGCAGCAACAGCTTTCTGAAGGACAGAGACATTGCCAATAAGTGCCTCACGGTCTTCAGTAAGCATCTTAATTTGGGTTTGAGATTGGGCAATGTACTCCATCAGTAGCTGATCAGAGGTGGAGTGAGTGGAGGTGTTTGGGGGAGTAGTTTGGGTATTAATAATGGGGGTAGGTGTAGATTGGGCTACCTGATCAGGGGGTGTGATCTGATCAGCAGTGACTTGGATGTTATCACTGGAGAAAGAGGTGGGGGTGAGCTCTCTGATGGGAGAGTTGGATGTGGGTGGAGGAATGGGTTGGGTGTCCTCAGAGGTGTCCATAGGCATGATTTCCTTATCATCAGCTTGTGATTTAGCTGGTGGTTCATTGGAAATAGAAGTAGCGACCTGTATCTCACCATGGGTCAGTGGTGAGACATTGACAGTCGGTGCAGTGATAGATGAGAGATGGCTCGGGTCTGTAGCCAGTGGTGTGACATCAGCTATGAGTGTGTTATCACCCACTGATGTCACTTGCCCTTTTAATGAAATGTCACCCTTTTGTGAGGATGACAAGTGGCTGGGTTGACTCGATCTGAGGGTGTGGGGTGCACCCGAATCACTGCTAACAGTGGTTTGATCCACTGCAGCTTTCTGTAGTTTTCCCTTTGTAGAGTCACTGGACTTTCGGGAGTCCAGTGAAGCAGTTAAAGTTAAGGGTTCAGCAGTGGTGCCCTCAGTAACTGAACGTACAGTCACTGATTCACCACTGGCATCCGTAGATGTCTTCTTTTTGCTATGTCCCTGATCCTTTAATGTCAGGGCTAATTTGGATTTTTTCTTGGGAGCAGTTGGTGGTTTCTTGATTGGTGGTTGACCAACAGTAGTCACTGGGGGTGTGATCAGTGACGTGGTCGATGGGGGGGCAGCAACTGACATTTGTACAGCAGTTACAGGCTGGGGTGCAAGGATCCCCGGATGCTTCATAAATGCAGGTAAAACCACAGTCGCTGGTTTAGCAAAAATTTGAGATCCTACCAGAGTGGGCTCAAATCCCTGAAATGATACCCTATCATAGGCAGCAAACTGATCCCTAAAGATCAGTGAGAGATACCTAGGGTGTGACACCCGTCAATTTAGGGCTAGTAATTAGTGCCTAATCAATCATTAATACATGTAATTAGTTCTGTGTTAGGCTAATTAATGTACCGATATATATATTGTTGAATATATACAATTATGCGATTCGATTAAATCGTACAAGTTTCAAATCGAATGTATTTCGGTTAAATTAAATACGGACGTTGGCGAAACAATTTTATTAAATAATATAACATTATTTAATGACAATATCTTTCCCAAAATATTATCTTGATAATAATACTTTGTAATTAATTCGTATCGTACAAACAACGGTTACGTGATTTACAATCCGTACAACGAACGAGCAAATCGAGATCCCTAAATTAACGAATCATTTATATAAATGTTTTTCCAAGTATTTAGAAAGAACACTTCAAGTGAAAGTATTGAAATTTAAATCGTTACTTAAAAACGTGTAATAAACGTTTAAACACCAAACCGAACGAGAAAACGAACACCGCACGAAGCACAAATCGAATAAATGAGAAAATGACCAAAATACCCCTGAGTGGGCCCCCTAGGCCAGCCCCCTCATCCTCCATGTGACCCATGTGGTCACCACCCACATAAGCCACTAGAACTTCATGCAAATAAGAGTTAGTGGAATACTTACATCATATTCTTCACCTCATTTCCACTAACTCTCTTTATCACATTTTCTCCTCCTTCTCTCTATCACTTTCTCTCTCAAAATCCAGAGAAAACTCAGCCACTTCACCACCACCACAACCACCATAAGCCACCATAACACCACCACTTTAAAAGTTAACATTTTGCAAGGATTTTTGGCTCAAGAACACAATCATTATAACCTCATCTCATCTTCACCAAAATCTTTGTAAGAAAACTATTTATTACTTCCATATTGTTTAATCATATGTTATAAAGCTCATCTAACAATCTTATGTCCAAATATAAGCTCAAAATACGTTTTTATGAATTTTTCACAAAAGATACACAATCTGTCCAGAAAAACACAGATTACTAAAAATGTCATAACTTGAGTTGTAGGACAAGTTAGAAGATGCATTTTTTTAAAAAATTTGCGTATTGAAAAGATCTACAACTTCCATGTTTTACGTTTTTACCAGATCCGAACGTATTTTTCTCTATTTAACAATTTGTGGGACTGACCTGGTTAAAATCAGAAAACTGGACTATGCATGACTAGTTAAATTGTTTCTCTATGATCATGGGCTTAAAACTCTTGGAAAACATAAGTTAGACACTACACCTAGAAGATCAGTTGATAAAAATTGTGAGACTTGACTTTGACCAGAAATTGGTAATATCACTTGGGGAATAAACCGACAAAAAGTCGAAAAGGTGAAATCTTAAATATTTGGAACTTTTTATAAGAATCGACACTCTTGGTGAACTTGGACACAAACCGACAATTTATTTAGACTCTATAAATTGATATTTGGGTTGGGTGAAAGTTTCGGGTCAAACCGAGTAAGTTTGACCAAGTCAACAAAAGTGGCTAGTTTTCGAAAAACTTACTATATTTGGAAAGTGGTAACAAAAAATGGGTTTGGTTGACCTAGTTAGTAACTTGGACCAAAAACTAATTTTGGAAAGTTTCCCGAATGAAAAACCGACACTTGGATACACTTGGGCTAAAAATGGAAATTTGACCAGACGCTAGTGTCGCATGGCCTGCGACACTACCTGCGACATTACCTGCGACACTACCATAGTGTCGCTAATAGTGTCGCTATTTATTAAAAATTTGATTGAACATGCGACACTGACCCTAATGTCGCATAACCTCATGGCGACACTGACCTTAATGTGACACTGACCCTAGTGTCGCATAAACTCACTGTGATATTGACCTTAGTGTCGCATGACCTGCGACACTCGCATACACTACGACACTTACCCTAGTGTCGCATGACTTGCGACACTGACACTAGTGACGCTACTAGTGTCGCTAAAAACAGAATTTATGGGACTTGTTTTCACCAAGTATTGAACATGGATAACAACTTAAAAACACACAGGATACATACTGTAGCAATGTATACGATGACGCAAACTTAATAATAATGTCATAAAGAATTATTATTACAAACTTTCACCAACGGGTCGTACACGTTTTTGATAAACAAAGTTGAACAATCAAACATTTGGACATAACTAATTGTTGGACAACAAACATAGATGGTCTGTTGAGACATCTACTCACTCATATAACGTTGCGCATTTTGAACGCCCGATAGGTTACAAGTCTTCAGACATCAATTCACAGCTAATCAATTCAAGTTTATTTTAATAAACACTCAAGGCTCAGGTGAGTCTCATGGCCCCTATTTTACTGTTTTCATTAAGGGGTGTGATATTATTGCTCATTTTGTTTTACAAGTAGAACGCAAGTACAAATCAATCAAATACTACATGAGTTGTTTTCAACTAATCAATAAAGCCCTCCATAGCATAGTCTGGTAATACATCTGTAGCATGAATGTTAGTATATGATATCATATAGGATTGACAATCCTCATCCGGGTTAGCACGCACTAACTGGTCAAACGGACGTATTAGCATTTGGGAAGACGAGTGTAGATTAGGCACTCGTACGAGGCAACTCAGTTGGGTTTCCTTAATTGGACCTGACACTCAAGTTAAGCTCAGACTATGTGCTCATGGCTGTATAACTTTTATTTTGCTTAATTGCATTTTAAATTCAGTTATAAAATCTTGCGGTTCATACAAATATGTGTTGACATACAAACCTGTGAGCTCACCAGTGTTTCGCTGACCCATTTTAGCATGTATCACAGGTGACCAGCAGTAGGTTGGACTGCTCAATCAAGATCTATTAGCTCGAGTCAGCATGCAAACAAACAGAGATTTTAGTTGCATTATTATATTTTGTATAGATTAATTATGTACTCAAATCTCTTATTTTCAAGCGGAGCTAATGTAAACAATATTTTGATGTAAACTTTTGTTTTATCAATATCAATGTAAAACGACGCATATAGTGGTCGTTCATTATATCTTTTGTGCTGTGAATATTGATTAGTCGCGCCCCGACCCGATTCGCTTCCGCAACCCGAATTTGGGGGTGCGACATAGGGTAAGGTACATATTTTGCCCTGGCAGGCTCAGCGACTTTGGTGATTAGTTCATTGAAGATCACACTTGCATAGTCAACTCGTAGAGAGTTGACCAGTGACCAACTGATCTGTGCCTCCAGGGAGCTGAATTGATCGTAGCTCCCTGATTTTGTGCCCAAGGATTGAATGAAATTTGTAAAAAGGGCATTCCAAACACCATCCATTTTCGTTTTATGGACCGTAGAGTATTTACGGTTGCCACTGCCATCGACTGAGTATTTACACTCAATCTCAGTGAGCTCGACGAGGCCTTGTTTGGCAACGTCGCTCTCTGGCAGCGACTCGTATGACTCAGAGGTCGGCAGTTGTAAAATAGAGCGAATGGTGTTGGCAGTTATTATTATAGGTTGGGTACCATTGTCGATAAAACCCTGGAGTTGGGAAACACCAGAGACGACAGAGTGAGTGCAGGTATACCAGAACTCACTGAGCCGGGAAACAGCAGAGACGACAGAGTGAGTGCAGGTATACCAGAACTCACTGAGCCATTCTGGGTTCATTTCCCCAGGAGACAAGGTAAGAGCATGAAGGATAAAATGATTTTTCAGAAAGTTTATCACCTCCGCATACTCAGGTTTGGCACAAGTTACATTTCCCAAATAGTTAGATTTGGGAACTGTAACGACAAGGGTCTCACTGACCGCAGAGGCTCGAAGAGCTTTAATCTCTGGGGTCGGTGTGTAAGCATTATTGAAAAATTTTGTCCTTGCCATTTTTGAAAAGAAAGTAGAAATTTGAAAAGTTGAATATTTGCAGAAGAAAAAGTGAAGAAGATGAAGTTTTAAAAGTTAGAAAGCGTAAAGAATGAAAAGGTAGGGGTTTCGCTGCTTATATACGGTTACTGATGTGGAGAATGTGTGGTCATAACGAGTATGTACGTGGTCAAAAAGGTAAAAAAAAATAATAAAATAAAAGTGGTTGGTGGTAGTGGAGTAGGGTGATGATGGTGATAAGTGGTAACATTAAATGGTGATGGGAATGGTGCGCCGGAAAAGGTATACGAGGTGTCAGAAAAAGTGTACCTTTTCAAGTTCCCATAAGATATTTTAATAAAGTATTTATTAGGAATATAAATCGTTAAAATTAAATACAAAATGTATTAATTGTAAGGAATATATGTCGAAATAAATGCAGTATTAAATAATAACAAAACTTTCGCTGATGCATTATGTCTCAACGAGATGAAAAATAAATTATATCTTAAAATAAAATAAATATTATGTTTCACATTTGATGTTGTTGATCAAATTACAACTTAGAATACTAATCCAATCAGCTAGTCAAGTATGTGAAGCATAAGATATAGTTTATTTATATGATATAAGGAATTTTTCATGTGCAGTTACAAAGTACATAATTTATTAATTATAACAATGCTAACGTATTGTTCTTGCTGATTATATCAGTGAGAATGATAGGTCAGTGTGTTAAAAAATAAACTATTTATTTTGTAACTACCGTTTATTAAACAAACAGGTTTTAATCATTTAGGTTCAGCATGCCCAACTCACTGATGAGAAAGGTGAATCTTTTCTCATCTAAAGGTTTTGTAAAAATGTCAGCGAGTTGGTAATCAGTTGGAATGAAATGTAATTCAATGTCACCTTTCATGACGTGGTCCCTGATGAAGTGATATCTGACATCAATATGCTTTGTCCTTGAGTGCATCACAGGATTATTTGCTATGGCAATGGCACTTTGACTGTCACAATAGATTGGAACATTGCCAAAGTCAAAACCATAGTCAGCGAGCTGATTCCTCATCCACAGAATTTGAGCAGTGCAGGCTCCAGCAGTGACATATTCAGCCTCAGCAGTAGAAGTTGAGACAGAATTTTGTTTCTTGCTTGACCAGCTTACAAGCTTTTCTCCAAGAAACTGACAGCTACCAGAGGTACTCTTTCTGTCCATTTTGCATCCAGCATGATCAGAATCTGAATATCCCTTCAGTGAGAAATCTGAACCAGATGGGTACCAGAGACCAAGATTTGGTGTACCCTTCAGATATCTGAATATTCTTTTGACAGCGAGCAAATGGGATTCCTTTGGATCAGCTTGATATCTAGCACATAGACAAGTGGAAAACATAATGTCTGGTCTACTAGCAGTTAGATACAGCAGTGACCCGATCATTCCTCTGTAAGCAGTGATGTTTACAGATTTACCATCAGGATCAGCATGTAATTTTACTGCAGATGACATTGGTGTAGCAAGGGATGAGCAGTTGGTGAATTCAAATTTCTTTAATAGATCTTTAACATATTTTCCTTGATTTATGAAAATACCAGTTTTGGTTTGCTTAATTTGCAGACCAAGGAAAAATGTTAGTTCACCCATCATGCTCATTTCATAACTTTTAGTCATGAGGTTACTGAATTCCTTGCACATGTCATTGTTAGTAGACCCAAAAATAATATCATCAACATAAATTTGGACTAATATAACATCTCTCTTATCCTTTTTAATAAAAAGTGTGCTGTCAATTTTACCTCTGACATAACCACATTTAATCAAGAAGACAAAGAGAGTGTCATACCAAGCTCTGGGAGCTTGTTTGAGTCCATATAAAGCTTTATCCAGTTTATATACATAACCTGGATGCTTGGGATCAGTGAATCCAGGTGGTTGCTTTACATACACTTCTTCCTGCAGCTTGCCATTCAAGAAGGCACTTTTCACATCCATTTGATATACCTTGAACTTCTTGTGAGCTGCATATGCTAAGAATAACCTGATTGCTTCAAGCCTAGCAACTGGTGCAAAGGTTTCATCATAATCTATTCCTTCTTGCTGACAGTAACCTTGTGCAACCAGTCTAGCCTTATTCCTTATTATAACACCATCAGCATCCATCTTGTTTCTGAACACCCATCTTGTTCCAATCACAGATTTCCCAGCTACTTGAGGTACTAACTTCCACACCTTATTCCTTTCAAACTGAGATAGCTCATCTTGCATGGCAGCTATCCAGTGATGATCAATGAGTGCCTCATCAATCTTCTTGGGCTCAATCAGTGACACAAAGCTTACAAACAAACAAAAGTTAGCAGATGCTGATCTGGTCTGGACCTTGGACTGAGGATCACCAATAATCAATTGATTATCAATGTGTCTAGTCCATTTAGTCACTCGCTGAGGTTCAGCAGTGACTTGATTATTCAGAGGTGATCCACCAGACACATCAGCATTAGAAACATGATTAATGTTTAAGCTTTGATTTTGAAAATGAGTGTTGTTATTTTGATGCAAATGATGAGATGATGATGATGGGATATTAGCAGGCAAAGATGAAGTTTCTGAATTATTCTTAGCTAAAGTAGAGCCAGAAGTATCTTCAGGGACATTATCTTCCCTTTCAGAATCTGATGGATGAATCTCATGCTTGTCATCACTGATTGAATTAAAAATAAGGTTTTCATAATCGTTTGGATCAGCGAGTGATTCATCATAAGATTCATCAAAGGTAACATCCATTGATTCTTCAATACATTCCCTTCTTTTATTGTAAACTCTGAAAGCTTTGGAAATGATTGAGTAACCAACAAATATACCTTCATCAGCTTTGGGATCAAACTTTCCTAAGTGATCTCTTTTGTTTAAGACATAGCAAGTACTGCCAAAAACATGAAGAAAACTTATGTCAGGTTTTCTCCCCCTTAACACCTCATAGGCTGTCTTATCATGTCTTTTGACAATCAGAGACCTATTCTGAGTGTAGCAGGCAGTGTTAACTACTTCAGCCCAGAAGTGGGTCTTAAGACCAGCATCTATGAGCATTGACCTTGCTGATTCAATCAAGGTTCTATTTCTCCTCTCTGCAACACCATTTTGTTGAGGTGTTCTTGGTGCAGAGAAGTTTTGAGAAATACCTTTTGAATCACAGAAACTTTCAAGGTCAATATTTCTGAATTCAGTGCCATTATCACTTCTTAAATGTTTAACTGAACAATCATTTAAGTTTTCCATCTTTTTGATAAAGGATATAATTTCCTGTGTTGCATCACTTTTGGCTTTGAGGAAGAATACCCAAGTATATCTGGAATATTCATCCACAATTACCAAGCAATACCTTTTACCACCAAGACTGGGAGAACTCACTGGACCAAATAGATCCATATGCATCAGTTGAAAACATTCTGTCACTGAAGATGTTTGTTTGCTTTTAAAAGAAGAGCTGTGATGCTTTCCCTTCTCACACGCTGAACAAAGCTTGTCTTTGTCAAAAGTGAGCTTTGGAAAACCATTTACCAAGTCATTTTTGCTGAGCTTGCTGATGGCCTTGAAGTTCAAGTGAGAAAGTCGCTTATGCCATAACCATTTTTCTTCTGAAACGGTTCTAGAATAAAAGCATGTTCCTGATTGTGCTGAGTCCATATTGACCACATATGTATTTCCTTTTCTTTGAGCACCCAGGACAGCACTTCCATTTTTATTGTAAACAACTCCAGCTTCATGATCAAATAGCACTTTATTCTTGGCATCGCAGAACTGACTGATGCTTAATAAATTATGTTTCAGTCCTTCAACATATGCCACCCTCTTAAACATCACATTTCCGTTGGTCAAGACCCCATACCCTCTGGTCTTACCAATGTTGTTATCACCAAATACTACATCAGGACCTCTTTCATCCTGGTAGTCGCTGAGCAGGGACTTACATCCGGTCATATGTCTGGAACACCCACTGTCCAGATACCAGATTATTTCTCTAAGAATGCCCTACATCAGAATTAAAATGTTAGTTCAATTTATGAACCCATCCTGAGATGGGTTCATGGTGGACAAGCCTTGAACTTGGCTTCCACTGACCAGCAAAACATTTGGCTCACTGCTGGTGGTTGGTTGGACACAAACTTGTACTGATGAACAATCTGTTGACACATCTATCTAAGCAAATCATAGCTTCTTCTTCATCAGATGATGAGGTTGAGTCAGAGTCGCTGAAGGATCCTTCTTCAGCGACGAATCCTTTTCCCTTTCTTTTGCCAACTTTGAACATAGCTTTCAGCTTCTTGTATTTTGACTTGTACTTGTTGTACTTGTCATTTCCTCATCTGCAATCAGTGACTTTGAACTCAACTGGGTGATCTTAACTTTCTGCTTTTGATCAATCTCTTCTAGCTCAGCTACAAGGGCATTAGAAATCTTTTAACTGCCTAGTGCAGCACGAATGTGCTCACTTTGATCAGCCTGTTTTTCAGATTGTTCCCAGTTTAACAATATACCATAAATTTGAGTTAGATTGAGAGAAGTATAATCATTACGTTGTCGAGTACATGTTGCAATGGTTCCCCAAACTTTTCTAGGCAACAGTTCTAGAAATTTTTCAACAACAAATCTTTGGTCTTTTCCTATATTAGCCTTTTCCATTTTATTTATTAAAGCTTGATATCTAGTATAGGTAGAGGCCAGTGACTCATTGGGTTCCATGGCAAACAGTTCATACTGACGAGTCAGATTTACTTCTCTACAGCGAATAATGTCGGGGGTTCCAATATAGATATTTCTAAGAGTGTCCCACATGTGTTTCGCTGTACTACACAATCTAATGGACTCAAACACTTCATCAGGAAGTGACATGCTTATGTATATTTTAGCTTGTTTATCCAGTCTGACCATGCGCCTGTCCTCATCTGTCCATTGTTCCTCCCTTTTTGGCATAACCATTTTTGGTAGTGCAGGAGTGGTTGCAGTGGCTGCAACAGCAGGAATAATGACAGTAGGAGTGTGAGGACCGTCAGTTATTATAGAACAAAGACGATCATCAACAAGGTCTAAGAACATCATCATCCTGGACATCCAGGTTTCAATTCTTGATGGGTCAAAAGCTGGAGGTTTTGTAGTGGAGCCATTTCCCTTCTGGTACTCAGAATCAACACAACTGTATTTAACGGATTCCATTGCAGATCTGGTTAAATTATATTTCAAACCAACTCCGCTCTGATACCAAATGTGAGTCCCTATTCACTATTATGTTAGTGATTGTGAATCGTTAACAGTGAGTTAATTGTAGAAGGGGGGTTGAATACAATTAAAAACTTTTCTTTTCTGTTATAATGTTATCTTTGTTTAGCAAGTTTTTAACCGTATTAAAGTAACAACAATATGAACACAAGTATGTATATAAGATAAACAGTTCAGTTGCTGATACAAATGTAGCTGAAAGATAAATTCTTTTATTGATAAAATTTATCTCTTGTTAATTGCGGAATAGATTAGCCAAAGCTAATCTAAATCAAACTATACAGCTATTACAAAGGAGATGAGCAGTAGTGGACAAACACACTAACTACTCTCTCGCTGAGGTAAGCTAGTAGTGGACAAACACGCTACTAGTTTACTCACTGGTGTTACTTGTATTTTAGACAAACTAGTCACTGACAAACAAGTGACAATACAAGTAATCGACACAAAATGAAGTACAACATACTACGCTATTTATAGACGCTGAAATCCTTGATTTCCGGATCTGATAGACACGTGTCGCTGCTTGATTGGAGAGGTAGTTGAGATGTGATATATCATGGCACGACATTCTGTCTTGGGAAATATCACCTTGTACTATAGACCAATCAAAAGCTTCCACGTTACTCTTTTCAAGTTTCGAGGAACACGTGCTGCGCCGTAGTAACGCCGAATGTTGACTTCTTATTTAATGCGGCATTTAATGCTGCAGTCACTGATAGATATATCAATTCTCCTCATTCTCGATGCGAGCTAACATGCTCTAAAGAATGACTTGAACAACTAATCTTCAGCGACTTCTTTTATTCAGCAGACGAGAGAACTCAATAAGACTTGGAGACTCTCGCTGATAGATGAGTATCAGCGACACACATAGTTAAGTCTTTGATCTTTATAAATTCTTCCTCTACTGGTCTAAGATACAATCAGCGACAAGAAAACCTTCAGCAACACTATCTTCAACTTGAATCATACTTCATGTACAGAGAGTAATACTCTCGCTGACAAAGATCAGCGACACACAGAATTGAGCATAATTCTCCTTCAGTAACTCAGAGTGAGAGAAGATCAGCGAACATAAAACATCAGCAACAGGAGCTTGACTTGAATCATTTCTTCTTAGAGAGATCTTCATTAAGTGGGTCAGAGACATGAGAGAATAAGACACCATCAGTGACTTCGCTTATCAGCGACTAATGACTTCAACAATCTGCTTATAGACATTGTCTCAGTCTCCCCCTTAATCCTTGAGATCAGTGACCATCTTGAGTTTGAAAATCAGTGACTCAACAATCTCCCCCTAAATGGTTTAAGTCAAAGTTCCCTTAGACAAACTAGTTGCAAGAAAAGTTTAGGCTCAATAATCTCCTTTACTCTGTTGATAAGTTGATTGCTCAGAGACTTGTCCTTGTAAATTTTTGTAGTTGAAAAGATTTGAGTCTCTGATAGGTAGGTTGCCCAGTGACTTGTACTTGTAGATTTTCTTGTGCAAAGCCTCATATATATCATAGAATAAATATTTACAGAAGCTAACTATTACAAAATATCTAAGTTATTTATCTCTCCACATCTCCTCTTCTTTCACTATGCCAAGCTCAGCTTCAAGTTCATATTTGTCTTTGGAAGGCAGGTATCTGAACTTTCTGGCCAAGGCTTCATCGAGAATAGCTTTTCTGATCTTTGAATCTGTTGGAAGCATGATAGCTGACCTGATTAGGTGTATGAGTTGTTCCTGATCAACCTTCTCAAGTTCAGCTTCTCTCTGAAACCTAAGGGCACCATTTAGGTCCCTGTATACCAGACCCTTCTCCCTTTCAGTGACCTCATGACCTTCAAGCTTTGGCACACCAGCAGGGATGGATAGATTAAGCCTTGAAGTGTTGGGGATTCGATAGATGCTGCTGGTACCTGATCTATACCTTGGACTAGGTGGCTGAACAATTTCCTCACCATGTATGACAGTATCTTCTGGTCTGAGGAGTTGCAGCGACACCATTTTCTGATAGAGTCTATCGATCTCCTTCATGACATCAACCTTAGCTGCACTTGTAGAGTGGCTGATAGCAAGCCTTATCTCATTCCATTCTTCTCTGTGCAGCTTGCATACTTGATCAAGTAGCATTGATTGAGTCTCTGAACCTCTTTGTATAAGTAGCTGAGGTTGAGATTGGTTCCTTGACTTTTTCAGTTTGACCTTGGTAATAGGTGCAAGGTTTGATCTCCCTGTCATTCTGGCAGCAAATCTCTTTCTATCAATTTCATCCCACTTCCTATCCACTGCTGTTTTGACAGCTCCCCCTTTCTTTTTAGAGCTCTTGCTAGCTGACCTTTTCAGTTTCTGTTGCTCTAGCTCACTCTCTTCTATCTCAGCAAGTACCCTGGCAATTGTAGCATCAGACTCTTCTTGATCTTTCTTTTGTTTAAGAAGTCTGGCCCTTTCATTGGCATCTTTGGAGCTCAATTCCAGTAGGTATGCTCTGTCAGCATCTGATTGCTCTTTCAGCAACCTTTTCCTTTCTTGTTCTTCTCTCAACTCAGCCTGAAAGGTTATTTGTAATATCATCTCTTGCTCCCTGTCCTGTCTTGCCTTTATCTTTCTGGCAATTCTCTGATCTTTTGTTTCATCAGGACAAGGGGTATCTGAGGCTGAGTCAGAGGAAAGGCATGCTGTAGGGGAGGTATCTGATGTGGTAGTGTTGGAAGGAGTTGTTGTGGAGATTGGAGTTATAGTTGCTGGGGTAGGTGTGGTTATTTGGATTGTTTGGGTTGCTGTGGTTGTAGTTGCTGTAGGTGAGGGTAGGTTTAGGGTTGCAGGTGGAGATGAAGGTGCAGCTACCTCAGATATGACAATGTGTAATTGAGGGTTACTGACCTGTTGTTTCTTTGATGGAGGAGTAGATGCAGGAGAGGTGTCACTGGTCCTTTTCCTTTTCATGACAGATGATATGGGTTGCTGATCCTCCATATTCACATCATCTTCATCATCTGATCCCTGACCATTTCCATGACCACCTCCCTGGCCATCATCATTATTATCATCATCATTATCATCAGCATCATGCATGATGGTATCATCCTCCTCATCATCAGATGCATCAGCTACCACATCCCTATTCATCCACTCCCAGCGAGCCAATTCGTAGCTCACTGAGGTACCCTCAATCCTGGCAGTATCATCCACTGCCCATTGCTGTATCAGCCCATTGTAGTTCCTGAGCTTTTCAGCACTGAACTCAGGAAAGCTCTCAGTGACATCCACCACGTCAGTGGCTATCTCCATATCTACCCAATGCAGTTCAGCAACTGCAAGGGCCTCCAGTTCAGGTTGCTCAGCAATAGGACGAAGTGCATAGGTAGTGAGCACAATGTCCCTGTGAGCCTTGTTTGATAGCGGATCAGTCATCTTACAGGGCATCTCTGGATCAGAGACAAAGTCCTCTTCTTCACTCTCCCCCTGACTGGTTCGCTCAAACTGATCAACTGCCCTAAGTATCTAATCAGTGAAGTCTGCGTTTTCCTCACGCAGGGCAACGACCTCAGCTCTTGTCTTTGTAAGCTGTGAGACAACCTGTGGAAGCACCTTAATAACTTTGTCAGTGTTATACAGGTAGTTAGATACAGAAATGGCTAAATCATTTTGGTTTGTGGTGAGCTGGGCAATGGCAGCAGCATGATTTGTGAAGTTGGTGTTGGAGGTGGAGGCCAGCTCAGTGACTGCATGGTTTATTGCAGCACTAGCATCAGCTACTGTTTGTACCCTCTCACTAACATATGTGCTCCATGGTTCAATGGAGTTGTATACATCAGTGAGAGCAGCAACAGCTTTCTGAAGGACAGAGACATTGCCAATAAGTGCCTCACGGTCTTCAGTAAGCATCTTAATTTGGGTTTGAGATTGGGCAATGTACTCCATCAGTAGCTGATCAGAGGTGGAGTGAGTGGAGGTGTTTGGGGGAGTAGTTTGGGTATTAATAATGGGGGTAGGTGTAGATTGGGCTACCTGATCAGGGGGTGTGATCTGATCAGCAGTGACTTGGATGTTATCACTGGAGAAAGAGGTGGGGGTGAGCTCTCTGATGGGAGAGTTGGATGTGGGTGGAGGAATGGGTTGGGTGTCCTCAGAGGTGTCCATAGGCATGATTTCCTTATCATCAGCTTGTGATTTAGCTGGTGGTTCATTGGAAATAGAAGTAGCGACCTGTATCTCACCATGGGTCAGTGGTGAGACATTGACAGTCGGTGCAGTGATAGATGAGAGATGGCTCGGGTCTGTAGCCAGTGGTGTGACATCAGCTATGAGTGTGTTATCACCCACTGATGTCACTTGCCCTTTTAATGAAATGTCACCCTTTTGTGAGGATGACAAGTGGCTGGGTTGACTCGATCTGAGGGTGTGGGGTGCACCCGAATCACTGCTAACAGTGGTTTGATCCACTGCAGCTTTCTGTAGTTTTCCCTTTGTAGAGTCACTGGACTTTCGGGAGTCCAGTGAAGCAGTTAAAGTTAAGGGTTCAGCAGTGGTGCCCTCAGTAACTGAACGTACAGTCACTGATTCACCACTGGCATCCGTAGATGTCTTCTTTTTGCTATGTCCCTGATCCTTTAATGTCAGGGCTAATTTGGATTTTTTCTTGGGAGCAGTTGGTGGTTTCTTGATTGGTGGTTGACCAACAGTAGTCACTGGGGGTGTGATCAGTGACGTGGTCGATGGGGGGGCAGCAACTGACATTTGTACAGCAGTTACAGGCTGGGGTGCAAGGATCCCCGGATGCTTCATAAATGCAGGTAAAACCACAGTCGCTGGTTTAGCAAAAATTTGAGATCCTACCAGAGTGGGCTCAAATCCCTGAAATGATACCCTATCATAGGCAGCAAACTGATCCCTAAAGATCAGTGAGAGATACCTAGGGTGTGACACCCGTCAATTTAGGGCTAGTAATTAGTGCCTAATCAATCATTAATACATGTAATTAGTTCTGTGTTAGGCTAATTAATGTACCGATATATATATTGTTGAATATATACAATTATGCGATTCGATTAAATCGTACAAGTTTCAAATCGAATGTATTTCGGTTAAATTAAATACGGACGTTGGCGAAACAATTTTATTAAATAATATAACATTATTTAATGACAATATCTTTCCCAAAATATTATCTTGATAATAATACTTTGTAATTAATTCGTATCGTACAAACAACGGTTACGTGATTTACAATCCGTACAACGAACGAGCAAATCGAGATCCCTAAATTAACGAATCATTTATATAAATGTTTTTCCAAGTATTTAGAAAGAACACTTCAAGTGAAAGTATTGAAATTTAAATCGTTACTTAAAAACGTGTAATAAACGTTTAAACACCAAACCGAACGAGAAAACGAACACCGCACGAAGCACAAATCGAATAAATGAGAAAATGACCAAAATACCCCTGAGTGGGCCCCCTAGGCCGGCCCCCTCATCCTCCATGTGACCCATGTGGTCACCACCCACATAAGCCACTAGAACTTCATGCAAATAAGAGTTAGTGGAATACTTACATCATATTCTTCACCTCATTTCCACTAACTCTCTTTATCACATTTTCTCCTCCTTCTCTCTATCACTTTCTCTCTCAAAATCCAGAGAAAACTCAGCCACTTCACCACCACCACAACCACCATAAGCCACCATAACACCACCACTTTAAAAGTTAACATTTTGCAAGGATTTTTGGCTCAAGAACACAATCATTATAACCTCATCTCATCTTCACCAAAATCTTTGTAAGGAAACTATTTATTACTTCCATATTGTTTAATCATATGTTATAAAGCTCATCTAACAATCTTATGTCCAAATATAAGCTCAAAATACGTTTTTATGAATTTTTCACAAAAGATACACAATCTGTCCAGAAAAACACAGATTACTAAAAATGTCATAACTTGAGTTGTAGGACAAGTTAGAAGATGCATTTTTTTAAAAAATTTGCGTATTGAAAAGATCTACAACTTCCATGTTTTACGTTTTTACCAGATCCGAACGTATTTTTCTCTATTTAACAATTTGTGGGACTGACCTGGTTAAAATCAGAAAACTGGACTATGCATGACTAGTTAAATTGTTTCTCTATGATCATGGGCTTAAAACTCTTGGAAAACATAAGTTAGACACTACACCTAGAAGATCAGTTGATAAAAATTGTGAGACTTGACTTTGACCAGAAATTGGTAATATCACTTGGGGAATAAACCGACAAAAAGTCGAAAAGGTGAAATCTTAAATATTTGGAACTTTTTATAAGAATCGACACTCTTGGTGAACTTGGACACAAACCGACAATTTATTTAGACTCTATAAATTGATATTTGGGTTGGGTGAAAGTTTCGGGTCAAACCGAGTAAGTTTGACCAAGTCAACAAAAGTGGCTAGTTTTCGAAAAACTTACTATATTTGGAAAGTGGTAACAAAAAATGGGTTTGGTTGACCTAGTTAGTAACTTGGACCAAAAACTAATTTTGGAAAGTTTCCCGAATGAAAAACCGACACTTGGATACACTTGGGCTAAAAATGGAAATTTGACCAGACGCTAGTGTCGCATGGCCTGCGACACTACCTGCGACATTACCTGCGACACTACCATAGTGTCGCTAATAGTGTCGCTATTTATTAAAAATTTGATTGAACATGCGACACTGACCCTAATGTCGCATAACCTCATGGCGACACTGACCTTAATGTGACACTGACCCTAGTGTCGCATAAACTCACTGTGATATTGACCTTAGTGTCGCATGACCTGCGACACTCGCATACACTACGACACTTACCCTAGTGTCGCATGACTTGCGACACTGACACTAGTGACGCTACTAGTGTCGCTAAAAACAGAATTTATGGGACTTGTTTTCACCAAGTATTGAACATGGATAACAACTTAAAAACACACAGGATACATACTGTAGCAATGTATACGATGACGCAAACTTAATAATAATGTCATAAAGAATTATTATTACAAACTTTCACCAACGGGTCGTACACGTTTTTGATAAACAAAGTTGAACAATCAAACATTTGGACATAACTAATTGTTGGACAACAAACATAGATGGTCTGTTGAGACATCTACTCACTCATATAACGTTGCGCATTTTGAACGCCCGATAGGTTACAAGTCTTCAGACATCAATTCACAGCTAATCAATTCAAGTTTATTTTAATAAACACTCAAGGCTCAGGTGAGTCTCATGGCCCCTATTTTACTGTTTTCATTAAGGGGTGTGATATTATTGCTCATTTTGTTTTACAAGTAGAACGCAAGTACAAATCAATCAAATACTACATGAGTTGTTTTCAACTAATCAATAAAGCCCTCCATAGCATAGTCTGGTAATACATCTGTAGCATGAATGTTAGTATATGATATCATATAGGATTGACAATCCTCATCCGGGTTAGCACGCACTAACTGGTCAAACTGACGTATTAGCATTTGGGAAGACGAGTGTAGATTAGGCACTCGTAGGAGGCAACTCAGTTGGGTTTCCTTAATTGGACCTGACACTCAAGTTAAGCTCAGACTATGTGCTCATGGCTGTATAACTTTTATTTTGCTTAATTGCATTTTAAATTCAGTTATAAAATCTTGCGGTTCATACAAATATGTGTTGACATACAAACCTGTGAGCTCACCAGTGTTTCGCTGACCCATTTTAGCATGTATCACAGGTGACCAGCAGTAGGTTGGACTGCTCAATCAAGATCTATTAGCTCGAGTCAGCATGCAAACAAACAGAGATTTTAGTTGCATTATTATATTTTGTATAGATTAATTATGTACTCAAATCTCTTATTTTCAAGCGGAGCTAATGTAAACAATATTTTGATGTAAACTTTTGTTTTATCAATATCAATGTAAAACGACGCATATAGTGGTCGTTCATTATATCTTTTGTGCTGTGAATATTGATTAGTCGCGCCCCGACCCGATTCGCTTCCGCAACCCGAATTTGGGGGTGCGACATAGGGTAAGGTACATATTTTGCCCTGGCAGGCTCAGCGACTTTGGTGATTAGTTCATTGAAGATCACACTTGCATAGTCAACTCGTAGAGAGTTGACCAGTGACCAACTGATCTGTGCCTCCAGGGAGCTGAATTGATCGTAGCTCCCTGATTTTGTGCCCAAGGATTGAATGAAATTTGTAAAAAGGGCATTCCAAACACCATCCATTTTCGTTTTATGGACCGTAGAGTATTTACGGTTGCCACTGCCATCGACTGAGTATTTACACTCAATCTCAGTGAGCTCGACGAGGCCTTGTTTGGCAACGTCGCTCTCTGGCAGCGACTCGTATGACTCAGAGGTCGGCAGTTGTAAAATAGAGCGAATGGTGTTGGCAGTTATTATTATAGGTTGGGTACCATTGTCGATAAAACCCTGGAGTTGGGAAACACCAGAGACGACAGAGTGAGTGCAGGTATACCAGAACTCACTGAGCCGGGAAACAGCAGAGACGACAGAGTGAGTGCAGGTATACCAGAACTCACTGAGCCATTCTGGGTTCATTTCCCCAGGAGACAAGGTAAGAGCATGGAGGATAAAATGATTTTTCAGAAAGTTTATCACCTCCGCATACTCAGGTTTGGCACAAGTTACATTTCCCAAATAGTTAGATTTGGGAACTGTAACGACAAGGGTCTCACTGACCGCAGAGGCTCGAAGAGCTTTAATCTCTGGGGTCGGTGTGTAAGCATTATTGAAAAATTTTGTCCTTGCCATTTTTGAAAAGAAAGTAGAAATTTGAAAAGTTGAATATTTGCAGAAGAAAAAGTGAAGAAGATGAAGTTTTAAAAGTTAGAAAGCGTAAAGAATGAAAAGGTAGGGGTTTCGCTGCTTATATACGGTTACTGATGTGGAGAATGTGTGGTCATAACGAGTATGTACGTGGTCAAAAAGGTAAAAAAAAATAATAAAATAAAAGTGGTTGGTGGTAGTGGAGTAGGGTGATGATGGTGATAAGTGGTAACATTAAATGGTGATGGGAATGGTGCGCCGGAAAAGGTATACGAGGTGTCAGAAAAAGTGTACCTTTTCAAGTTCCCATAAGATATTTTAATAAAGTATTTATTAGGAATATAAATCGTTAAAATTAAATACAAAATGTATTAATTGTAAGGAATATATGTCGAAATAAATGCAGTATTAAATAATAACAAAACTTTCGCTGATGCATTATGTCTCAACGAGATGAAAAATAAATTATATCTTAAAATAAAATAAATATTATGTTTCACATTTGATGTTGTTGATCAAATTACAACTTAGAATACTAATCCAATCAGCTAGTCAAGTATGTGAAGCATAAGATATAGTTTATTTATATGATATAAGGAATTTTTCATGTGCAGTTACAAAGTACATAATTTATTAATTATAACAATGCTAACGTATTGTTCTTGCTGATTATATCAGTGAGAATGATAGGTCAGTGTGTTAAAAAATAAACTATTTATTTTGTAACTACCGTTTATTAAACAAACAGGTTTTAATCATTTAGGTTCAGCATGCCCAACTCACTGATGAGAAAGGTGAATCTTTTCTCATCTAAAGGTTTTGTAAAAATGTCAGCGAGTTGGTAATCAGTTGGAATGAAATGTAATTCAATGTCACCTTTCATGACGTGGTCCCTGATGAAGTGATATCTGACATCAATATGCTTTGTCCTTGAGTGCATCACAGGATTATTTGCTATGGCAATGGCACTTTGACTGTCACAATAGATTGGAACATTGCCAAAGTCAAAACCATAGTCAGCGAGCTGATTCCTCATCCACAGAATTTGAGCAGTGCAGGCTCCAGCAGTGACATATTCAGCCTCAGCAGTAGAAGTTGAGACAGAATTTTGTTTCTTGCTTGACCAGCTTACAAGCTTTTCTCCAAGAAACTGACAGCTACCAGAGGTACTCTTTCTGTCCATTTTGCATCCAGCATGATCAGAATCTGAATATCCCTTCAGTGAGAAATCTGAACCAGATGGGTACCAGAGACCAAGATTTGGTGTACCCTTCAGATATCTGAATATTCTTTTGACAGCGAGCAAATGGGATTCCTTTGGATCAGCTTGATATCTAGCACATAGACAAGTGGAAAACATAATGTCTGGTCTACTAGCAGTTAGATACAGCAGTGACCCGATCATTCCTCTGTAAGCAGTGATGTTTACAGATTTACCATCAGGATCAGCATGTAATTTTACTGCAGATGACATTGGTGTAGCAAGGGATGAGCAGTTGGTGAATTCAAATTTCTTTAATAGATCTTTAACATATTTTCCTTGATTTATGAAAATACCAGTTTTGGTTTGCTTAATTTGCAGACCAAGGAAAAATGTTAGTTCACCCATCATGCTCATTTCATAACTTTTAGTCATGAGGTTACTGAATTCCTTGCACATGTCATTGTTAGTAGACCCAAAAATAATATCATCAACATAAATTTGGACTAATATAACATCTCTCTTATCCTTTTTAATAAAAAGTGTGCTGTCAATTTTACCTCTGACATAACCACATTTAATCAAGAAGACAAAGAGAGTGTCATACCAAGCTCTGGGAGCTTGTTTGAGTCCATATAAAGCTTTATCCAGTTTATATACATAACCTGGATGCTTGGGATCAGTGAATCCAGGTGGTTGCTTTACATACACTTCTTCCTGCAGCTTGCCATTCAAGAAGGCACTTTTCACATCCATTTGATATACCTTGAACTTCTTGTGAGCTGCATATGCTAAGAATAACCTGATTGCTTCAAGCCTAGCAACTGGTGCAAAGGTTTCATCATAATCTATTCCTTCTTGCTGACAGTAACCTTGTGCAACCAGTCTAGCCTTATTCCTTATTATAACACCATCAGCATCCATCTTGTTTCTGAACACCCATCTTGTTCCAATCACAGATTTCCCAGCTACTTGAGGTACTAACTTCCACACCTTATTCCTTTCAAACTGAGATAGCTCATCTTGCATGGCAGCTATCCAGTGATGATCAATGAGTGCCTCATCAATCTTCTTGGGCTCAATCAGTGACACAAAGCTTACAAACAAACAAAAGTTAGCAGATGCTGATCTGGTCTGGACCTTGGACTGAGGATCACCAATAATCAATTGATTATCAATGTGTCTAGTCCATTTAGTCACTCGCTGAGGTTCAGCAGTGACTTGATTATTCAGAGGTGATCCACCAGACACATCAGCATTAGAAACATGATTAATGTTTAAGCTTTGATTTTGAAAATGAGTGTTGTTATTTTGATGCAAATGATGAGATGATGATGATGGGATATTAGCAGGCAAAGATGAAGTTTCTGAATTATTCTTAGCTAAAGTAGAGCCAGAAGTATCTTCAGGGACATTATCTTCCCTTTCAGAATCTGATGGATGAATCTCATGCTTGTCATCACTGATTGAATTAAAAATAAGGTTTTCATAATCGTTTGGATCAGCGAGTGATTCATCATAAGATTCATCAAAGGTAACATCCATTGATTCTTCAATACATTCCCTTCTTTTATTGTAAACTCTGAAAGCTTTGGAAATGATTGAGTAACCAACAAATATACCTTCATCAGCTTTGGGATCAAACTTTCCTAAGTGATCTCTTTTGTTTAAGACATAGCAAGTACTGCCAAAAACATGAAGAAAACTTATGTCAGGTTTTCTCCCCCTTAACACCTCATAGGCTGTCTTATCATGTCTTTTGACAATCAGAGACCTATTCTGAGTGTAGCAGGCAGTGTTAACTACTTCAGCCCAGAAGTGGGTCTTAAGACCAGCATCTATGAGCATTGACCTTGCTGATTCAATCAAGGTTCTATTTCTCCTCTCTGCAACACCATTTTGTTGAGGTGTTCTTGGTGCAGAGAAGTTTTGAGAAATACCTTTTGAATCACAGAAACTTTCAAGGTCAATATTTCTGAATTCAGTGCCATTATCACTTCTTAAATGTTTAACTGAACAATCATTTAAGTTTTCCATCTTTTTGATAAAGGATATAATTTCCTGTGTTGCATCACTTTTGGCTTTGAGGAAGAATACCCAAGTATATCTGGAATATTCATCCACAATTACCAAGCAATACCTTTTACCACCAAGACTGGGAGAACTCACTGGACCAAATAGATCCATATGCATCAGTTGAAAACATTCTGTCACTGAAGATGTTTGTTTGCTTTTAAAAGAAGAGCTGTGATGCTTTCCCTTCTCACACGCTGAACAAAGCTTGTCTTTGTCAAAAGTGAGCTTTGGAAAACCATTTACCAAGTCATTTTTGCTGAGCTTGCTGATGGCCTTGAAGTTCAAGTGAGAAAGTCGCTTATGCCATAACCATTTTTCTTCTGAAACGGTTCTAGAATAAAAGCATGTTCCTGATTGTGCTGAGTCCATATTGACCACATATGTATTTCCTTTTCTTTGAGCACCCAGGACAGCACTTCCATTTTTATTGTAAACAACTCCAGCTTCATGATCAAATAGCACTTTATTCTTGGCATCGCAGAACTGACTGATGCTTAATAAATTATGTTTCAGTCCTTCAACATATGCCACCCTCTTAAACATCACATTTCCGTTGGTCAAGACCCCATACCCTCTGGTCTTACCAATGTTGTTATCACCAAATACTACATCAGGACCTCTTTCATCCTGGTAGTCGCTGAGCAGGGACTTACATCCGGTCATATGTCTGGAACACCCACTGTCCAGATACCAGATTATTTCTCTAAGAATGCCCTACATCAGAATTAAAATGTTAGTTCAATTTATGAACCCATCCTGAGATGGGTTCATGGTGGACAAGCCTTGAACTTGGCTTCCACTGACCAGCAAAACATTTGGCTCACTGCTGGTGGTTGGTTGGACACAAACTTGTACTGATGAACAATCTGTTGACACATCTATCTAAGCAAATCATAGCTTCTTCTTCATCAGATGATGAGGTTGAGTCAGAGTCGCTGAAGGATCCTTCTTCAGCGACGAATCCTTTTCCCTTTCTTTTGCCAACTTTGAACATAGCTTTCAGCTTCTTGTATTTTGACTTGTACTTGTTGTACTTGTCATTTCCTCATCTGCAATCAGTGACTTTGAACTCAACTGGGTGATCTTAACTTTCTGCTTTTGATCAATCTCTTCTAGCTCAGCTACAAGGGCATTAGAAATCTTTTAACTGCCTAGTGCAGCACGAATGTGCTCACTTTGATCAGCCTGTTTTTCAGATTGTTCCCAGTTTAACAATATACCATAAATTTGAGTTAGATTGAGAGAAGTATAATCATTACGTTGTCGAGTACATGTTGCAATGGTTCCCCAAACTTTTCTAGGCAACAGTTCTAGAAATTTTTCAACAACAAATCTTTGGTCTTTTCCTATATTAGCCTTTTCCATTTTATTTATTAAAGCTTGATATCTAGTATAGGTAGAGGCCAGTGACTCATTGGGTTCCATGGCAAACAGTTCATACTGACGAGTCAGATTTACTTCTCTACAGCGAATAATGTCGGGGGTTCCAATATAGATATTTCTAAGAGTGTCCCACATGTGTTTCGCTGTACTACACAATCTAATGGACTCAAACACTTCATCAGGAAGTGACATGCTTATGTATATTTTAGCTTGTTTATCCAGTCTGACCATGCGCCTGTCCTCATCTGTCCATTGTTCCTCCCTTTTTGGCATAACCATTTTTGGTAGTGCAGGAGTGGTTGCAGTGGCTGCAACAGCAGGAATAATGACAGTAGGAGTGTGAGGACCGTCAGTTATTATAGAACAAAGACGATCATCAACAAGGTCTAAGAACATCATCATCCTGGACATCCAGGTTTCAATTCTTGATGGGTCAAAAGCTGGAGGTTTTGTAGTGGAGCCATTTCCCTTCTGGTACTCAGAATCAACACAACTGTATTTAACGGATTCCATTGCAGATCTGGTTAAATTATATTTCAAACCAACTCCGCTCTGATACCAAATGTGAGTCCCTATTCACTATTATGTTAGTGATTGTGAATCGTTAACAGTGAGTTAATTGTAGAAGGGGGGTTGAATACAATTAAAAACTTTTCTTTTCTGTTATAATGTTATCTTTGTTTAGCAAGTTTTTAACCGTATTAAAGTAACAACAATATGAACACAAGTATGTATATAAGATAAACAGTTCAGTTGCTGATACAAATGTAGCTGAAAGATAAATTCTTTTATTGATAAAATTTATCTCTTGTTAATTGCGGAATAGATTAGCCAAAGCTAATCTAAATCAAACTATACAGCTATTACAAAGGAGATGAGCAGTAGTGGACAAACACACTAACTACTCTCTCGCTGAGGTAAGCTAGTAGTGGACAAACACGCTACTAGTTTACTCACTGGTGTTACTTGTATTTTAGACAAACTAGTCACTGACAAACAAGTGACAATACAAGTAATCGACACAAAATGAAGTACAACATACTACGCTATTTATAGACGCTGAAATCCTTGATTTCCGGATCTGATAGACACGTGTCGCTGCTTGATTGGAGAGGTAGTTGAGATGTGATATATCATGGCACGACATTCTGTCTTGGGAAATATCACCTTGTACTATAGACCAATCAAAAGCTTCCACGTTACTCTTTTCAAGTTTCGAGGAACACGTGCTGCGCCGTAGTAACGCCGAATGTTGACTTCTTATTTAATGCGGCATTTAATGCTGCAGTCACTGATAGATATATCAATTCTCCTCATTCTCGATGCGAGCTAACATGCTCTAAAGAATGACTTGAACAACTAATCTTCAGCGACTTCTTTTATTCAGCAGACGAGAGAACTCAATAAGACTTGGAGACTCTCGCTGATAGATGAGTATCAGCGACACACATAGTTAAGTCTTTGATCTTTATAAATTCTTCCTCTACTGGTCTAAGATACAATCAGCGACAAGAAAACCTTCAGCAACACTATCTTCAACTTGAATCATACTTCATGTACAGAGAGTAATACTCTCGCTGACAAAGATCAGCGACACACAGAATTGAGCATAATTCTCCTTCAGTAACTCAGAGTGAGAGAAGATCAGCGAACATAAAACATCAGCAACAGGAGCTTGACTTGAATCATTTCTTCTTAGAGAGATCTTCATTAAGTGGGTCAGAGACATGAGAGAATAAGACACCATCAGTGACTTCGCTTATCAGCGACTAATGACTTCAACAATCTGCTTATAGACATTGTCTCAGTCTCCCCCTTAATCCTTGAGATCAGTGACCATCTTGAGTTTGAAAATCAGTGACTCAACAATCTCCCCCTAAATGGTTTAAGTCAAAGTTCCCTTAGACAAACTAGTTGCAAGAAAAGTTTAGGCTCAATAATCTCCTTTACTCTGTTGATAAGTTGATTGCTCAGAGACTTGTCCTTGTAAATTTTTGTAGTTGAAAAGATTTGAGTCTCTGATAGGTAGGTTGCCCAGTGACTTGTACTTGTAGATTTTCTTGTGCAAAGCCTCATATATATCATAGAATAAATATTTACAGAAGCTAACTATTACAAAATATCTAAGTTATTTATCTCTCCACATCTCCTCTTCTTTCACTATGCCAAGCTCAGCTTCAAGTTCATATTTGTCTTTGGAAGGCAGGTATCTGAACTTTCTGGCCAAGGCTTCATCGAGAATAGCTTTTCTGATCTTTGAATCTGTTGGAAGCATGATAGCTGACCTGATTAGGTGTATGAGTTGTTCCTGATCAACCTTCTCAAGTTCAGCTTCTCTCTGAAACCTAAGGGCACCATTTAGGTCCCTGTATACCAGACCCTTCTCCCTTTCAGTGACCTCATGACCTTCAAGCTTTGGCACACCAGCAGGGATGGATAGATTAAGCCTTGAAGTGTTGGGGATTCGATAGATGCTGCTGGTACCTGATCTATACCTTGGACTAGGTGGCTGAACAATTTCCTCACCATGTATGACAGTATCTTCTGGTCTGAGGAGTTGCAGCGACACCATTTTCTGATAGAGTCTATCGATCTCCTTCATGACATCAACCTTAGCTGCACTTGTAGAGTGGCTGATAGCAAGCCTTATCTCATTCCATTCTTCTCTGTGCAGCTTGCATACTTGATCAAGTAGCATTGATTGAGTCTCTGAACCTCTTTGTATAAGTAGCTGAGGTTGAGATTGGTTCCTTGACTTTTTCAGTTTGACCTTGGTAATAGGTGCAAGGTTTGATCTCCCTGTCATTCTGGCAGCAAATCTCTTTCTATCAATTTCATCCCACTTCCTATCCACTGCTGTTTTGACAGCTCCCCCTTTCTTTTTAGAGCTCTTGCTAGCTGACCTTTTCAGTTTCTGTTGCTCTAGCTCACTCTCTTCTATCTCAGCAAGTACCCTGGCAATTGTAGCATCAGACTCTTCTTGATCTTTCTTTTGTTTAAGAAGTCTGGCCCTTTCATTGGCATCTTTGGAGCTCAATTCCAGTAGGTATGCTCTGTCAGCATCTGATTGCTCTTTCAGCAACCTTTTCCTTTCTTGTTCTTCTCTCAACTCAGCCTGAAAGGTTATTTGTAATATCATCTCTTGCTCCCTGTCCTGTCTTGCCTTTATCTTTCTGGCAATTCTCTGATCTTTTGTTTCATCAGGACAAGGGGTATCTGAGGCTGAGTCAGAGGAAAGGCATGCTGTAGGGGAGGTATCTGATGTGGTAGTGTTGGAAGGAGTTGTTGTGGAGATTGGAGTTATAGTTGCTGGGGTAGGTGTGGTTATTTGGATTGTTTGGGTTGCTGTGGTTGTAGTTGCTGTAGGTGAGGGTAGGTTTAGGGTTGCAGGTGGAGATGAAGGTGCAGCTACCTCAGATATGACAATGTGTAATTGAGGGTTACTGACCTGTTGTTTCTTTGATGGAGGAGTAGATGCAGGAGAGGTGTCACTGGTCCTTTTCCTTTTCATGACAGATGATATGGGTTGCTGATCCTCCATATTCACATCATCTTCATCATCTGATCCCTGACCATTTCCATGACCACCTCCCTGGCCATCATCATTATTATCATCATCATTATCATCAGCATCATGCATGATGGTATCATCCTCCTCATCATCAGATGCATCAGCTACCACATCCCTATTCATCCACTCCCAGCGAGCCAATTCGTAGCTCACTGAGGTACCCTCAATCCTGGCAGTATCATCCACTGCCCATTGCTGTATCAGCCCATTGTAGTTCCTGAGCTTTTCAGCACTGAACTCAGGAAAGCTCTCAGTGACATCCACCACGTCAGTGGCTATCTCCATATCTACCCAATGCAGTTCAGCAACTGCAAGGGCCTCCAGTTCAGGTTGCTCAGCAATAGGACGAAGTGCATAGGTAGTGAGCACAATGTCCCTGTGAGCCTTGTTTGATAGCGGATCAGTCATCTTACAGGGCATCTCTGGATCAGAGACAAAGTCCTCTTCTTCACTCTCCCCCTGACTGGTTCGCTCAAACTGATCAACTGCCCTAAGTATCTAATCAGTGAAGTCTGCGTTTTCCTCACGCAGGGCAACGACCTCAGCTCTTGTCTTTGTAAGCTGTGAGACAACCTGTGGAAGCACCTTAATAACTTTGTCAGTGTTATACAGGTAGTTAGATACAGAAATGGCTAAATCATTTTGGTTTGTGGTGAGCTGGGCAATGGCAGCAGCATGATTTGTGAAGTTGGTGTTGGAGGTGGAGGCCAGCTCAGTGACTGCATGGTTTATTGCAGCACTAGCATCAGCTACTGTTTGTACCCTCTCACTAACATATGTGCTCCATGGTTCAATGGAGTTGTATACATCAGTGAGAGCAGCAACAGCTTTCTGAAGGACAGAGACATTGCCAATAAGTGCCTCACGGTCTTCAGTAAGCATCTTAATTTGGGTTTGAGATTGGGCAATGTACTCCATCAGTAGCTGATCAGAGGTGGAGTGAGTGGAGGTGTTTGGGGGAGTAGTTTGGGTATTAATAATGGGGGTAGGTGTAGATTGGGCTACCTGATCAGGGGGTGTGATCTGATCAGCAGTGACTTGGATGTTATCACTGGAGAAAGAGGTGGGGGTGAGCTCTCTGATGGGAGAGTTGGATGTGGGTGGAGGAATGGGTTGGGTGTCCTCAGAGGTGTCCATAGGCATGATTTCCTTATCATCAGCTTGTGATTTAGCTGGTGGTTCATTGGAAATAGAAGTAGCGACCTGTATCTCACCATGGGTCAGTGGTGAGACATTGACAGTCGGTGCAGTGATAGATGAGAGATGGCTCGGGTCTGTAGCCAGTGGTGTGACATCAGCTATGAGTGTGTTATCACCCACTGATGTCACTTGCCCTTTTAATGAAATGTCACCCTTTTGTGAGGATGACAAGTGGCTGGGTTGACTCGATCTGAGGGTGTGGGGTGCACCCGAATCACTGCTAACAGTGGTTTGATCCACTGCAGCTTTCTGTAGTTTTCCCTTTGTAGAGTCACTGGACTTTCGGGAGTCCAGTGAAGCAGTTAAAGTTAAGGGTTCAGCAGTGGTGCCCTCAGTAACTGAACGTACAGTCACTGATTCACCACTGGCATCCGTAGATGTCTTCTTTTTGCTATGTCCCTGATCCTTTAATGTCAGGGCTAATTTGGATTTTTTCTTGGGAGCAGTTGGTGGTTTCTTGATTGGTGGTTGACCAACAGTAGTCACTGGGGGTGTGATCAGTGACGTGGTCGATGGGGGGGCAGCAACTGACATTTGTACAGCAGTTACAGGCTGGGGTGCAAGGATCCCCGGATGCTTCATAAATGCAGGTAAAACCACAGTCGCTGGTTTAGCAAAAATTTGAGATCCTACCAGAGTGGGCTCAAATCCCTGAAATGATACCCTATCATAGGCAGCAAACTGATCCCTAAAGATCAGTGAGAGATACCTAGGGTGTGACACCCGTCAATTTAGGGCTAGTAATTAGTGCCTAATCAATCATTAATACATGTAATTAGTTCTGTGTTAGGCTAATTAATGTACCGATATATATATTGTTGAATATATACAATTATGCGATTCGATTAAATCGTACAAGTTTCAAATCGAATGTATTTCGGTTAAATTAAATACGGACGTTGGCGAAACAATTTTATTAAATAATATAACATTATTTAATGACAATATCTTTCCCAAAATATTATCTTGATAATAATACTTTGTAATTAATTCGTATCGTACAAACAACGGTTACGTGATTTACAATCCGTACAACGAACGAGCAAATCGAGATCCCTAAATTAACGAATCATTTATATAAATGTTTTTCCAAGTATTTAGAAAGAACACTTCAAGTGAAAGTATTGAAATTTAAATCGTTACTTAAAAACGTGTAATAAACGTTTAAACACCAAACCGAACGAGAAAACGAACACCGCACGAAGCACAAATCGAATAAATGAGAAAATGACCAAAATACCCCTGAGTGGGCCCCCTAGGCCGGCCCCCTCATCCTCCATGTGACCCATGTGGTCACCACCCACATAAGCCACTAGAACTTCATGCAAATAAGAGTTAGTGGAATACTTACATCATATTCTTCACCTCATTTCCACTAACTCTCTTTATCACATTTTCTCCTCCTTCTCTCTATCACTTTCTCTCTCAAAATCCAGAGAAAACTCAGCCACTTCACCACCACCACAACCACCATAAGCCACCATAACACCACCACTTTAAAAGTTAACATTTTGCAAGGATTTTTGGCTCAAGAACACAATCATTATAACCTCATCTCATCTTCACCAAAATCTTTGTAAGGAAACTATTTATTACTTCCATATTGTTTAATCATATGTTATAAAGCTCATCTAACAATCTTATGTCCAAATATAAGCTCAAAATACGTTTTTATGAATTTTTCACAAAAGATACACAATCTGTCCAGAAAAACACAGATTACTAAAAATGTCATAACTTGAGTTGTAGGACAAGTTAGAAGATGCATTTTTTTAAAAAATTTGCGTATTGAAAAGATCTACAACTTCCATGTTTTACGTTTTTACCAGATCCGAACGTATTTTTCTCTATTTAACAATTTGTGGGACTGACCTGGTTAAAATCAGAAAACTGGACTATGCATGACTAGTTAAATTGTTTCTCTATGATCATGGGCTTAAAACTCTTGGAAAACATAAGTTAGACACTACACCTAGAAGATCAGTTGATAAAAATTGTGAGACTTGACTTTGACCAGAAATTGGTAATATCACTTGGGGAATAAACCGACAAAAAGTCGAAAAGGTGAAATCTTAAATATTTGGAACTTTTTATAAGAATCGACACTCTTGGTGAACTTGGACACAAACCGACAATTTATTTAGACTCTATAAATTGATATTTGGGTTGGGTGAAAGTTTCGGGTCAAACCGAGTAAGTTTGACCAAGTCAACAAAAGTGGCTAGTTTTCGAAAAACTTACTATATTTGGAAAGTGGTAACAAAAAATGGGTTTGGTTGACCTAGTTAGTAACTTGGACCAAAAACTAATTTTGGAAAGTTTCCCGAATGAAAAACCGACACTTGGATACACTTGGGCTAAAAATGGAAATTTGACCAGACGCTAGTGTCGCATGGCCTGCGACACTACCTGCGACATTACCTGCGACACTACCATAGTGTCGCTAATAGTGTCGCTATTTATTAAAAATTTGATTGAACATGCGACACTGACCCTAATGTCGCATAACCTCATGGCGACACTGACCTTAATGTGACACTGACCCTAGTGTCGCATAAACTCACTGTGATATTGACCTTAGTGTCGCATGACCTGCGACACTCGCATACACTACGACACTTACCCTAGTGTCGCATGACTTGCGACACTGACACTAGTGACGCTACTAGTGTCGCTAAAAACAGAATTTATGGGACTTGTTTTCACCAAGTATTGAACATGGATAACAACTTAAAAACACACAGGATACATACTGTAGCAATGTATACGATGACGCAAACTTAATAATAATGTCATAAAGAATTATTATTACAAACTTTCACCAACGGGTCGTACACGTTTTTGATAAACAAAGTTGAACAATCAAACATTTGGACATAACTAATTGTTGGACAACAAACATAGATGGTCTGTTGAGACATCTACTCACTCATATAACGTTGCGCATTTTGAACGCCCGATAGGTTACAAGTCTTCAGACATCAATTCACAGCTAATCAATTCAAGTTTATTTTAATAAACACTCAAGGCTCAGGTGAGTCTCATGGCCCCTATTTTACTGTTTTCATTAAGGGGTGTGATATTATTGCTCATTTTGTTTTACAAGTAGAACGCAAGTACAAATCAATCAAATACTACATGAGTTGTTTTCAACTAATCAATAAAGCCCTCCATAGCATAGTCTGGTAATACATCTGTAGCATGAATGTTAGTATATGATATCATATAGGATTGACAATCCTCATCCGGGTTAGCACGCACTAACTGGTCAAACGGACGTATTAGCATTTGGGAAGACGAGTGTAGATTAGGCACTCGTAGGAGGCAACTCAGTTGGGTTTCCTTAATTGGACCTGACACTCAAGTTAAGCTCAGACTATGTGCTCATGGCTGTATAACTTTTATTTTGCTTAATTGCATTTTAAATTCAGTTATAAAATCTTGCGGTTCATACAAATATGTGTTGACATACAAACCTGTGAGCTCACCAGTGTTTCGCTGACCCATTTTAGCATGTATCACAGGTGACCAGCAGTAGGTTGGACTGCTCAATCAAGATCTATTAGCTCGAGTCAGCATGCAAACAAACAGAGATTTTAGTTGCATTATTATATTTTGTATAGATTAATTATGTACTCAAATCTCTTATTTTCAAGCGGAGCTAATGTAAACAATATTTTGATGTAAACTTTTGTTTTATCAATATCAATGTAAAACGACGCATATAGTGGTCGTTCATTATATCTTTTGTGCTGTGAATATTGATTAGTCGCGCCCCGACCCGATTCGCTTCCGCAACCCGAATTTGGGGGTGCGACATAGGGTAAGGTACATATTTTGCCCTGGCAGGCTCAGCGACTTTGGTGATTAGTTCATTGAAGATCACACTTGCATAGTCAACTCGTAGAGAGTTGACCAGTGACCAACTGATCTGTGCCTCCAGGGAGCTGAATTGATCGTAGCTCCCTGATTTTGTGCCCAAGGATTGAATGAAATTTGTAAAAAGGGCATTCCAAACACCATCCATTTTCGTTTTATGGACCGTAGAGTATTTACGGTTGCCACTGCCATCGACTGAGTATTTACACTCAATCTCAGTGAGCTCGACGAGGCCTTGTTTGGCAACGTCGCTCTCTGGCAGCGACTCGTATGACTCAGAGGTCGGCAGTTGTAAAATAGAGCGAATGGTGTTGGCAGTTATTATTATAGGTTGGGTACCATTGTCGATAAAACCCTGGAGTTGGGAAACACCAGAGACGACAGAGTGAGTGCAGGTATACCAGAACTCACTGAGCCGGGAAACAGCAGAGACGACAGAGTGAGTGCAGGTATACCAGAACTCACTGAGCCATTCTGGGTTCATTTCCCCAGGAGACAAGGTAAGAGCATGGAGGATAAAATGATTTTTCAGAAAGTTTATCACCTCCGCATACTCAGGTTTGGCACAAGTTACATTTCCCAAATAGTTAGATTTGGGAACTGTAACGACAAGGGTCTCACTGACCGCAGAGGCTCGAAGAGCTTTAATCTCTGGGGTCGGTGTGTAAGCATTATTGAAAAATTTTGTCCTTGCCATTTTTGAAAAGAAAGTAGAAATTTGAAAAGTTGAATATTTGCAGAAGAAAAAGTGAAGAAGATGAAGTTTTAAAAGTTAGAAAGCGTAAAGAATGAAAAGGTAGGGGTTTCGCTGCTTATATACGGTTACTGATGTGGAGAATGTGTGGTCATAACGAGTATGTACGTGGTCAAAAAGGTAAAAAAAAATAATAAAATAAAAGTGGTTGGTGGTAGTGGAGTAGGGTGATGATGGTGATAAGTGGTAACATTAAATGGTGATGGGAATGGTGCGCCGGAAAAGGTATACGAGGTGTCAGAAAAAGTGTACCTTTTCAAGTTCCCATAAGATATTTTAATAAAGTATTTATTAGGAATATAAATCGTTAAAATTAAATACAAAATGTATTAATTGTAAGGAATATATGTCGAAATAAATGCAGTATTAAATAATAACAAAACTTTCGCTGATGCATTATGTCTCAACGAGATGAAAAATAAATTATATCTTAAAATAAAATAAATATTATGTTTCACATTTGATGTTGTTGATCAAATTACAACTTAGAATACTAATCCAATCAGCTAGTCAAGTATGTGAAGCATAAGATATAGTTTATTTATATGATATAAGGAATTTTTCATGTGCAGTTACAAAGTACATAATTTATTAATTATAACAATGCTAACGTATTGTTCTTGCTGATTATATCAGTGAGAATGATAGGTCAGTGTGTTAAAAAATAAACTATTTATTTTGTAACTACCGTTTATTAAACAAACAGGTTTTAATCATTTAGGTTCAGCATGCCCAACTCACTGATGAGAAAGGTGAATCTTTTCTCATCTAAAGGTTTTGTAAAAATGTCAGCGAGTTGGTAATCAGTTGGAATGAAATGTAATTCAATGTCACCTTTCATGACGTGGTCCCTGATGAAGTGATATCTGACATCAATATGCTTTGTCCTTGAGTGCATCACAGGATTATTTGCTATGGCAATGGCACTTTGACTGTCACAATAGATTGGAACATTGCCAAAGTCAAAACCATAGTCAGCGAGCTGATTCCTCATCCACAGAATTTGAGCAGTGCAGGCTCCAGCAGTGACATATTCAGCCTCAGCAGTAGAAGTTGAGACAGAATTTTGTTTCTTGCTTGACCAGCTTACAAGCTTTTCTCCAAGAAACTGACAGCTACCAGAGGTACTCTTTCTGTCCATTTTGCATCCAGCATGATCAGAATCTGAATATCCCTTCAGTGAGAAATCTGAACCAGATGGGTACCAGAGACCAAGATTTGGTGTACCCTTCAGATATCTGAATATTCTTTTGACAGCGAGCAAATGGGATTCCTTTGGATCAGCTTGATATCTAGCACATAGACAAGTGGAAAACATAATGTCTGGTCTACTAGCAGTTAGATACAGCAGTGACCCGATCATTCCTCTGTAAGCAGTGATGTTTACAGATTTACCATCAGGATCAGCATGTAATTTTACTGCAGATGACATTGGTGTAGCAAGGGATGAGCAGTTGGTGAATTCAAATTTCTTTAATAGATCTTTAACATATTTTCCTTGATTTATGAAAATACCAGTTTTGGTTTGCTTAATTTGCAGACCAAGGAAAAATGTTAGTTCACCCATCATGCTCATTTCATAACTTTTAGTCATGAGGTTACTGAATTCCTTGCACATGTCATTGTTAGTAGACCCAAAAATAATATCATCAACATAAATTTGGACTAATATAACATCTCTCTTATCCTTTTTAATAAAAAGTGTGCTGTCAATTTTACCTCTGACATAACCACATTTAATCAAGAAGACAAAGAGAGTGTCATACCAAGCTCTGGGAGCTTGTTTGAGTCCATATAAAGCTTTATCCAGTTTATATACATAACCTGGATGCTTGGGATCAGTGAATCCAGGTGGTTGCTTTACATACACTTCTTCCTGCAGCTTGCCATTCAAGAAGGCACTTTTCACATCCATTTGATATACCTTGAACTTCTTGTGAGCTGCATATGCTAAGAATAACCTGATTGCTTCAAGCCTAGCAACTGGTGCAAAGGTTTCATCATAATCTATTCCTTCTTGCTGACAGTAACCTTGTGCAACCAGTCTAGCCTTATTCCTTATTATAACACCATCAGCATCCATCTTGTTTCTGAACACCCATCTTGTTCCAATCACAGATTTCCCAGCTACTTGAGGTACTAACTTCCACACCTTATTCCTTTCAAACTGAGATAGCTCATCTTGCATGGCAGCTATCCAGTGATGATCAATGAGTGCCTCATCAATCTTCTTGGGCTCAATCAGTGACACAAAGCTTACAAACAAACAAAAGTTAGCAGATGCTGATCTGGTCTGGACCTTGGACTGAGGATCACCAATAATCAATTGATTATCAATGTGTCTAGTCCATTTAGTCACTCGCTGAGGTTCAGCAGTGACTTGATTATTCAGAGGTGATCCACCAGACACATCAGCATTAGAAACATGATTAATGTTTAAGCTTTGATTTTGAAAATGAGTGTTGTTATTTTGATGCAAATGATGAGATGATGATGATGGGATATTAGCAGGCAAAGATGAAGTTTCTGAATTATTCTTAGCTAAAGTAGAGCCAGAAGTATCTTCAGGGACATTATCTTCCCTTTCAGAATCTGATGGATGAATCTCATGCTTGTCATCACTGATTGAATTAAAAATAAGGTTTTCATAATCGTTTGGATCAGCGAGTGATTCATCATAAGATTCATCAAAGGTAACATCCATTGATTCTTCAATACATTCCCTTCTTTTATTGTAAACTCTGAAAGCTTTGGAAATGATTGAGTAACCAACAAATATACCTTCATCAGCTTTGGGATCAAACTTTCCTAAGTGATCTCTTTTGTTTAAGACATAGCAAGTACTGCCAAAAACATGAAGAAAACTTATGTCAGGTTTTCTCCCCCTTAACACCTCATAGGCTGTCTTATCATGTCTTTTGACAATCAGAGACCTATTCTGAGTGTAGCAGGCAGTGTTAACTACTTCAGCCCAGAAGTGGGTCTTAAGACCAGCATCTATGAGCATTGACCTTGCTGATTCAATCAAGGTTCTATTTCTCCTCTCTGCAACACCATTTTGTTGAGGTGTTCTTGGTGCAGAGAAGTTTTGAGAAATACCTTTTGAATCACAGAAACTTTCAAGGTCAATATTTCTGAATTCAGTGCCATTATCACTTCTTAAATGTTTAACTGAACAATCATTTAAGTTTTCCATCTTTTTGATAAAGGATATAATTTCCTGTGTTGCATCACTTTTGGCTTTGAGGAAGAATACCCAAGTATATCTGGAATATTCATCCACAATTACCAAGCAATACCTTTTACCACCAAGACTGGGAGAACTCACTGGACCAAATAGATCCATATGCATCAGTTGAAAACATTCTGTCACTGAAGATGTTTGTTTGCTTTTAAAAGAAGAGCTGTGATGCTTTCCCTTCTCACACGCTGAACAAAGCTTGTCTTTGTCAAAAGTGAGCTTTGGAAAACCATTTACCAAGTCATTTTTGCTGAGCTTGCTGATGGCCTTGAAGTTCAAGTGAGAAAGTCGCTTATGCCATAACCATTTTTCTTCTGAAACGGTTCTAGAATAAAAGCATGTTCCTGATTGTGCTGAGTCCATATTGACCACATATGTATTTCCTTTTCTTTGAGCACCCAGGACAGCACTTCCATTTTTATTGTAAACAACTCCAGCTTCATGATCAAATAGCACTTTATTCTTGGCATCGCAGAACTGACTGATGCTTAATAAATTATGTTTCAGTCCTTCAACATATGCCACCCTCTTAAACATCACATTTCCGTTGGTCAAGACCCCATACCCTCTGGTCTTACCAATGTTGTTATCACCAAATACTACATCAGGACCTCTTTCATCCTGGTAGTCGCTGAGCAGGGACTTACATCCGGTCATATGTCTGGAACACCCACTGTCCAGATACCAGATTATTTCTCTAAGAATGCCCTACATCAGAATTAAAATGTTAGTTCAATTTATGAACCCATCCTGAGATGGGTTCATGGTGGACAAGCCTTGAACTTGGCTTCCACTGACCAGCAAAACATTTGGCTCACTGCTGGTGGTTGGTTGGACACAAACTTGTACTGATGAACAATCTGTTGACACATCTATCTAAGCAAATCATAGCTTCTTCTTCATCAGATGATGAGGTTGAGTCAGAGTCGCTGAAGGATCCTTCTTCAGCGACGAATCCTTTTCCCTTTCTTTTGCCAACTTTGAACATAGCTTTCAGCTTCTTGTATTTTGACTTGTACTTGTTGTACTTGTCATTTCCTCATCTGCAATCAGTGACTTTGAACTCAACTGGGTGATCTTAACTTTCTGCTTTTGATCAATCTCTTCTAGCTCAGCTACAAGGGCATTAGAAATCTTTTAACTGCCTAGTGCAGCACGAATGTGCTCACTTTGATCAGCCTGTTTTTCAGATTGTTCCCAGTTTAACAATATACCATAAATTTGAGTTAGATTGAGAGAAGTATAATCATTACGTTGTCGAGTACATGTTGCAATGGTTCCCCAAACTTTTCTAGGCAACAGTTCTAGAAATTTTTCAACAACAAATCTTTGGTCTTTTCCTATATTAGCCTTTTCCATTTTATTTATTAAAGCTTGATATCTAGTATAGGTAGAGGCCAGTGACTCATTGGGTTCCATGGCAAACAGTTCATACTGACGAGTCAGATTTACTTCTCTACAGCGAATAATGTCGGGGGTTCCAATATAGATATTTCTAAGAGTGTCCCACATGTGTTTCGCTGTACTACACAATCTAATGGACTCAAACACTTCATCAGGAAGTGACATGCTTATGTATATTTTAGCTTGTTTATCCAGTCTGACCATGCGCCTGTCCTCATCTGTCCATTGTTCCTCCCTTTTTGGCATAACCATTTTTGGTAGTGCAGGAGTGGTTGCAGTGGCTGCAACAGCAGGAATAATGACAGTAGGAGTGTGAGGACCGTCAGTTATTATAGAACAAAGACGATCATCAACAAGGTCTAAGAACATCATCATCCTGGACATCCAGGTTTCAATTCTTGATGGGTCAAAAGCTGGAGGTTTTGTAGTGGAGCCATTTCCCTTCTGGTACTCAGAATCAACACAACTGTATTTAACGGATTCCATTGCAGATCTGGTTAAATTATATTTCAAACCAACTCCGCTCTGATACCAAATGTGAGTCCCTATTCACTATTATGTTAGTGATTGTGAATCGTTAACAGTGAGTTAATTGTAGAAGGGGGGTTGAATACAATTAAAAACTTTTCTTTTCTGTTATAATGTTATCTTTGTTTAGCAAGTTTTTAACCGTATTAAAGTAACAACAATATGAACACAAGTATGTATATAAGATAAACAGTTCAGTTGCTGATACAAATGTAGCTGAAAGATAAATTCTTTTATTGATAAAATTTATCTCTTGTTAATTGCGGAATAGATTAGCCAAAGCTAATCTAAATCAAACTATACAGCTATTACAAAGGAGATGAGCAGTAGTGGACAAACACACTAACTACTCTCTCGCTGAGGTAAGCTAGTAGTGGACAAACACGCTACTAGTTTACTCACTGGTGTTACTTGTATTTTAGACAAACTAGTCACTGACAAACAAGTGACAATACAAGTAATCGACACAAAATGAAGTACAACATACTACGCTATTTATAGACGCTGAAATCCTTGATTTCCGGATCTGATAGACACGTGTCGCTGCTTGATTGGAGAGGTAGTTGAGATGTGATATATCATGGCACGACATTCTGTCTTGGGAAATATCACCTTGTACTATAGACCAATCAAAAGCTTCCACGTTACTCTTTTCAAGTTTCGAGGAACACGTGTTGCGCCGTAGTAACGCCGAATGTTGACTTCTTATTTAATGCGGCATTTAATGCTGCAGTCACTGATAGATATATCAATTCTCCTCATTCTCGATGCGAGCTAACATGCTCTAAAGAATGACTTGAACAGCTAATCTTCAGCGACTTCTTTTATTCAGCAGACGAGAGAACTCAATAAGACTTGGAGACTCTCGCTGATAGATGAGTATCAGTGACACACATAGTTAAGTCTTTGATCTTTATAAATTCTTCCTCTACTGGTCTAAGATACAATCAGCGACAAGAAAACCTTCAGCAACACTATCTTCAACTTGAATCATACTTCATGTACAGAGAGTAATACTCTCGCTGACAAAGATCAGCGACACACAGAGTTGAGCATAATTCTCTTTCAGTAACTCAGAGTGAGAGAAGATCAGCGAACATAAAACATCAGCAACAGGAGCTTGACTTGAATCATTTCTTCTTAGAGAGATCTTCATTAAGTGGGTCAGAGACATGAGAGAATAAGACACCATCAGTGACTTCGCTTATCAGCGACTAATGACTTCAACAATCTGCTTATAGACATTGTCTCAGTCTCCCCCTTAATCCTTGAGATCAGTGACCATCTTGAGTTTGAAAATCAGTGACTCAACAAAAGAGATAAAAGATAAAAAGGAAAGTGGAGGTGAAAGTGAAGTGTGATGAGAATGCATGTGATTCAAATGTAGGTGTAAGGAAAGAGGGTTTTGCATGAGACATGATTGGGGAAGGGGAGAGGTGGTGGGGTGACAGATTTTTGGCTGAAAATGTCTTTCCAAATTAATTTTCAGGTTGTGTTGCGTTCTGTGTTCGTTTCCTCGTTCGTTTCGTTATTCGACTGACCGTTAAATGTTTATTCATGTAGTTTTAGTTAACAATTTATTTGAGACATTTTTCCAATTGAAGTATTATTAAAATACTTTATTTTAAGTTATAGAAATATTATTTAGGGTTTCGTTTGGTTGTCGGGCGCGGTTCGTGCATTTTTATTGCATTTTCGTTACTTAATACGATATTAATGATTCGTTAAATCTTTTCACCATAATATTTGTAAGTTTTCGAGTTTATTAAATAATTTCGTATTATTCAATATTTTGTTCACCAACGTCCGTATTTATACTGTGTCGGACTCTGTCCGGTTGTTTCGCACAATTTCACCAAATTGCGTAAGCGTAATTACACTAATTACGTAAGCGTAATATAAATCAATTACGGGAGTGTATATTCACATATATATACAAATAGTTACAAGTAATTACAAGTATTTAGCCTAATACTAAACTAAACACACGTAATTAGGGTTTCTAGCAGGTTAATCAGTAACCCTAAATCGTCGAGTGTCACATTCTCCCACTCTTAGGAGAATTTCATCCCGAAATTAGTTTGTTGCCGCAGTCTGTGAGGTATCTAAGAATAGATGTGGATGTTTCAATCGCATTTGGTCTTCCCATTCCCAAGTGAATTCAGGACCGCGCCTAGAATTCCACTCGACTTTAACGATGGGAATACGGCTCTGTTTCAAGCGTTTGACCTCACGGTCCATGATTTCAATAGGTTCCTCGACGAAATAGAGTTTGTCATCAATGTGGATTTCATCGAGCAGGATTACAAGTGTCTCATCAGACAGACATTTCTTCAGGTTAGAAATGTGGAATGTGTTGTGCACACTACTGAGTTGTGGTGGTAGCTGCAGTCGATATGCCACCGGACCAATTCTTTCAAGAATCTCAAAAGTTCTGATGTACCTGGGGTTTAGTTTACCGTGTTTGCCAAAATGAATGACACCTTTCCAAGGTGACACTTTTAAGAGTACTCGATCCCCAACCTGGAACTCGAGTGGTTTGCGTCTCACGTCAGCATAGCTTTTCTGACGATCACGTGCGGCTTTCAGCCGGTTTTGAATGGTCACGATTTTTTCGGTTGTTTCATGGATGATTTCAGGACCAGTGAGTTGGCTATCGCCGATTTCGGTCCAACAAATGGGTGATCGGCACTTTCTCCCATAAAGTGCCTCGAACGGTGCAGCATCAATGCTGGTGTGGTAACTGTTGTTGTAGGAAAACTCACACAGAGGTAGGTGGTTTTCCCATGTGCTTCCGAAGTCAACTACGCAAGCTCGTAGCATGTCTTCTAAGGTTTGGATGGTCCGTTCACTCTGACCATCGGTTTGTGGGTGATAAGCAGTGCTCATATCCAGACAAGTACCAAGGGCTTTTTGAAGTGTTTGCCAGAATCGAGAGGTGAAGCGGCTATCTCTATCAGAGATGATTGAGATGGGTACGACAAGTCATGCTACGACCTCTTTGATGTAGATGCGAGCCATACGCTCCATCTTGTCGGTTTCTTTGATAGCTAGGAAATAGGCAGATTTCGTGAGACAATCAACGATCATCCAAAGGGTATCGCAACCACTCGGTGCTTTCGGTATTTTCGTGATAAAGTCCATGGTTATGTTTTCCCATTTCCATTGAGGTATTTCGGGCTGTTGCAGCAACCCGGAGGGTTTCTGGTATTCGGCCTTAACCTTGGCGCAGGTTAAACATTTGCTAACATATGTGGCGATATCAGCTTTAATGTTGGGCCACCAATAAAATTGTTTGATGTCATGATACATCTTGTCAGAACCAGGATGTATGGAGTATCGAGATTTATGAGCTTCATGAATCACCAAATCTCGTAGGTTTCCATAGTTTGGTAACCAAAACCGGTTAGAAAAGTATCAGGTTCCATCGGGTTTGATTTTTAATTGTTTTTCCATGCCTTGCAAGGCCTCGTTTTTTATGTTTTCGTTTTTGAGTGCTTCGAGTTAAGCGGTGTGGATTTGAGTGGTGAGATCATTGTGAATGGCTAAACCAAGGGCTCGAACACGAAGGGGTTTTGAACGTTCTTTTCGGCTGAGGGCATCAGCAACAACGTTTGCTTTGCCAGGATGGTATTTGATTCCGCAGTCATAATCGGTAAGCAACTCGACCCATCCACGTTGCCTCATGTTGAGATCCTTTTGATCAAATATGTGTTGGAGACTTTTGTGATCGGTAAAGATGGTGCACTTAGTGCCATAAAGGTAATGTCTCCAGAATTTGAGAGCAAATATGACAGCTCCGAGTTCAAGGTCATGAGTGATATAATTCTTTTTGTGGATTTTGAGCTGTCGAGAGGCGTAAGCAATGACTTTTTCACGTTGCATTAACACACAACCTAGTCCCTGGCGTGAGCCATCGCAGTAAACTACGAAATCACTGGTGCCTTCGGGTAAGGACAGGATTGGTGCACTGCATAGTTTCTGTTTCAGAAGTTGGAATGCTACCTCTTGTTTTTCGGTCCAGTTGAATTTCTTATCTTTCTGCGTTAGGGTGGTTAAAGGTAGGGCTATTTTGAAGAAATTATTAATGAATCGTCGATAATATCCAGCGAGACCTAAGAATTATCGTACCTCAGTTGGTGTGGTTGGTGCTTCCCAGCACTTAATCGCCTCGATCTTGGCTGGATCAACACGTATCCCTTGACTGTCAACGACATGCCCTAGGAATTGTACTGTTTGCATCCAGAACTCACACTTGGAGAACTTGGCGTATAATTCCTCATGTCTGAGTAATTCCAAAATGATTTTTAGATGTTGGCCATGTTCCGTTTCGCTACGAGAGTATATCAAGATTTCGTCGATGAACACTGTAACACCCCCAAATTTAATGATTCACGGAAGCATACTTTGGGTGTTACTAATCAATAATCAAAGCACACAGATATATAGCAAACGACTCTATATGCGTCGTTTTAACAAAATATATTAATATTAAATGGTTTACAACAGTTTGAACTCATACATAGCTCGTGTTCGTAATATGAGAGATTTAAGTACATAATTAGTTATACAAAATCTAATAATGCAATGAAATCTCTGAAGTTTGCATGAAGACTCGAGCTAAGATGCATCCTGATGGGCAATCCAAATCTACTGCTGAGTACCTATGATACATGCTAAAATGGGTCAGCTAACGCTGGTGAGCTCACAGGTTTGAGTATCAAATAATATTCTATGAACCACAAGATTTAAGTATTGCTATGCATCCAGCAAATAAAGTTGTGGATAATGTATACAACCATGAGCGCATAGTCTGAGCTTAACTCGAGGGTCGGGTCCCATATAGAGAATTCCAAGCGAGGTGCCTCCATGAGTGCCTAATCTACACTCGTCTTCCCAAATATTAGTAAGTCCGTTTACCCGGTTAGTGCTTGCTAACCCGGACGAGGAGGGTCAATCCTATATGATACCATATACTAATATTCACGCTACTTTCGTATTACCAGACTATACTGACGGAGGACTTTGGTTTGATTAGTTGAAAACTACTCATGTAGTATATTGAAATATGTACTCGCGTTCATGTGTTAAAAAACAGAGCAATGTATCACACCCCTAGTAAAATAGTAAAAAGAGGTGCCATGAGACTCACCTGACTCTTGAGAGTTTATCTTAATAAACTGAAGTTGATTAGCCAAGAATTGAAATCCAAAGACTTGTAACCTGAGGGTGTCCACGACACGCGATGGTTATGACATGATTGAGTATCTCAAAGATCACCCTTGTAGTTGTTTGTTCAACTAGAATGTCCAAATTACCATGATTTGGTTGTTTGTTTAAGTATTGAAAATGTGTACGGCCCGTTGGTGATTGTTTGAAATAATAATCCCACATTATTATTTTGATGATTTTAAAGTGTTACACCTAAAAGTAAGTTCCAATGTATTTTAGTAGTTGTGTCGTATTCGTGTTTGATGTTGTACAAGTTTAACACTTTGTGTAAAAGTTTAGATGTAACACCGTTACTCGTGAACCTAGGGTAAGGGTGAACCCCGTTAATGACGGGGGTCCGGGGGCAGCGCCCCTGGTAGCGGGGTCCAAGGGGCGGCAGCCCCTGACGGGGTCCAAGGGGCAGAGCCCTTGGCTGGGGTCGAGCTTATAGCGTCACTAGAGGTGAAAAACGCACCTGGACTTGATGTTGGGTGAAATGGGGCGTCCAATTTGTGCCTCAATACTTAGTGTAAAATTAGTTTGAAACCTTCTGTTTATGCGTCACTTATAGCGTCACTTAGGGGCTTGGGCGACACTTGGGAAGTGTCGCTAAAAATAGTAAATCTGAGCATATGCGTCACTTAAGGGAAGTGACGCATGGTAGGGCGTCACTAAGGTAAGTGTCGCTATAAGTGTCGGGTATGGGTCTAGGCGTCACTTAGGAAGTGTCGCTATAAGTGTCGGGTATGGGTCTAGGCGTCACTTAGGAAGTGTCGCTAGAAGTGTCGGTTAAAGTTGTTGTGTGTCACTAGTCAAGTGACGGTAGGAGTGTCGGGAAAAAGGGGTTTTATGCAGCACTTAGGCAAAATTAGGGTTTCATGCGACACTCAATGCGTCACTTAAGTGATGCACGAAGTGATGCTATACTGGTCGTCTTTGCGACACTTAGGTCTGTTTGACGGATTTTTGAGCCAAAACGAGTTTTCCGGCCACCGTTTGGCCTGAAACTTTTACCCAACCCATATTTGGACATTTTAAGCTTAAAGAAACAACTACTTGCTAAAAACACTAAAAATCGAGGAGTTGCGGGTTTTGTCGGAAACTTACAATTTGTCGGATGAAAATTCCGAAAAGATGGAAGTGTAGATCGTTGCTTCATGGTTATTTTCTTCCAAACGAGTGTGAAGATTTGAGGTCGTTTGGAGGTGTTATTTTAGGATTTAGTGAGGTGGTGGTGGTTTGTGATTTAGAGAGAAAAGAGAGGAAGAGAGAGAGAAGAGTAAAGTGAAAATGGGGTGGGGAGGTGGTGACCTCACCCCCTTTTGGCAGATTTTTCGTGGGGCCCACCCCATGTGGGTGTGTCCCAAACTTGTTCCTCGCGTTTGCGTTCCGTGCGGTGTTCGTTTTCCCGATTGTTTGAACGTTAGATAATTATTTCGCGCGTTATACACCCGTTTTAAGGCACGAATAATTACCCGATATTTTTACTTAAAATATTTCACCAATTACTTTAATAATTGAGTTATAAAGTATAACTTAACATTGTTTGCGCGTTTAACATTCTAATCGCGTAGGCTTTTAATTGTACGATACGAAACATGTATGAATTATCATCAAAATACTATTTTAGATATAATAGCGTTATTAAATAATGTTATCTTATTTAATAATTTTGTTCACCAACGTCCGTATAAAATTGAATCGAATTACATTCGATTTAAATTGCGTACGATTTAATCAAATCGCAAAATTGTATATATTCATCAATATAAAATCCGATACATTAATTAGCCTAACACAGAACTAATTACATGTATTAACAGTTGATTAGGCACTAATCACTAGTCCTAATTTGGCGGGTGTTACAAACACGATAATGAATTTATCAAGATATGGCTTGTACACCCGATTCATAAGGTCCATGAATACAGCTGGTGTGTTGGTTAAGCCGAATGGCATCACTTGGAATTCGTAATGCCCATAGCGGGTTTGGAATGCAGTTTTCGGGATATCGACGTTTCGAACGCGAAGTTGGTGATAACCAGACCAAAGGTCAATCTTTGAGTAAAAGCTCAAACCTTGAAGTTGGTCAAACAGGTCATCGATTTTGGGAAGTGGGTATCGGTTTTTGATGGTAAGTTTGTTGAGTTCACGGTCTACCGGTCTACCCTTGTTTGATCAAATTTCCTTCGGTAGTGAAGGGAATCCGAATGATTTTCTAAGACAAACGATTTCGGCACTGTGTTTGGACAATCAGTCCATGCCTATGATGATATCAAAGTTTTCGATTTTGACGGGTTTGAGATATATGAGAAAATGTTCTCTTGCGATGGTGTAAAATCAGTCTATAAATTTCAATGATAATAGTTTGTTTGGAACTATGAAGTCCGTTGGAAACTTGAGTTAATCAAAATATGTTGGAAAAATCTGGTCGTCAATAATTCGTTGAAAATTTCTGTCTAGCCAAATTAATTGAACATTAAAAAGTTGTAAATAGTTCAGGGTAGTTGTTTGGCGAAAATTCTTTGAAAACTTGAATTGGTAGAAATTTGTTGAAAACTTTTGTTATTATAAAGTGTTGAAAGTTTCAGTTGATTCTTATAGTGGTGTCTCCTTAAACGAAAAGGGGATTAAAAGAATGAATGAGGTCTTCGTATGAGAGTCAAGATTCCCACAATCAAGATGAAAAGTAATATGATGATGAACCAATACAAGGTAATGTGAATAGCAACCAACAAGGTGCAAGTTTAATAGGTTGATAGCTTACAGAATTCAAAGTTCACAAAATATGCCGGGCACCTTTACATCCGGACGAAAGCATAAGTCTTATACAAAATGTGATGGGGTTTTATACACCCATCGATAGATCATCGAGCTAACACTATCTATGTTCACCGTTGTTCGGGTCTACTTCTAATCTATTCTAGATTCAGGTCATGTGGATAGTAACGTGCTTCGAGCATGACACTGTATCGCGGGAGTGCAGAGTGGAATAAGATATTGTCTGATGAGCCTTGGCACATCCATTTGATCCACGTTTTTGTTCTTTGCTTAAGATGAGTAGCCACTTCCTTCCAGTAGTGAACCCTATCCCTGATTCGGTCAGGAATATACCTTTTCAGAATCCTCAATTCTTGCTCGTAGGTCTTGCACCTAAGCTTGAGCTCCCAATTGCGGCCATCTAAATCTTCGGCCTGATCTCGCACTCTTTCGTATTCCTCGATGCCAATCATTCCAAAATTGTGATGCTCGTTTCCCCTAATAACGATTTCTCCCATTGGTGCTATTTCCTCATCAAGATATGTGTACTGAATCTGTTCTTCGTAGATTAGGTCGTCATCTGATGAGTAGTCGTTCTTAAGGGAGTTTGCCATCTTTTTCGGGAGGACGTTCTATTAAGACAATGAATCAACAACAAGAAGGTTTAGTCAAAGAATAGTCACAAAAATGACCGGGTAGTGTTCTCAAAGTAGTCAATCATGACTATATTGTTGTTTCGAAATGAACAAATGCTTGGTGAAGGTGTTTGGTGAAGATAGTTGATAAATTCGTAGCTGCGGGTAGTCCTTGCAGTAGTGATGTTGGAACATAGATTGTGACAACAGATCTAGCTTGAAATATGACTAGTGTAATTGTGATTGTATTGATATATTGGTTTACATTTGTAAATGCATATTCGTTTTGTTATTAATATTTCATATTAAAGATAGACGAAATAACGTATTTATATTATACGTTTGTTGCGAAGCGAGTCGAGATCTCAGGTCGCAGAGAGGTGAGCTGCGAGATGAGAACTGAACTCGTTATGGCTAAGCTGGGCTTGGGCTAAGCGAGGTGAGTTGGGCTGAACTCGCAGGCCCATGCGAGCCGAGTTGAGACAACATATATAAACGATTTTGTTTGGCAAAATCGTTAACTTGTAAAAAAAGACTTTGAATACTTTTATCATTCTGCGAATTCACAAACCCAGAGAAAACATAACCTACGGCTAGACTTTGACGATTCATCGTTTAAAGTTAAGTCATATTAAACGCAATTACGAACTTACTTGTTATTAGTAAGATAACACTGTATTGAGGGATTCCGCACCTTAATACTACAGATAACGAAGTTATCGATCCTAGAACTAGGGACTTACATCTGGTATCAGAGCTTTCGGGCTAAATACGAGTGCGTTCGTGAGTTTTAGTGATATTGCGTTTTTGATTCGGGTTGTTTCTACGTGCATTATAGCAATATTAACGATCAAAATCATTCTCTGGATATTTTAGGGTTTGTTTACGGTTGAAATCGCTAGTTTCAGTCATAAAAATACCTTAAAACTTTTGTTTTCGGGTTTAACAGCCGTTTCGCGAGTCGAGATTAGGGTTCCAGCGTAGCTTGCGAACCGAGGTGAACTTGCGAGCCGAGTTGAACTTGCGAGTCGAACTATCGAACCTGCGAGTTGAGCTTTGTCTTGCGAATCGAGATTTCTTGCGAAACCACATCACTTGCGAATCGACATCTCCTGCAATCCGAACTGAGATTTGCGAACTGAGTTCTGCGAGTCGAGTTGAGATTGCGAGTTGAACTGAGTTCTGCGAGTCGAGCTGAGATTGCGAGTTGAACTGAGTTCTGCGAATTGAGATTTTCTGATTTCGCGTAACAGTTTGAACTTACGTTTTTAAGATGTCTGACTTAAGTAAAATGATCGAAATGGAACATGAGGTGGGAAAATCAAATTCTCCACCTAAGTTGTTAAATATCGAGGATTATTACAACTGGAAGGACAGATTTGAATCTTACTGTAGATTCCATGATCTGTCAATCTGGATGTGTATCAAGACTGGATACACGGCACCTACTCAAACTGTTCAAAATGCCATTGTGACTCTTACCTATCAGAACATGAGTGATGAACAGAAGGAAGCATACAAAAATGAAAACAAAGCACATTCGTGCATTAAGATGTGTCTTCCTAAGGATATCGCTCATCAACTGAAATCTTATCATACTGCTAGAACGCTCTGGGAAGCTCTAGAGAAAAGAGGTGAAGGTAGTCCACAAATGAGAACTAGCAAGAAGAAGCTCCTTAAAAAGCAGTTTACTATGTTTAAAGCTTTAAAAGGGGAAAGTCTTGATGCTTATATTACACGCTTCTACCATCTGTTAAGTGAATTGGAATACAATGACATCACTGAAGAAGAAGTTGATAAAACCGACAAGTTTATTGAGGGTTTGCCTTCTAAGTGGGAAATGTATGGAGTTATGATAACGGATAATGAAACCAGATATGCTACTATGACCTTAGAGCAAGTCATTGACAAGCTAAAAGGTTATGAGTTCTCCAAGAAGTCAAAAGATACTGATTCTGATCAGGTTCAGAACCCTGGGTTGTATCATGGAAAAACAAATCTTTCAACTGCATCTTCTAGTTCGACCACTGCACTGTTAGTTGGTGATACAGGTAGAAATGGAGAAATGATATCTGAAGATCTGTGCTTTATTTCCTCCTCTGGTGTTGAGACAAAGGTAAAGAATGCTGAGAAGTCATCTCAAGAGCATCAGAAGATGCCTATGAGTGTGAAATCTGCAGAGCAGCAACTGTCTGTTCTTGCTTCCTTTGTGGCGTCATATGAGAACTACATTGAGGGAAAAATTAATGATCCTGTATTGTTTGATGAGGATTATGAGCAGATCGATCCGGATTATGTTGAGGAATTGGAACTTCAAGAGATGTTAGCATTAGTCTCTAGAAAAGTTAAAAATTTCCTCAAGAGAACTGGTAGAAAGGTGTTGGGCAATAGATCAGGGTTTGATAAAACCAAGGTCAAATGCTTTAACTGTCAAGGTATTGGTCATTTCGCGAGGGAATGCCAAAGACCTAAGGTAGACGCAAATAGGACACAAGGTTCGGGAAGTACTTTAGCTTCCAAAGCCTTAGTGGTGAAGCAGTTGGATGGCTCATATGACTGGAAAACTGAGTCAGAAGAAGAAGCCTTGATGGCTGAAATTGAAGAGACCACTGCTGGATCAATGTCCTACATGCCCACAGATGTTGAAAAGAGAGTAGATGTGCCTGAGTCAGAAGTGAAGGCAAGTGATGATGATGTGCTGCATATGGATTTGACTCCAGACATGAGTCCTGAAGAATTCGTGGCACGAATGGCTGAAGTACAAACGGACAAGAAGAAGGTTTGTTTAGATATTCTTAATCTTGCTGATGTTTGTTACTTAGTTACTGACTTACAATCTCAGAATAGTGTATTAACTGTGTCTAATAGCAATTTGTCATCTCAATTGAATTTGGATAAAGAATCTTATAGGACTGTTAGATCTGAACTTGACCAAGCACTTATGGATATACGTAGATTAAGTGATGATAAACAGGCCTTAAAAGATAAAATTAAGTCTGATGTTTCGGATAAGACCAAACTTAGAGATACCATAAGTGAAAAATCTGTCATCATAGATGGACTCTATATGAACATCAAGGACTTGAATGAGACAATTGCTAGTAAGGATCAGGAAATAGTGAATCTTAATTTAAGGTTAATTGAGCAAAACCGTAAACTTGAGAACTATAGGACATCTCAAATGGATATATTGTTAGATGCTCAACGTAGTGTAAAGGACAAGACTGGGTTAGGTTACAATGATGTATCCCCTCCTTTTAATGCCAATTACACTCCTATTCCTGAAGATTCTGAAATGACTGAAGTTAATCCTGAGATTTCAGTAGCTGATAAACCTGAACAGTCAGAGGCACAGAAGGATGTTATTAAGAACCCTTCATCAGATGATAGTAAGGTTTCTCATCTCACCAAAATACATTTTGTATCGGGTGGAGTGATTAACAATGCTAAAACTGATGATAATGTTAATAAGGAACATATTAC